>JAVYIG010000004.1:1360000-1710679 GCA_035222895.1 Strongylocentrotus droebachiensis
GAAGATTCTGTAATATACGAGTGTTACTATCAATTCCTTTTATCCAGCAAGACTTGTTTTAAAGAGCGAAGATGGCTGCAGTGATTCAAAGAGATGTCGGTCTATAGACTTTCACCTATTCTGCTTTACAATAATAATAAAAGAATAATATTCAAAGGCTTTTTAAATCGTATAAGGTTTGATTCAATGCGTAAATACGTAGTTAATTTCGTGTTTTGTAATCTAAAAAAAGGTTGAACAGGATTGTTATCCATTGGTTTACAGCAGACTCATTGTCAAATAATGGTTGAGACATTTTTTAGTCGTTTATACATGATATTTGTTATTTATCTCGAAACGAGTACCTTATCATTAACAAGTTATGAGCAGTATGTCACGTATATCTAAACGCCTACCGTAAACAGACAAGAAACATATTGTACATCATACTGAGTGTACATTTTTAAATTTGGAAACCTGATTTAAAATCTCGAATACGTAATATTTACATTATTATTGTAGAAAATGGGTAAGTTTTTTTTTTTGGGGGGGGGGTGGAGTGGATGTAAAAAATATTTCTTGTGGCGTCAAATCTAGGATAAATACCAAGTGCTGATGGCCTTCATGAAGTTAGTTATCGTATCACTAATATAAAGAAAACTTGATAAATAATTTTTATTGAGATTGCAATCAGAATACGAATACACTCATGCTTAAGCATTCTCATTAAATTTTGTAATTTTTTTGTAGCATAATACTACATCTGTTAAGAGGTAACAAAATGTATGTTTTCACTGAGTTGCAGACATTATTTCATGTCACGGGACAAAAAAGTCACTCTAGTCAAAGTTACTATTTTGCTTTCTTCATGCAGATCGACTGTTTCATTTTATAATAAATTCCTTCTTTTCCGCTGCCTCATTTATCCCCACTTTTTTCCTTCATCCATAATCCTCTTCATCTCAACATATCTTTGTACTTTTTTTTTTATTACAATGCTTTCTTATTTTATTTTGTACGTATTGTTTGAGATATTATATGAACACCTAATCCTATTTAAGCGACACACAGTATCACATGGATGACATAAATGAAATAACGCGCCTTTGTCAATATTGTATTCATTTTATGCTTTGGAAACTATTAAGCAAAGATACATACTCCTATACTGAAGAATCTAAAAAAATACAATTGTTGTTATAATCTATAACAATAAATAATTTTTGGTGCGAATATGGTTAATAGCAATGATTGATGTCCAAATTATCTTTCCTAAATATATGTATCGCGAATTCAAAATTGATCAATAAAACACTTCAGAAGTGTGTAAGAGAAAAAGCAAAGATGCTGTCTTTAGAATAATTCTTTTAAAATTCAAAATTATCTTATTTCATACATCAATATGCCTAACAATGAATGTTTACACGCCTTGTTATTTTTTCTTCTAAATACAAAAGACAAATGTAATTAATTATTCTGTGAATATTCGAAGTACATCACCACATTAATGAAAGTCTGACTTTATAGTTAGCCATATTGTGACATTCATGTTGAAATTTAATAATAATATTATCGTGACATACGGCTCAACATGGGTCATGACCACAAGATCACAGAGCGTATCTGCACAAGGGAGTTGACATTTTAAACCCAGACACTTCTATCAACATGAAATGTTTCATCAAATAGAAAAACCAACAAGGTAAATATGAGGGCTTTAAAACGTAAATACCCTTTCCGTGGCAAACAAAATGAAAGACTTCGAACCGAAGTGATGATGATATTGATAATAAAGAAGGAGGATTTCATTTCGCCTTAACGCGTAAAGGGATTTTCGCGCTCTGTACACAGTCAGCCATGTGAAATTGCAAGATATCTCTTTGCTAGATTCAATATCGTAGATATAATGGATATAAATAGAAAAGGTAATATTACTGGATGAAATATCCCAGCGGATGGCGGGATTGGCCGGGGGCGACGATGCTTGCTCACGCAGCAATCGTTCGACTCCGAGACGGGGTCGGCTGTCGTGTGCGGTGTTGGGGTGACGACGTCGCACGCGTATGGCGTACGCGTCTAATCTCATCGATCGTCGTCGCACGCGCAGATGAGATAATTCGTGTCTTCTCTTAAATCCCTCTCCTCGAGATCATCTAATAGAGCTCCTTAAAGTCATTAATGTAATCATCCTCATCGGACTCAAATGAAGATTTATCCCAGCCATTTTACGCACTTGGCTTTCACGCGGAGCTGTGGATATGGTGACGAGAATTGCCTAAATTGGAACCAACCGTGAAAAAAGTAATACCATCGTGGAAAATAGAAAAGGGTTGTGTACTCCAAGAGGGGGGTGATGATAAGTATAGGGCAATTAGCATTCATGGGTTTAAGATGCATAATTATTATGGATGTGACATAGATAGTTTCTAATCACGTAGCCTGAAGATATTACTCGTCCGGGATAAAGCCGAGTAGAATGGCTGAAAGCAATTTCTCTTCATTTTTAATATGGCCATGTTCGTCATAACGCTTGACATTTTCTTGCTTTCTTGTGCATTTGCTAAATTGAAATTAATGATACGGGACTGCTAGACACAAAACGGTAATATTTCATCCTTCATTTTGAAGTAGCCTGCTCATAATTCTTATTGAGAAGGTTAGGGTAATACGACATGTGTTCGCCTTTGGGATAACCCCTATCCGAAGATGTTCTGTGAGTTTTTATTTTCCTCCGATTACTAAGGCCACCGAGAGTTCATTCGAACAATGTCCACAAAATCAGTGAATTTTTTTTAACTTTACATCATGTCAAATACAGTCATCAAGATTGAACAATATTTTCAGAATTATATAGGGCTATCAATGTACGTATAGGCTACGATGCTGCAGGAATAGGGATTTTCTCGAAATGTCTCCGATTGGGTTTTTAAATAATTGTGTTCACATAATTTATTTTTTTCAATGATAAGAATACTGGATATTTTGTAAACGATCATATCATATACCATGCACGTGCTCTAGGCGCTATACTAATTCCCCAGCTATAGTGGCTACGGATCTCGTTGCTCATAAGGAATTACTAGTTTCTACCGGTACCCATGTTACACCCGAGTGGAGAGTGGCAAAGTGTAGATTGATGTCGTCATGCCAAAGGACACTAGTGCCGCGCCGAGACTCGAACCCACGACCATCTCATTACCAGTCAAATGTTCAAACCACTCGACTATGGCATACACTATGAACATGACAGACAATGAAAGCGGACAAAATATACAGTTCCTCAGGAAAACAAAGGAACATCCCTTCACTGCTATTATGTAAAAATGTGTAGAACAGGTGAATATGCATGTGTCACCTGTTCTACACATTTTTACATAATAGCAGTGAAGGGCTGTCTCTTTGTCTACCTGAGGAACTGTACATTTTGTCCGCTTTCATTGTCTGTCATGTTCATAGTGATAGCGAGGTTCATGGCATCAGAAAGTAATAACTGTGATGCTAAAAACAAAACAAACAAACGCTCGAAAGAACAAACACGGTAATTATATGTGAAGGAAGTCAGATGAAAGTACTGGAGCGATCAGAAGTATTATTCTGATAATATTGTATCCAACTATTTTTCTTAGAATGAATTAAATTCTCCTGATGAACATAAACGACTCCTATATAATATAATATCGTGTGAATTATTTATTGTGTTGTTAATAGCTGCATGGCATGATGAATATACAGTCATTCAGGCTACTGACTCCCCTTTAAGGTGCCGATACTCCCTTTTATAAACACACAGGTGTCAAAATAATGTACAATTGAACACAATCTTCAAAATGGAATTAAATCTTCCGTGAAAGTGGGCTTGTGTTCATTCTGTAAATCTCATCATCAATAATACCGAAATATTCCTCGCTCAATTAAACAAGACACCAGTCTATAAACCACGAAATATGAAATTTACCTCGCAGCGTGGCGCATTCAAACAGAACAACAAAAGTCAATTTTATCGTCGCTCTCTCTTTCTCTCTCTCTCTCTCTTTTTTTTCTCTCTCCTGTGTAACTTACCCATAAAAGCAAAGCAATATTCCGTCGTCGCATAATGCCCGTTGCATTGGCTTATTGTTGAATTGACAGAACAAATATATAATTCAGATTTCCAACACGAACCGCCTTTTATCGGCTCTCTATTATTTACACACATACACATACAATGTAAATGATATTTGGTGAAGGCTTTTTTTTCTTTTGAATGGGCGACATGACCGCTGGCGTATTCTAAGGGGGGGGGGGGGGGGGCTGGGTGCTGGAGTACAATATCACTGACAGATTTCCGACCCAAAGCAAAATTACAGTCGCTCTTCCAGTGCACTGGAAGAGCGACTGATGAAATCGTATGAAGAATAGAAATCATCAGGTTGCTTTTGAAAATCATTAAAAAAAAAAAAAATGAATTTGTGCGATCTTGCACGTTTATGAAGCGAAATATCAATGAATGTAAGCAAAATTATAAATAATCCAGATCTTTCAAAGAATGAAATCCAACGATTCAAAGTATAAACAATCCATAATATATAAAACGGCGAACTTATTTCCAAAGTCAAGATTCGAATTGTAAAATACAAACCATGCATACGTATAGAGAAATGTTAGAACTGTCAGTTTGAATGTAAACTCAAAAAATTACATAGGGTATACGTATTACGTTCATCACGTGCTGCATATCATTTTGAAATAACGAAATTATCAACAACATTTCATTGATTTTTAATCTAATCAGATTAAAACAAACTAAATCAATCCAGTCTTGTTAGGTCTCAAGCTTTCAACTAATCGAGAAGGGATCGGAGACCGATGCCCCTTTAAAACAAAATAAAGAATAGGCCCCATCCACCCCTAGTTTAAAAGTAAACTCTAACACTGCTGCCCTAAACAAGAACCGATGCACATGAAAATGAGGTACCATTCTGCTACCGAAATGATAATCAACAGTTATTCTCCCTTGCCCTACGGCCCATCACCCCCCCCCCCCCCCCACTCCCCCCTCACCGAAGTCAGGATTAGATATGCCACTGACAATGACGCAAAGAAACAAGTTCATTGGTAGCTGGTAGACTTTTAAAGTGGAAGAAGCTCAGAAAAAAAGAGACATTTCATTCTTTTATTAGCAAGTGGCAGAGCGGAATATCACCTTAATGGCGTGCCGGTATTGATGGTCAGCCGATCGGAAAATGAAGCGAGGGAACGAAGCGTGAAATTGGCGCGCAACAAAGTTAATTGTGCAGGGTCACCCAGCCTAGCTCCGATTATATCCGCGACAATTGTCATGTAATAACATTTTAAAAGACAGAATCGAATCCCATTTTTGACACATTACGTCTGAAAAAAGGTGCGAAATGATAATAAGGAGGAGAGAGGCGATGTGGTTTTGGTATTGATCGTGGGTAGCGAGAGGGGTTAGCATGAGGGAAGGGTAAAGCAGACGTCGATAGGCGCTGAGTGCACAGGACTGGGGAAAGCAATCATCATTTGCATTGCCCACACGGTTGATGGGATGTAAGGCGGTCGTATGTTATTGTAGTGGCGGTCTGTTTGGCGGTGACGGATTTTGCGCTCGAGTTGGGGTTCGCTTGCGTCGGGCGCACGGGAGAGCGACGGCCTGGCAATCAACTTGCCTCGGGTATACTTCGCACCGGACGGTGGTGAAACACGTATTATGATGATGACTTTTTTTCTTCTTCGCTCTTTCCTTCTTTATATTTCCCCAGATATGATCGTTGCGACTCTGGTATACACGGTCTACTTGAAGTTGCCCATATAAAAGAGAGCAATAATTATGTGCAAAAGAGGAGAGGGAAAAGTGACGATAAATTTACGAACTCCTCAAGGCAACAAAATGGATTGTCCACGCGCTGCGAATCGAGTTACGCTTTCATTGCAAATCGCCTATACTGGCCGGACGACTAAGCAATTTATTTGCTACTTCTGATTCAAATGCATTTGGTTGATCTTCAAGCCTCTATGAATTCAGATTTTGACCGTTAACAAAAATCAATTCTTAGAATCACTATGGGCTATGAGACGTGCATTTCTCTCTGTCTAGACGCTCTAATTCCTGGTCCCAACATGCCTGCACCCAACTTGAATTTTTTTAATATAAAGATAATCTTTACTTCTGGACAGATATAGGTATACTTAACTCTTAAGAGAGAAAGAAAAAAAAATCAAAGAACTTTACTTCTCTATAATGTATTTTATTTAAAACCACGTGACAAACTAATAGTTAAAACACATATGACGACTATGTATGCTTTAGTATGGCGCCTTTGTAGTGGCGCCGCAACACAAACACGTGATCAGCACACCGACCACACCCTGAACGACGCCATATCGCACCGAACCCTATATGCTACAAAGGTTAGGCACTACCTGTTGGCAAAGACTGAACCGGAAAACGCATTTGGACATGGGGAAGGAGGGGACGTTGTACATTTTTCATAACATTCGAGTCATGATCATGATTGCAATACTTACACAAAATTATTGTGAGTAATTATGCTTGATATGAAGATATAATAGAATATGAAACAAAAATGGTAACACTCAATTTAGATTTTAATCTTTTCGAATTCATTTAACATATGAAATCGAATAAACCCCTTTGAAGTAATATATAAAATAATGTATCATCAACATTAATATTTGACTTGCGAAAGTTCTTAGGAAAATTAATAAAATATTTATTTATCTAAGAAAAGGATCATCATCGGAATAATGAAGACCGAATGCAAAGAAATTACTGGTTATGAGCATAAGCATAAGTATTTGTGATTATGAAAACAATTCATAACAACATAAATCCGCAAACGGCATCTTCCATTTTTCAAAATAGTTGAAATGAGGAATAACCAAGTTTATACGACACGTCTCCGACATCTTTACTTCCACTTTACACTATTTTTCATTTATCAATCCTCGACTATTTTTTACTTATTGCGTCAGTTTTATAACCACTGGTTTTTCGACATTTTCATTCCCTTATCTAAATAAATTCAATATGAGATCCTCTTTTTAATATCCTTTACATCTCTCCATTTTTTTTTTGGGGGGGGGGTGGGGGGGGGGGGGGGTTCTCCTGGCACCACTTAGTTTTACCTTTACCATTTGGGTGAATATCAAAATATTATCCCGAGACTACCCCCGCCTCGAGGTATGAAATAAAGAGAAAATCCATTAGTACGCTTTGGTTCTGGCTTTTGTCTAATACCTTTCCACAATTCATAAGACGCTTTTCAAAGTATCGGGGGATCTGACAACAAAATGTTAACAAAGTTCCCGATTATCTTTCTATCTCTGAAAAACCATTAGTGATGTTCTTACGTCCTTTATTTAGTATTGGAAATATCTTGGAGTTAGTAACTCCATGGAAATATAAATACGTAATGTGCGATTGCTAGTACCATGCTTTTAACGGGGATTTTTCTAGATAAAGTTTTATGAAAGGTTGTTGTAAATGCCAAGGATGATGGGATCAGGGTTCCCCTTTTAGAAGATTAGCACATCACTTTTTTATTCAGTAATGTAACGAAAAAGATGCTGAAAGGGTTTTTAAACAAATATTTAAAAACTAGAAGAAAAAAAAAGAAAAGGAAATGCGGGTAAACTAGGCGGTGTAATCTATCTTTATGATTAAAAATGAAAGAAACATAGGAGTACTCAAATCTGTAGAATGAAAAAGACTTATACAAAAAAGTGTTCTTAGAGTTTCATAGAAACTCACCATCTTAAAATGAAATGTAAGCAGATTCTAAAATATTAATTGATGGAACCATAGGATGGCAATTTAGATGATTGCTTTTAAGTGCTTTATTTTTCATCATCCCTTTTTTCATTTCTCATTTAAGTTGCATAAGTATAAATATGAAAGAAGTATAATAAAGGTGAACGACGAAAAATAAGAATAAAAGATTACAAGTATAATTAACTGTAAGTGCATAATATAATAATTTTCATAGAGTATACGATGGATTGATCACATTAAATTAAAAAAAAAGTTATTTCTGTACTTTTTAATCAACCATAAAGAGATAGTATACTGTATTCATATAAATGCAAAAAGCAATAGAAATATGATCTTGAAGAAGTTATTTTCCAGAAATCGGCTGCGGCTACAAAGCCGACAAAAATACCGTCCCATTTGCCTGTTTACATATTTCTTAGGATACATTTAATCAAAACAAATCATGAATTCAATTTATCTAAGAAGAAGATTTGTGGTTGTAAAACTTGAATGCAATGAACCTTGTATGCATTGAGTAGTTATATCACGTGTCGTGACACATGAGAAAACAGTTTATTTGGAAATACAAGTAGGCAATTACCCTTGGCGAAAACTAATTAAACTTCTTATAACTATATTGACCGTAACTGTTATGAAACTAAGTGTTATTAATAAATATGTTTTATATATATAAACACTACAAAACTACTTTACAGTACACAACAATTTGGAATTAAATTCAAGAGAGCTGAGGGGAGGATAGAAGGAAGCTGGAATGAAGCATGAAAGCTTTAAATTCAATCACATAGGGATATTTTTTAAATTCAATATCATATCCTTTGAAAGAGTAAATTAAGGTTTGATGTTCCAATAAAAAAAAATTCAGCGACCGCTAATCACATTCATTTACAAGATTTGAATGTAACCAACAGCAAAAAGTCTCTAGCTTGCAGCGAGCAATCGCCAAATAATATTGAGACGCTTTATTTAGTAAGAGGGATTCTTAGTGCATTTAAAGATTCTTTCTTTAGTCTGCTGGTAGAAAGTATGCTTAAGAATAATGCAGATTGGTTTGATAGAAACTTTTGTCTTTTTTGCTTTGGTTCTTTTGTTTTACATTATTTTGTTTGACTTCATTAATTTTGTGTAGAAATACAAATGTTCTATGCCCTTTTTTCACACCATCACATTATTTTTGTTTTCTTTTTAAGGTTTAGCTTCCTAACCGTTATTGCGATCAAACGTAAATTTAGTAAAAACGTCTTTAAATGAAATAAAGGTTTCAACAGGAACTTAGTTTACAGTGACTTTCAAGTGTTTTCAAACTAAGTCAAAAGTTTGTGTCGGAAAATTTTCGGAGCAAAGGAAGGGGCGTGCTCTTCATCATCTTCAAATACACCGAATTTGTATAAGATGTGATCTCATGCCCAGATGGTGTGTCCATATAAAATCATATTTAAGAGTGATCAATTTTTCTTCAATTGATCAATAATGTGTAAAGCAATGATGAAAATATGTTTTTAAAGTTGCTGGTCATAACGGAAGGCCGAATGAAGTCTGATGTTCTATGGAAGCATCACGTTTTTGAAATCTCATAAAATTATTCAACAAATGAAATTTCCGTTGCTGCTTTTCGCCAAAGTATGTTTGCTTGTATATGCATGCGTCACATGATGGGCAAGAAGAACTGAGAAGGAAAAAAAAAGGACCCATGCGTAAATAAACAGAAATTACGCCAGATGACAACTGGAAAAATACACGGTTGATGCGCAAAGTGAATTGCCGTTGCAAATTACCGATTCGATTAGCGCGCGCGGCTAGAATTCGCCTTGATTTGAATGATGGTGAGGGCACACACGGAGGAAGGTGATATGCGTATATTACATCTCGCATTGTATACTGGGGAGGAGGAGGAGGAGGGAAGATGTGTGAATTGTCAGATTTTCGCCCGAGGGGTGCATGAAGTTGAGAAGAAGTATAGAGGGAGAAATGAAGAAAGGGAACATTTTCCTCCTAAATCCTCAAAACAAGGATTGCCCATTTTCGTCTTTGTTACCTGCCCCACACGCTCGCCAACCCCCTCCCATCGATTATCTATCACGTTTTAACTCGTCGATGTTGCGAGTTGCTTTGCCCCACTGATCGCCGCAGGGCTAGCCGTTAGTCTGTCGGCTACAATCGAAACGCGAGAAATAGATATTTTCTTTAACACTCCTCCTTCTTATCTCGTGTTTCCCCATCGCGTCACGTTTCTCCTTCCTCAACTCCTTGCAAAAATCGACACTACGAGATGGAGAAGAAGAAGGAAGAAAAAAAGGGTAACAATCCGAGAGGGGTAAAACCTTTTTGGTTTGGGAATCCGTCAAGACAATCGTTATAGCCGTCTATACATTTCAAAAAGAAGGAAAACGAAACTATTCAAGGAAACACAAAAATTGAGTGCTAATCGTAGCACGTTAGATGACGATCACAGGAGATTTGACAAGGGGAAGGATCGGTAGTGAAACCGCGCACTCCTTGGCCATTCAGCTGTGGTAAAGTGTCACTTTTTCTCATTTCAAACGTCACCAAATTCACGCTACGGCTGCTTGAAGTTTCTCCTCCATTTCTCAGATTATAGTGTGCCCATGCTCTCTCTTCCTCTCATCCCTATCTCACAGACCCCCCCCCCCCATCTTTCTCTCCTCGTCTCCCCCTTCCCCGTCTCCTCTCGTTCCCGTACAGCATGATCTTGCTTTCCTTCTACCCACCCACATCTCAGAGCGACTCCCTCTACTCTTTCTGTCGTCACATTTTCTCCCCTTCTCATCTCATCTTTTCCAATGTTAAGTTTCTCCTCTATTCCTTCTGCTTAAATTCTGCATGGTGCTATGCTGCTCTCTATCAGTTTATCTCTCTTTCTCTGTATTATCCCTCTATGCGTGTATTATCTTTCTTACCCCTCCCCCATCTCCCAATCGTCACACCTCCCCCTCTCTCTCTCCCTTTCTCTCTCTCTCTCTTTTTTGTATCTCTCTCGATAATAATAGTGTGACCGTAATACGTACGATGAATCTCGCAATTGGCGCCTCCCAATGTTATTATTCACACAACAATGCTAATATACAGAATTTGTGATTTCTTGCCTCCTTTTTTTCTATTCTTTAAAAAAAGAGCAAAATGCAATATTTGCGCTTGTCAATTTTTCACCAATTGCTCTCGGGCAAGGGTAGACACACGCTAAATTTAGCGTAAAATTGAAGGGATACACCGAACGTGTGTAAAACCATAAGCTGGCTGCTCGATTAAACATATCGGACTTCGCTTTTATGAGCAATTTGCGTGTAGGTTTTTTTGAAGTTCACCGTTTGCAGTTGGAGAGTGTGTGCTTTTAGTTTAGTGTTCCTGTGTATACAATCTGCGATGAATGCCCACTTAATGTTAATGAATAATTCCTCCTCTGCACGCATGACTACAATACATTTATTTATTCAAAGGGTAACAAGAGAACAAGGGAAGAAGGAAATTGATATCGAGAATAATAAACGAATGACGACAGAATTACAATGCGAGAAAGAATGGGAGAAATGAAACGTAGAAGATTAGTAAGAACAAGACGGAAGAAAAAAAATTGAAATCATTATTCAAATTCATTATGGCGCTTTAAAAAAAAATCGATTAATTTGGGATCTGAAATAGTACATAGAAAAACTATTATCCGAAACAACAAACCAACCATAGAAAATGTACACTGTCTTCTACTCTTACGCCTGCTCTTACCCCTACTTCTACTATACCCCTACTTCTACTGTACACTTATTCTACTATATCTACGTCTACATCTACTTCTACTTCTACATCTACTTCTACTTCTACTGTACACTTATACTACTATATCTACGTCTACATCTACTTCTACTTCTACTTCTTTTACTTCTACTACTTCTACTTCTACTTCTTTTACTTTTACTCCTTCTACTTCTACTTCTTTTACTTCTACTACTGCTACTTCTACTACTTCTACTTCAACTTATACTACTACTTCTACGTCTACTTCTACTTCTACTACTTCTACTTCTTTTACTTCTACTATTTCTACTTTTCTACTACTTCTACTTCTACTTCTACTTCTACGTCTACTTCTACTTCTACTACTTCTACTTCTACTTCTTTTACTTCTACTACTTCTACTTCTACGTCTACTATACACTTCTACCTCCACTTCTAATTAACCATTAATTAACCATTGCATTACCAATACTATATACCATGTTTCTACTTCTACTTTACTGTAGATACTGATGATGATAGCTATATTTATATTGCGCACGTATATCCATATAACAGGGAATGCTCACTTAAGACGCCTTCAAAGTAGTATCATTACCCCGGCTTTATCCCAGCTTCCCGAAGGCGCTAAAAGTATTCAAAAAATACATTCCTACCAGGTGTACCCATTAACTACACCTGGGTGGATAGTGGCAACTGTAGATTAATGTCTTGCTAAAGGACAGTGGGGCCGCGGCAAGACTTAAACTGCGAACCATGTGATCTACAGTCCGGTGACGTATCCACTGGACCGCGACACATCTACATACTCATTAATTTCATATCTTATTCTTCTACTTCAAAGTTCAAGGAAAGCGCTAGCTAGTTGTGGGGAGCATCGGGTTTGGGTTTGATAAGGCACATCGTGCTTCCTTGGGTAGCTTGGAAGTTGAAAGATCATGTATAAGTGAAAGAGATGTGTGGGATGGGGTCCGGGGGGTTCGGAATGGATTATCTCCACATCAAGAAAACAAAAGTAAGCTTGTGACAATCTTTCTAGAAGTTATAAATATTGAACAGAATGATGTCAATGATGAAGATGCAGGGAAGCATTTTTCTCTCCTCCATTTTTTTCTTTTCAAGCCAATGCACTAGTTCTTGCGGTAAACTATTCTTTTTCTGTATTGTTGATCGATTGAATGGAACAAACCTCAAACATGATCGCACAGACTTTCAAATAATGTGGTAAGGCATTAATTCTCATTACCAGGTCCCTCGGAAAGGACCTAAAGCCGTCGGCCGTCTGGTTGCTTACTTACAAGCATTTATGCTTTCTTAGCAGTCAGGTAAAATAACCACCATCACCTAACATAACGCATTTCCAATATCCCTATTCATTACCTCTTGGACTGTGCGAACATTTCAATAAAGTATTACGTTTTCCGAATAAGATTTCTATAAACAATACAACAGGGTATAGAAATTGCCTTTGAGTAGAAATCCTGAATGTCTTTGGGATTTTGTGCTAAGGAAAAAAATGTTTATACAGGGATGCCTCAGTAGCATCAATGCTGTTGAATTCAATTGAATTGAATTGAACGTATTTTGTTCTGCAAAACATACAATTCAAATTACTTTTCAACGATACAGCATAATCTATATAAATTATAACAAATTTGATGAACGTTTCGTATACACAATATAATAATAATAGAAATGTTTACTTCAAAACAAAATGTAACTGATATCACACTCTATATCAAGAATTAGTCGATACTAAATCTCCAGAAGAAGAAAGGCTATCACAATAAGCGTTTGCTTGATAGCGTGATAGACTGGGGCTGGATGGATGATTAAAAGAATTACCCCAAAAATGTTGATGATGCTGATGATGTTGATGATGATGATAGTGATGATGTTGAAGATAATGATGATGATGAGAATGGAAATAAAAATATATTGATGTACATATGTTTTTACTGAGGATCCTGTTCTTCTTGAGGGTCCTGTCATTACTATTACCCCATCAATTACCAGGTACCCATTTAAACCTGGGTGGAGAGTGACAAATGTGGATTAATGTCTTGCTAAAGGACGTTAATGCGGGGATAGGATTCGAACCCTCAACCCTTGGATCGAGATTCAAGTAAATGAACCACGGCTCCTCCATAAAACGAATGAGCGTTGAAGTCAAAATATCAATAATTATTTCAACCCATGCCTGACCAAAACCACACGCTCCTTCTATTGATGTTTAACAATAACATTTACCCAACGAATGTTTGAAGAGTATTTTAAAGAATTAACAAAAAACTCGCATGTTCACAAAAATGCAATAGCAGCTGTGCGTGTACTGGATCAATATCGGAAGTTCTATCTAGTTTGTAAATAAATCATTATTCGAGCATTATCACGAATGTTTCATCCATTACATTACCGTATTGTACATTTATGATGATTTTGTTCAAAGGGCGTAATATCTAAACAATGGGAGAGTGTCATCCATACACCGCCGACGATAAAACTATAGTTTTAACTTATTTGATTTTCAGTGACTCATGCTGGTAAAATCATGACTGTCACAAAATATAGATGATAATATAGATGATAAAATGAGGCATTACAAAATGATTAAAGTGAAAGGATTACAAAACAATATAGCGCTTTTTAAGTTAGGCCCAACTGAAAATAAATTGAGAATAAAATTACAAAAGAATACGCAGCATATTTTTGTTGTCTCTTCCAATATTCAAGTTACATAATGATATTGCTTTATCAAACATTCCTAATTACAACCATATATGTTTTTTGAACCGATAATGAATTGAGAATAAAATTGGAAAAGAATACACGACATATTAATTTTGTTTGTCTCTTCCAATATTTAAGTTGCATAATTATATTGCTTCATCAAACATTCCTAATTACAACCATATACATTTTTTTCTTCACTCTTCTTATTCCCTTGTCCTCCTCCTTCTCTCTCTCTCTCTCTCTCTCTCTCTCTCTCTCTCTCTCTCTCTCTCTCTCTCTCTCTCTCTCTCTCTCTCTCTCTCTCTCTCTCTCTCTCTCTCTCTCTCTCTCTTCCCTTTTCTATCTTTCGTATATCGAGAGCTTGGCAAACTTGGCTTGTCGTCCAACGCGCTCGCCGCCCAGCAGCGTTTGTCTAATTGCGTCGGCACACTGGAGCCTAGAGATAAACAGAGGGTGGTGACAGGGGGTAACATGAAATAGTAAGCTCAGTGGTAGAAAGACGGGGGAGGGGTGGAGGGGGGGGGGGGGGGGGGTGCAGGAGGGAAAGGTTGAAAGGAGAGGGGGGAGGGTTTGTAAATACATTAAAGAGAATGAAGCGTAGTGCGTAGGATGCAGGGGCGTATCCAGGCATCGATAAATAATTATGGGACTGAATCCTGCTCGAACCCCAGATGGAGGCTCGAGTGTGTGGGTTTGTGTGTGTGTGTTTGTGAAGGGGGGGGGGGGGTAATCTTTAATTATGGACAGCTCCACGGCTGTGGGGGAAGGTTGCGTATAGTATATCTGGTGAGCTCCGAATGTGATGTCGCCCCCCAATAATTTTGAATTGGGGATGGAAGTGGGGTGCTTTAAGGGAGGGGGTTCTTCCTATGTTGGATACGCCACCGTGGTACGTTGAATCCCCCTAGCTTTGTTAATCTACAACCTCTCCCCCCCCCTCCCCTTAAGAAGTGTGGCAAGATTTTCTACCATGTACCCGGTACCCACTTCGTAAAATTGTATTGATGGTGCCGATGAATGAAGGGAGGGTGTGTGTACGCGGGGGGAGTCTTGATATTATGCAAAAATATCCACCACTCGATATGTTTGACATAAGTCATCTAATCTGTTGCATTGTTCTAATCGCCCTTATGGTCCAGATTTATGGAATGCACTCTGTTTTATCTATTTTTTTCCTTCAATTTCATTTTCATCATCAACATCATCATTATCATCACCATCATCACTAGTTTCTTTTTTTCTTTTTAAATCATTCACCCCCTCCCCACCCTTGGCTGTCACGCTATCAAGCAAGCACTTGTGCAGATTTTCCTAACGAATAATTCTCGATAATGTGTTATCACTTACATTTTGTTTTAATGTCAACATGTATTATCATTATATTGTGTACACGTTCAAAAACATTGTATAATTATGTTGTACCGCTGAAATGTAAATTGATGTGTATGCTGCAGAAGAAAATAAATACAATTCAATTCAATTCAATCATTTTGGATAGACGACTGTCCTCTCGAAGTGTGATTACGTTATCAAACTACATCGACTTATCCCTTGTTGACGCCTTCAATGTATTTCACAATCCTCGACAAAATATGAAGTATATCAGCTCAAAATAATTATCAACAGATGGCAGAGTTCATTCATAATTTGTAGGACCACTCTGTACATGGTTAGACTTGCTTGGATTCGGTAGGGAGATCGTTGTTTGTTATCATGTTCACCAATGAGTTGTATGATCATGTATCCATTATACTTGCAGTGGCAGAATTATTTTGGGACTGTATATTGCAATCGTGACATCCTTTGCTTCTATTAACATCATTAATATTCGTTGCAATTTCACTGTGAGCCTTTCCTGACCAATATAATGGTGGGCAATATGGGAAGCTATATTTTAATAAAGAGCGGCTCTCATCACGATCAGCTCTTGAAATAGCTACACAAACATTAAGCTAATCATGCGATTAACTTTTCACCGTCAGTGGCATAACCAAAAAGTTTAGTGGAAATGAAAAGGGGGCGGATGGTCTTGATGGGCAGGCACGTAGCCAGAGTTTGATGTTTGGAGGGAGGGGGGGGGGGGGCACATACATGTAATCGATCGAGGTTAAAAAAAGGGGTCTAAAAAAGTTCAATCGATCTTGGATTTTTTTTTGTTGGGGGGGGGGGGGGGGGCACGTGCCCCCCCCCCGTGGCTACGTGCCTGTTAATGGGAGCCATTTTCACCAGTTTCCCACTTTTGATTTTACTTAGCAATATCCAATACTATACTCCAAAAAATAAAGATAACTACAGTTTAGCTTATTACAGATTTAAAAAAAAAAAAAAAAAAAAAACACGGATATTTTTCCCACACCTCCCAAAACAAAATATTATTTTTTATTTACTAAAGGGCACCAACCCCTGTGCCCCAACGTATGGTTTGAAATTAGTACGTGAGCAACAGACGATTGACTCCCGTTTCAGCCGCCCCCATCTCCTTTTTCATCCATCTGATTATTAAATGTTCGGATGTGACAAACACGGGCGCGTTTAAGCTAAAAATCGAAACGTCTCTATATTAGCTCAAATTTCGATATTAAGGAAACGGAAATCATACATACAGTGGACATGAAAAAGGAAGGAAAATGTCAATGCTTTCTTTTCTCTCGATCATGGCTATCAGTTCACGCAATTCAAACAAGTTTCCTCTTCCTGATAAAATATTGACTCTCACTACCATGAGAGGAAAATGACATTGAACCGCAAACATCGGGCCACGCGCTACCATTGCCCGTGTTATCGCAGCTGAGTCAAGAACTGCATGTAAGTGGTCCCTAAATTGACACGGGCACGCTTATATCCTACTTGTGAACTCAAGAAAGAGCTACGATCGACTAGAGAGGGAGAAGAAAAAATATATATGGAAGCATTTTGTTGGGTTAGTTAATGACAAGGATCGATTACGAAGGTACACACGGCTAAACTGTGGTGCCATTGTCTCCGTATTGAGCAAACTTTCTCTCCTTTCTCTCTATCAATATGTGGACTTGTTACTCAGACATCTGTATGTCATCTCACACTTCAAAGATGGTCTTCGCTTCAATCTCTCATCAAAGATAGCTACTCATGTTCCTAGCCATCAATGACGTCCAATCTAAAGCAAAGAAAACAGAAAAAAGCCCCCCCCCCCCCCCCCCCACATAGGGTGTGGCTGGGCTTGTACTTAGTTAGAAAATCTTCTTGTTTCTTTCACAAGTGCTGTCACTGCAGCTAGAGTGTGGAAATTCAAAAGCATTTCTAGATTTCAAATATCCTTTCATTCATTCATATTGCTGCCAATTGTAAAATTATAGCGATATTTGACGAGTATCCCAATCTCCGCCCCCAACTCCCGTTACACAAAACATATTAATAGTGAGACACACTGTTCAAAAGTTACTCCGAGAATTTACTGCTAATATCATGAAATAAATTTTGCCAATCTGTTGTTGGTAAAGACCATGGATTGCACACGATTATGTTTATATACATGTATGTTGAGAATATTTGGTGATAATAAGGGCACAATTCCCCCAAAAGCAAATTTGTGCCATGGTCAAAGAAATAGGGCATTCCTTAAATTACGGTGTTGGTACTTGAACAAATCCGATTTCAGAGCAACAGTTGGGCTAAATATTTCGAGTGTGTGCTTCCCTTCTTGCACGGTGAACATATGGATGATTTTAATTACCCAGCTCTCTTCGAGAACATGATAAACATGGTTGTAAGAGGAAAGCAGATTATACACGAGGGAGAAGATAGAGATAGAAAGGGGAGGAGAAAGGGAGAGAGGCAGAGAGAAAGAGAGAGAGAGAGAGAGAGAGAGAGAGAGAGAGGGGGGGGGGGGGGTGAGAGAAAGAGGAGTGAGGCAGAGAAGAAGATAGTGAGATGGAGAAAGATGCACAGACATGCAGAGACAAGAGTGTGGGTGTCTGGAAGAGAAAGAGAGAGAGAGACACACACACAGAGAGAGAGAGAGGGTGGGGGATATTATCATTGGCAATACTCCCAAGAAGTGCATTAATTCTACATACGGTCATATCATTCAAAACCCTTCTGCCTTCCAGCACTTTCACAAGGTGATTTTGAAGTGATCGCAACATCATACATTGTCTCACAAACAGTCGGATGGTCCCAAAAATCCAAACTTGCATCCTACCCACAGAACTCATGTCAATCATTACTTACATGTTTAGCCCAATACAGAAAACTTAATAAGAAAACTTAAATATTATCCTATTTGCATATTTGCACTGTACATACATATCCTAAGGACCTGAATCCCAACAAAGAAAACAAAAGAGACATACTACAAAATTATCTGCATCTAGTGGAAACTGAAACTGTATCTGTGCATTCAAAATTCCCATCTGGTATAGACCTCACACGGCAAAACAGAACATGACTGGCCACAACAGAGCATACTACAACGTCTTCATACATACATACACACTCAAGAATGAAATATTCCTCATATTCACCAAAGAATGACATTCTCTCAACTTTTCACTGATACTTGGACCAGTCTTTTCTACTTATATTATCATATGTATCACTGCGTAATGTGTGGAAAGTCTCTCAATATTGAAATACAAAAAACGCTCACCAAATATTTCATAAAAATAGAAAATATTTATTAGGCTATCTCTTGTAAACCATACTTTGGCACAGTCATAAACAATGGCCTTTACTGTACTAAAATCTAAACCTGATGCTTGGTTTAATACTACTTCTAAAGTCAGGAAGTTAGACAAAGGTCCAAGTTGTACATTACAAAATCCACCTTAGACTTGAGTTTACAACAAATGCATTTTTTAACTGACTTAAAGAAACAGTGGCAATAGATTTCAATGGATGTGTACAATCTACAATGAATTTACAAGAATTCATTAATCATTTTTATTCATATCATAACAATTCTAAAAAGTCTTTTGTTTATATCCATTGAAATATCTGGAAGTTTGTGATTGTAGGAGCTAATATCGAAATTCTATTTTGCACTGAAGATTTGAGCTTACTACGAAATCAAGAATATCTAATGGTTTGTGCAAAAAATGAGTCTCAAAAAGTCTGAAATACAAGATTACAACACTTGCTATTTTCTTTGTGTTCCTGCATCATTAAATGAATAATCGGCTTCCTTCTTCTATGATCAAGTAATGCAGTTATATACATACATTTTAGCAATTTATTACTAAATGGCTATGAAGAAGATACATGTAGGAGCTCAAAATATATCAAAATACTGTTTCACCTATATAATTCCTTAAAATTTCGCCTTAGTTACCATGACAACCAGTACATTCAGGTGTCATTTGATACAGTACATACACACATCTCTCAAAATCCAAGATGGTATATTTCTGATTTCCAATACACCTTTATTTCATTGTTCTTTTTCTTTTTCTCTTATACTTGCAATCTATCAATTAGTTCTGTTGTTGTATCTTGCTATTCTGAGCTATCATTTATGTAAGGTCAAATGGATTGGAAAAGAAGACCATCATGTTATAATTATTTAGTTAATCATTTTCTTTCTCTGGCATCAATGTGACTCACTTAAAATGTTACTGTTGTTTTGAATTCAGTGTTTTCCTTCTTTTGTCTTTGCCCAATAAGATAATAATAAATAAATAATAATAAAAGCACTTTTCCATCTTTCTTCCTCTGTCACATGATCTTGTTACCATGGATACAAAACTGCACCCTTGCTCATGAGTCATAATAGAATCATCAAACCTCCATCTCATGATGCGATCTTAATGGCTGGATGTGGATGAGATACCTTGGTACATGATCTCCCAGATACCTTAACATCATATCAAATCTTTTATCGTCAACACACTTTGTGACGATATATATATCGGATTGCATACTTGCTCATGATGGCATCTTCTTGAGGAGGCGCGGTGGCTCAGTGGTAGAGCAGTGGTTTCGTAACCGGGAGGTCATGGGCTTGATACCAAGTCCATGCGCTCGTGCCCTTTGGTAAGGCATTAATCCTCATTACCAAGTCCCTTGGAGAGGACTTAAAGCCAATGGTCACCAAGTTGTTTACTTACAAGCATATATCATCATCAAACAAAATCATCAAATCAAGCCTCCATCTCCAGAGGTATTAAGGTTGGAGTTAAGTAACATCTTAAATTATCATCTCGTGTTCCTTTCCTCCATGCTACAAGATCATAACCTTGGAAGACACAATGCTGGCATCTTTGCTCAAGATTGCATTGAACATACATTCTATGATGCAGTCTCAAGGCTGGAGGTAAGTAAGATCTTCTGGCAAATGATCTCCCAATCAATGTCTCTTCTTTCATCACCATCCTGTGTTAACATGGATACTCTACTGAATCCTTGCTCAACATGGCATCATTGCACCTCAATCTCATGATCGCTGATGGGTAAAATCTTCTAGAAGTAGATCTCCAAGTCCCAATTATATGTAGAGTCATATACTTTCTTACATACACTTCTCACCACGGATTTCACCCTGCAGCTCACTTGAGATGACATCGTCATATCTCATCTCATGAGGTTTTGAGTTTGGAGGTGAGTAACACCATCATCATCTCATCTTCCTTTCCTCAATGCTACAAGATCATAACCTTGACCGACGCAACAATGTATCCTTAGTTACTCAAGATGGCATCATCAGACCTCCCTTCATCTCATGATGCGGTCTCAAGGCTGGAGATGGGTAAGCTCTTCAGGGAGGTGGTCAGCTAGAGCGATTCCTTGTTCAATGCAGCCTGCTGCAAGCTCATCTATAAAACCATGCCAGTAGATCACAAGACCAGAACCAAACCTGACAAATGAAAGAGATTAGAAGAAAAAAGTAATAATAATGATTAAAATGAAGAAAATATGAAAAAGAAGGAATCATTAGCATGAGGGAGGATGGATAATAAAAATAACATTTATATAAGACCATGAAAAAGTTAATAGGATAGAAATGATAAAATGGATATAAGAATACACAAGAGGATGAAATGTAAGAACGACCAAATGTTCTGTTAACAACAAAAAAAGGAGAACAAAAAAAAGGAAAAAAGAAAAAGAATATGGATATATGTATAGAAACTAATAAGAAAATATATTAAGTGAAAGAGTAAATGTTGGAAAAGGAAAAGGTTCATTAAAGAAATGATCAAGAATAATAACAAATCCAATACATAATAAAAACTGAAACATAATTTTTTGATAATGTAAGTTTCATTTAGTCTCTCATTTTTTCCATATTTTATCGTGAATAAGATAATATGCTCTCACATGCAAGATCAAAGATTTGTGCATTTTCAAAATCAAGTAATACTTTACTATGGCTTTGCATTCACATGAAATGTCTTTAATGTGTACATTATTAAAATTCTCATGAGAGAACAAAGAACTTGGATTATAATTTTGTGACGATTCAGATTCATAGAAAAACTGCATTCTTCTGAGTACCGATGAGATTTCTTACAATCTTGAATACCCAAAAGCAATATATATAACATTTTAAAACTTTAAAAAATGACATGAGAGAGAAAGAGAGAAGAGAAGGAATCACAAATTATCTCCTTTTTTCCTATAGAGAATGCCCCTGCGACTAGTCAACTACCTTAAAATACGCTTTTGATTCACCCTGGCAGTTATTTCAGATGGAAAAAAAGTAGAAGAAGAAATCTTCCTTTATTGATGAATGACATGCTTGATGGTTGTGAAAATGGTAGGAGCTTAATGCTCTTGGTCGAAACAAAACAAAACAAAAAATTCTCAAGATTGATGGCGCTTTTTTGTCCATGGTGACATTCAGGATACAACATCCTAACTGTAAAAGTGCAGGGCTTACTGGAGATGACCTCGGAAATAAAATATTTTTCTGAAAATCCCAAGTTCTGCGGTATAAGTTTGACATTTAACTGAAACATTGAAGATAAACCAATGACTTTGATAGATATAAATCTATTAGGGAACAGCTCTTCACACTAGTGTGGCTTTTTGTTATCTGCAGTTGGGTAGTAATTGGATTCCTTGAAAAAGTGCTTGCAATCCAACTTTCCCTCTATTTATAAATATCTCTTTATTTCAACAGGAAAAACGTTGTCATTTTACTGCAACTGCAGTAAAATTTGAACTGCAAATTTACTGCAACTTGAATGACCTTGAAATTTGTTTTAGAATCATAATTTGAGAGACTACGCAGGCGAAGTGAACATTAATATCTATTTCTGATACTATTTCTTTATTGCATTATCCCCCTCTTTTTTTTTACTCATTCTTTCCCATTCCAAACTATAATATATTTGGCATATTCTAGCTCTTGTAAGTAAGACTGAACAGGAAAATCATGCACTTTCTTGACAATGACTGAACATTTCTTTCTTGATAAACTGAGATAATGAACTGAACCGTTTCATATTCAACTGGATATTGTCAGATCATATTGTGCAATCATCACAAAATATTCAGAACTATAACATTTTCAAGAACATTGTTCTTATTAATGCATCAATCATCTGGCAGTTTTTATAACAATCTATACTCTCAAAGTACCACTCCCCTAAATCAAAATGAACCTGAACTATTAATATATAATTGGTATGGCATTTCTATTGAGAAAACATCATACCACCATTTCAAAATATTCCTCCATTTCTGCTGCCAGTACAAAAATGCTGGCTCTTCTAATCAAATATTAGTTACACTTTGCACATTGTATTCATAATATTTCTTCTTATGTTACTTATCTTTGTTTCTTATGTTATTTTTGTGTTCAATTTGTATTGAAAATGTTTTATATACATTGTTTTTATTGTGCAGAGCCATCAGGGATAGCAGTTTGTTAACTCAAAGGCAACCCTGCTTAAAGCCCCTCTAAATTGTTGGGAGCCCCAAATTCGCCAACATTTTGATGTGGGGCTTCCAACACTTTGGATGAGCTTTCAATAAAACTATAAATGAATATATAAATAAATATTTTAGAATACAATCACCCCATTAAAAAAGAAGAAGAAGAAATTGATGTTTTACCTGTTGGCATAGCTGAGATACTGATCTTTGAGATAGTTGCTGTGGCTGAACAAATCCCCAAAAGAAGCCTTACTCTCTATCCAGTTGATGATATGCCCATTCCAAGCTGTTTGGCGAGAAGAGAAAAGGTTATTTCGATTGTATAATGCATTGTTTTAAATGTTCGCTCTGTGAGGTAGACGTCTGTGTCAATACACTCAGTAAGTGTACCTGTTTATTGCACAATCTATTCTCCAAAGAAGCTTGAAATTATAAACTGCATATATCACCATACAATAATTTGCTGATGACTTGTGCATAAGTATAACTTACTTCTTCTATATATATTACATACACTCTATTGGGCAGATAAAATCAACAGACTATGAAATAAAAGGCATATGCTAGAGATGGACAAATGAAAAGACAGAGAGACAGAGAGGAAAAGATATAAAAGATAGATGTGGAAGAGAAATAGAAAGATAAAAGATAAAAAAGATGGAAGAAATTCAAAATAGAGAAAAGGGAGAGAGAGAGAGAGAGAGAGAGAAAGATAGAGAGAGTGTGTGTGTGTGTGTGTGTGTGGGGGGGGGGGGGTAGAGAGAAGAAAAAAATTGGTTGATAAAATGAGAAAAGGAGAGGGAGAGAAAATGAGAATGAGAAAAAGAGAGGGAAAGAAAAATGAAAAAGAAGGTAAAAGAAAAAAGAGAGGACTGAACAGAGGAAAACAGAAAAGAGTGGAAAAGAGAGGATAAGAAGAAAACAGGGAGAGAGAAAAGAGAGGGATGTAGGAGAAAGAAAAAAAGAGATGGAGAGACAGGAGAGAGAGAGAGAGAGAGAAAAGAGAAAGAGAAAGTTAAACAGATAAAGGCAATGACAAGATAGAGAGACAGGAGAGGAAGAGGGCAAGATGGATTACTATAGGCCTGAAATTGTAGGACCTATCCAGGTATATATACCCACCTACAGGTACTTCCAGCTTAGTATCTGGAGTCTTGTCATATCCTTTCTTCCGCATGTCATCTTCTTCTGTACAGGGAACAAAAATAAACAAACACAAAAACCTGCTCAGTAAAGCTAACACTAAAAGACTTAGAGTGGTTCTCACAATGCTCTCTTTACACAGTGAACTGAAATCAAGAGATTCATCGCCTTAAATGAGCAGAATAGAAATTGGCTAAATGTGGCCCAACCTTTGGAGAATCCTGCTATCTCAAAATTCATTATTGATTTGTCTTCATTACACTATTCTTCTTTGAAGACATTCTCTGATTCCACCCCTCCCTGAATTGAATCATGCCTGTCTATTAATTACAATAATCAAAGCCCTTCTGTTGTATCGGGGTATTGTTTGTTTCTCATCTTAATAACCACTGACATACTCCATCTAACTCAATTTACAGTCTCTACCATTGCTGGATCTCCCTTTCTCTTTTTTTCTCTTCCTTCTCCATTTGTTTGTGTATGGAATCATTATATACTACACTCAATGAAAATCAAACATACAATATGTATGACCACACTGTCTCCCTTCCTTCTCTTCCTTCTCTTCTCTCTTTCTCTCTCTCTCTCTCTCTCTCTACCTCTGTCTGTTGTCTGCCTCCCTTTCCCTTGTCCTATCAGACCAGTTTTTGTATTTGCTGTCTAAGCTGACAATTTCTTATCTCAAGAGGGCAGTATTCCACTAACAGTGCTTGGTGACAAGAAAGACTGCTCTAAAGCAAGTTGTGCTGAAAATATATCACTGGCTTAATTAAGGTCTGACACTCAAAATGTTCACAATATTTCTTTCCTTGACTGCTAAACTGCAGCCTGCATGCTACCTTGGCAAACAAGGTTTCATTCAGCATCCAAAATGGTATCCCTGTGTGATGCATTAGTTAGCACATACATTTTGCATTGGCTGTAATGTGTTTATGTTTTAGGCATCAACAGAAATGGGAGATATCAGCCTTTTTTCCAATATATATATATTTCATTAAACCATAGAAAAGCAATGATATGAAAACTCTGATATTACGCTAGTATTTTCTCGCAAAGAGTTGCAACATCCATAAAAATGAAACAAAACAAAACAAACTTCTAACTATCAACCAACAAAAACAAACAACAACAAAATACATATTCCATGCCTGTCAAATAAATGGATATCATTAGAAAGCATTTAATATTTTGACTTTACAAGCATGTAGTTTCTAAAAATATAAGTGGCCTAACTGGGACCCGGATGCAGTAAAATCCCCTTCAAAAATAATAATATTCCGCTTTTATATAGCGCTTAATACATCTATGATGTCTCTAAGGGCCTCACAGATATACTATTACTCCGGTCATTGGATTCAATGCTTGCCCGCACACATCGTGTGCACAATCCCCACTCCCTGGGGAGTATTCCAGCTAGGCGTTACTTGACGCTCAAAACTGTTGGATCAACGATGACGGTCGCATCCTAAAATGATAAACCCAGGAGAAAGGATATGATACTTACGGAGGAATGCTATCTTTCTTTCCTTCAGCAGTTGTACCAAGAGGAATTCATACTCGTTCCCCACAGAGCTGGCAAGAGTGTGACTCAAGGAAAAATTTAATTTAAAGGTGGCAATGTCAATGCAATGTAAGGTTTGAAATTATCAGATGTCACAATAAGATTTGAGACAATATTCAATTAAAACAGAGAGAGAGAGGCAGAGAGAAAGAGAGAGCAAAAAGGAGGCATAGAGATACATGTAGATAGAGAGGGAGAGAGAGAGAGAGAGAGAGAGAGAGAGAGAGAAAATCAGAATGAAGGGGCTGGTTCACTTTACTGTACATTGATAAGTGCTTTGTCTACACACCATTTCTGCACTTCATGGCACTCCTTCCAACTACTCGCCTCACCTACAAACCCAGCAGAGCTTCTTGAGTGAGCTGCTAAAGGGATTACTCCATCGAGTATCATGTATCAAGAGTTTAAGCATCACAGACTTATTCTATGACTTGTGATACAAATCTCTGCTTTAAAAAAAGATAAAACATATACAAAGGATACTGTTTAATGCTTTCTGCATAAGGTCCATATGTGACGTCTTGTAGAGTGCACTATGAGAAACACAGATATAGGTATGTATTTATTAGAAAACTTCATTCAAATGGTACATTAATATTGTGTTTGATAGAAAACAAATTTAGATTGAAAAACTAAAACAAAAAAGAACCCCCCCCCCCCCCCAAAAAAAAAAAAAAAAAAAAAAAAAAATACATATTCAATTCCCAAGTGTGTTAAGCTTTCTACATAAATATTACACATTTAACGTATTTCAGTGAAATTCTATCAATGAATGTTCATTTCTGCTACGATAGTCAAATTACCATCATCAGAGGTGGATCACAGAATTTAAAAGAAAAGAGGCATACATATATACAAAGGCTCTGGCAGTTATCACTGTACTTGTATCTATATGCCTATGGGAGATGGCTTGAAAAGAAAAAAGAGTGCACGACTGCCCTGTCACTATGTGGATACATCACTGCCTCAACTCTCAAGATGTCTAATAATGCTTCCCCATGTATCACAGTGATCAACAGATTCTACTGATCTATTGACTATTCACACATCAAATGCCAGCAACTGGGCTATACTTACAAGCTGCACTTGGTAGGCAAGCACCGGGTCTTCAATCAAATAAGGTTCCCTCAGAAACTGAGTCACTGTAGACTTGGTAACTGCATGAGAGTGCAAAGGGGGGGGGGGTATAGATGTATTTAGATTTGATAGGAATCCTGTCTACTTTTCTATAAAATTTGTCCCCCCTCCCCCCAAAAAAAAAAAAAAAAAAAAAAAAAAAAAATGCATTTGGCAGTGATGTTTAAATATGACTAATTACCAAACTAATATTAAATATAAAGTAGATCTGTATTCGTAGAAGGTGTGCAGGGATTACTACAATACCAGCGCTATACTCCATTACATGACCAGCATTGGTACCGGTAAATGGCATTCACTGAAAAATACAAATTTTATCACCTGTAAATGATCCTTTATGATTGTAATACAGTGATCTAATTTTCTTCCATAATGAACCATGTAAGAGATACAAGTTAAATTATGTTTCCACACTTGTTAATCATGATTTTGAATTTTTTATTTATGTTATTCATTATGAATTTGTAAGAATAAAAATGACAGTAAGAGTGAAGCCAAAATCTAAAATCACACTCATCAAATGAGAAAATAATGCAATCAAATGAATCTAGTTGGTTCAATTTATCATTTTATCAAGACAATGTGTAATGATCAGCTAAATGAAAGGAAAAACAAGTGAGCCAAAGCTACAATTAGACCTTTACATAACATTTCACTGATAATACACTCATCTACGCTACTGGTAAAACATTGATAATGTGCCTTACATCTTTAAGAAGCTTTTTCTTATTAAAAATGGAATGGCTGCATAATGACATACCTTCTTGATTTGAGGCTTTCTCATGTGAACCTTCCACAACAAATCTTGCTATAACAGCTGGAGGCATATTGGCCTGAATATGCAAGAGATGAAGAAAGGATGTGATGACACAGACAGGTAAAAATAAGGTGAAAATTAGAAAGAGAAAGAAAGAGAGAGAGAGAGAGAGAGAGAGAGTGGGATAAGATTAATACAAAAGAACTTACAAGCATACATAATTCCTGTTATCAGATTCGAAATCAAAAGTATGCAGCATGGAATTTCAAAGGACAGCTGTAGCATTTCTTATCTTTTTTGAAAAAACAGTGACAACACATAATCAACACATTTCATAGTTAAAAAGCAAAACAACATTTACAAGAGACCTTGAACAAATGACCTTCTTAACATACTTAAAATGATCTCCACAGTCAAACAACTACCGGTACTCCATAAAAAGTGGCAGGACCACTTGCTTTTGAACATTTTCTTTGAATGATCCCTGAATATGATATAACATTGAAAGTCAAGTTATGTAGGAAGGAATCATTGAATGCTGAATAAAAATGTTATCCAAGGAGAAAGCAAAATACCAAATTGATTAAAAGAATCTTTTCATTGTTCTTGTTGTTGTTGTTTATATTGTGCAATTGCGAACAATAGCCAGTTCAGGAATTGTCACAGCTCCTATATATGGAGAGTCTCAAACAGGCAAATTAAGTTGGTTTGTGGCTGCTGCTCAGATGAACTGAACTATTATTATTATTATTATTATTATTATGATGTTATAAGTAACCATACATTTCTAACATATATTATGTAACATGAGAAATTTGGGGAAACACAATATGAAAGTATGGATTCTATGTAAGTGTACACTTATATTAGATAAATGCAACATTGCATGACACAAAAGCATTATATTCATTTCAACAACAACAAAAGAGCAGTTTAGCTTTAGTCAGTATCTAATCAATTTTGAGCATTAAGCAGGGATATTATTAAAAGAAATTTCCGACGAAATTCAACAATTTACCTCCTTGGCCATTTGTATGAGAACAGGTACACTGTTATCCTGTTTAATCCGAGCTTGGTACCTGAAATTATAAAAGGATATTTAGATATGTTGCTACTTTAATACAGATTTCAGAAAAAAACAAAGACTTGAGAGCATTTACAATCATACACTGTGCATGTGCCAAGCGTTGGGTTCTTTGGGGGATTTGTACAAATTATTCATAGTTCATACAACTCAAATTGATAAATGTAATTATGTGGACCTTTCTAGACTCTAGAAGAAGAAGGTATATTAGGCAATTTACTGGAACATAAACAGAAATATGTTAACTACAGTCATTATATTTTCATGAATATCTCTTCAACCTAGCAGCCACATTGATAGTCATAATTAACAAAACAGAAAAGTATTACATTTACAGTTTATAATTTTCTTATGTTTCAGAAAATTTATCCAGTACAAATTACCATCAGCTGTAAAAGAACAGCCAAAATTGTATATAATCCAGTCATCTGTCCGATTACAAGCATGATATTTAAAAAAAAATTGAAATAGATGTCAGACCAAGCAGTGCCAAAGAAGTGTCTTTAGTTAAGAATTAAATTGTACCATACAGTAGTTTAATGTAGTGATACATTAACAAGTTCATGAAATGAATATGATTTATTCTCAGAAATAAATAGAATACTTACACCTGCACATAGTAGGAGATCATATCAGGGTTATTATGTTGATGGTACGTCTGCCTGGTAATCATCTGAGGAAGAACATGAAACGTAAGTAATTAACAATTATTGCAATAATTGCATCATGCATTTAAAACAAAAACGAACTGCAAACCCCAGAAAATTTATGGTCTCCACTTTTAAAACCTACAAAAATGATGCAGTTTTGGTGCACTCAATAAAGACATACATGTACATGCAGCCTGCAGGCCTATATATTGTAGTGCAGCAGCATTCGGCACGATTTGAATGCAGCTAAAGTTGTGTACTCACTTTCAAGACTTGTACAAGATTACCAAAGTGCATGATATATTCTAACGATATACTTGATATATTTGCATATTATAGTGAGCATTGATATCTGTGTTACCGGCTATCATTTGTAACAAGAACTAATATGTGAGATTCTCTTCTTAAAATTCAGATTCTACAATGTACTTAACAGGTCTTACATAACACTGTAAACCTCAAACTTCATGCATTATTGCGAGAGAAAATCTTAGTATAGAAAGATGAAATGACTTTTTTTTTAAGGGAGGAAGATTTAAGAAGTAATAAAAATAACAGTGAAATTCTTCCGCTCTTCTGGTACAATTCATTTTGTCTTTCATCCGGAGGTATTGAAACTTGCAATTTTCCTTTACCGAAGTAACAATTCAAGCTGATATCTTGATGTAAAGATATGGGCATAGAATCCCCCGAAATACAGAGGAAATTATTTGTTGTTGATTGTTCCTCTCCAATCACTACTTTATGGAGGTTTACCTGACAATGCTGAGAGTAGATGCTGACCAAAGTTGAATGAGACACACTGCAAGGGTTTGAAAATGAACAAATAAAAACATTGATATGCATAGTGCCTAAAAAGTATACTGCAGGCAGGCATACAGTTTAAATGTGATCTTTATTGAAGGCTAAGCCCAGGTTAAAAGCCTGCACTTACATATAAAAGAAAGAAAAAACCCAAAACAACAACAATATCGGTATGTAAAAAGAAAAAAAAAGAAGAACAAAAGTATCCCACATGAACAAGACCTAAAACGACGACAAAAATCAATATGCCTAACTTCTGAGGACACAAAAGAAAAATATTATTTATTTCATGTTGTACTTTTTCTTTACCATATCAACCATACAATATGATAATGGAAGTTAAGTGCACTTTTAAATCCCTCTTAGGCTCCTACCCTCTTTTAAAATTTGCACCCCAAAAAGCAACAAAAAAAAAAGAGAAAAAAAAGCTGATTAATCTACATACCGGTATAACAAATTCTTACTTTGAAAAAAAAGAAGTAAAAAAATAACTAACTTTTGTTGCGATGTGAAGAATGAATTCGCAAAAACACTTCAGATTCTTTGAGCCTTAAAGGCACCAAGCGAAAAAAGATAATGTTGAAATTAATCTAGCTCTGGCTTGATTTTGTGTCACTAGACATGATAAGACATTAATGTTGTGGCATGCTAAACTGCACATTTCAGCATATTTGCTGCTGATGGCTCTTCACAAACATAAAATCTAGAGCCTATAAAATATTATTCTCTAAGTCTAGATTGTAACATAGATCGGCATCAAGTTTATCTACACTTCAGTGAAGTTCAGTCACGACTTGTGGCTTGCCTCACTGAAAGAAAACATCATCATCATGGTCCATATTAATATTCTAAATCATGTGAAACTTCCCGGTTCCGTTGTTAAACCAGAATTTTAAAGAAAGTCAAAACACAGTGTACTGTAAGGTTTAAATTTTAGTAGAATACAAAGGCCAATTAAAAAATCAAAGACATCTCACTCTCACTCTCAATATTAACTCCAGCTTCCAGGGCCAGGGAGCTCCAACGCCAAAGGCATCGGCGTCTGAGCTCCCTGGAGTTTAGATAAACGGTTAATACACAACTCGATAGAATTACGGTATGGGATGTCAACAAACAGTTAGAATTTTGATGGTTTCTTTCAACCCGACTTGTGTCATGATACAATCAACTGTTAGGTTACAGGTTAGTTAATTTGTATATATTTTCATACTTAGAGAATTTCTCTTGAATACACTTCAGCGATGCAGTTGTGCCATCACAATCTTCACTCGTCAAACTCTCCAATAACTCATAATAGTCTGCCAATCTCATGATTGCTGTTGTCGAATTGTAGTTGTGGACCTTACTTCCTTGCTATTGCAACTTGTATATGGAGAAGAGCCAGAAAAATGGTCTTTATGAATATAATTGCTATTTGTTTCACAGGGTTGAAAGTGAATATCAGTGTGTTGCAAAAGAACGTCCAGCCTGGAAATAAGCCTAGCGAAGCTCTTTCATCAGAATTTTTTCGTCAACGATTAAAAGATTTATGAAATATTTGTTTGAGAAAATTAATTTGATTTTAATTAAAGTTGAATGCTTTATTTATATATATTTCAATATTATCAAATAGTGTTTTTTACGAAATATGATTATTTTATGAAACAATCACTGGATTCAACGATTGGATGGCAAATTGGCAACAGTAAATTACGCGGAGGACTCAAAATACAACAATGTCGACAACTGTCAAAGAATCTTTTCAAAGTAAAATTTCTGCGTGCTAAGAACGACTTTTTGATATTGAGAGGTAAGAAAAGACAAGATTTGTTTTAAATAAATGAGATAAAGTGCCATTACCCACCAGTTTTGCTGCAGAGCTTTAGTTACAAGAGCTTAACCTCAGCCTGTCGGTCGGGGAGTATTCAGCGAGTAATGCGCCGATAAGGACAAGTCCGCGCCCGGAAGGTCGGGGGCGCGCGAGGGCCATGCGAGACCCCTTAAATATTCTGCACGACTGCGACTGTCACTCGCGGCTCATTCCTAAAGTAATGGCTAATCCTAGGCCTAGGACCTAGGCTTTAACTTTTTAAGGGCCTGGTAATTGAAGAAGTATGATATCGATTTCACGAACTGGTATCCAACTATCCATTTACATGTCTGGAGAGTAATGTAAACAAAAATCTGAACAAGTGACGTGTGTGTGTGTTGCATGTATTGGGGGTCCAGACAACTCGCCACAAAGACAACCCGCGCCAAGACAACCCGCCACAATACCCTGGACATCCCGCCACAATACCCTGGACAACCCGCCACAATACCCTGGACAACTCGCCACAGCCTATTCGGACAACTCGCCACACTTTTTCCCATCATGATTTCTAGATCTAAAATGAAATGAAATTGTCATTTGTCATGATTTTCGTGCTTTTATAAACACAGTCATTCCAAAGAATAAAGAATAAAGTTGATTTCCCTAATTGTAACAATAATATATATTGAAATGAAATTGTAATTTTTCATGATTTTCGCCCTTTTATAAACACAGTCATTACAAAGAATAAAGTTGATTTCCCTTGTAACAATAATATATAATGAAATGAAATTGTCATTTTTCATGATTTTCGTGCTTTTATAAACACAGTCATTACAAAGAATAAAGTTGATTTCCCTTGTAACAATAATATACTTTTGATCTAGAGGTCTATAACAGCTGCATTTTTCTGTCCCAGAATTTTTTTAATGGTAGGATACTGGAAGCACTGGCGTACTGATAGGGGGCGGGGGGTGGGCAGTTGACCCGCGAAATAAAATTGGAATGTGATTTATTTCTAGATTTTCTGGGTTAGTTTCGTCAGAGGCGGCATTCTTGGTTGGTTGGGGGGGGGGGGACACTGTGCCCCCACTTTTCCAGGTTCCCCTAAAGTGCCCCCTTATCCTTTGTACATGTCCTTTTCCCTTCTGATAGTTTTTAATGGTAGGAATTCATGGAAGGATAGGCCTACTGGAAGCACTGGCGTACTGATGGGGGAGGGGGCAGTTGACCCGCGAAATAAAATTGAAATGTGGTTTATTTCTAGATTTTCTGGGTTAGTTTCGCACTTTTGCCCACAGTCAGAGGCGGCATTCTTGGTTGGGGGGGGGGGGGGGCACTGTGCCTCCACTTTTTCAGGTTCCCCTAAAGTGCCCCCTTATCATTTTGTACATGTCCTTTTCCCTTCTGATAAGTGCCTACTTTTCTTTCTCAGATGTTTTAATTATAATGTTACTCATAATTACATAAAAGAACTTGTTAGTCTTTCTTCATTAGATTGTCTTTAATATTCATCATGTAATTTTTCAAATGGGACCTTATACTTTTAGCTCGCTTGCTCGAAAATCGATATTCAGTCCATCACACCAAATTGCGAAGTACGTTGCTTAAACAATATGTTGTTCCACGTAAAGAAATAAACAAATATTGATGTCATTCGTGGTAATGTATTCACAATGTTGACGAAGGCGTAGGCCTTTATACAAATATCTAAAAATGGTTTTTATTATTGTTGATGTGTCCCTTTGTAGGTGCCCCTTTTTCAGAAATCCAGCCATTCTTGCGATCATAGGCGCCAGAAGTGGGGGCAGGGGACTCGCCCTCCTCCCAACGAAAAAGTGTGTGTGTGTGTGGGGGGAGGGGGTGGGGGTCAAAACGAATTTCCACTACCCCCCCCCCCCCCCAAAAAAAAAAAAAAAAAAAAAAAAAAAAAATCAGCAATAAAGTAAAGTATAATTGATTATTATTTAGTAACCAAAAATAACATACAAAAATAATAAAACCTAAATTGAATCAAATTAAAATGATATTCCATTCAAAGAAAAGGAAAGTGAACTGGAATTAAAATTTAAACATTCCGCATGCCCCTATATTCATCAATGGAGGATTTTATAATAGCGATATTATACGCGCATATGTATCCTGGAATTTATTGTGAGAGGATGGGAAAGCGTGTGTGTATTTTTTATTATAGGGGTGAGAAGACATGAGCCCCTCCTGAACACTGATGGGGGGGGGGGGGGGGGGAGGCAGTTGCTCCCCAAATAAAAATACAAAGTGGTTTATTTCTAATTCGATACCAGTGATTTACAATTGTTCCTGAAATGACATGATTTTCAGGGATTTATTCTCATTTTTTAAAATAATTATACCTTTTTATGCGTTTGTTGGAAAAATTACAATCAGGCAACCAACAAATATGCTTATTTTGAAGCCTTTATGTCAGGGCCTGCACTTTTTGAAAAAGTATGTTAAAGAGAAAGAGGAAGAAAGAACGAGTGGCCTGCTAGTTTCACAAATGATATATCAAAATATGCTCATCTTGGCGTAATTAAATGCCTAAATCCCCTGAGCTTACAGGGGCTCCGTCCTCTGGACCCCACTAAGGGCCCTAACGTGGGCCCATGGATGCTCATCGGACCGTAAGTATACATACCTAAAACCCAACCCAATCCCAAAGTGCTTCCGGCGCGCCAAACTGGTTGCGATGTCAGGAATGCTCGTCCCGGCCTCTTTGGTAATCCTGGCAGTGACAACAATTATATTCCCCACTGAAATATAGTACTACTCTACTATACTGCTACTATACTAATACTACTACTACTTCACTACTAACTACTACTACTACTACTAATAATAATAATAATGATGATGATGATTACAATTTAACGACGACGGTGATGATGATGACGACAACAATAATAACAAGTACTAATAAAAACTGCAAGAATCCAGACATTGTCTTCAGGGACAACAACAAAGTAAATATCATCGAGGTCATCGTTCCCCATGACATCAACATCGCCGTCAAAGAAAGAGACGTCTCAAGTATGAAGACCTCAGGATAGAGATCGAAAGGATATGGAACGTTCCATTCAATTCAATTCATTTGATATCATTCTCCATTAAAAAAACATTAAAACATACAAACATGGTATATCTAGCGTTAAGCAATTAAGAAAACTCGTAAAATTCATAACAGTTATAATACAATTCTTTTTGTTGGATCATAATGCTGAAAGGCGTGGTCCTATTTTTGTTCCTAAAAGTATAGGCCTACTCGTAGTGGTAGACAAACCAAACCACGTGATATTTTAGACTTATAACTTTAAACTGTATGTAGGGTATACTTAGTCTTTAGCTCATGTTTATTGTGTTTTAGAAATATAAAAATGTATATATCATGTCTATGTATTTTATTATCATATCTTACTTTGTTTTATATATTTTTCTGTATTGTGTTGTAAATATGTGGTGCTATCATACCCATGAAGGGGGTCCATAGAGTCAAATGAAATTTTATCTTATCAGATAAAAGATTGATTACAAGAAAAATGTGGGGTTAACAAAAAGGGCAATTAGCCTTATTAGCGTCAATCCCTTAGCAAGTTTATACTGTATTGTTGAGAAAAGAAAAAAAAAGGGAAAGGGAAAGCAAAGGGAACCTGAACACCAAGAAGAAGGAAAAAAAAGGAAGGAGAAGTGCATTAACTTAAACGTAATGTCATTTATTTTGGCTGGAATACAATGATAGAATATGGGATTTATACAATCGTTTAAAAATACTAATTTAATTAGAGTTTTTCATATTAAACGGGATATTTTTCCATGAAACTGGCCCTTTAAAACATTAATTTGTACGGAATTTTAGGAGAATGAAAATTACCAGCATTACGAGTTTCATGAGAATGTATTTCATAATTAAATTTCAATTTACATGACATGGCCCTTTGCAATAAACCCTTGCCACATAAACAGAAATATAGCAATATTAAATTATTTATATCATAAACATTTAGATGCTTTAATTGTTGAAAAAGTGGGAGTGTTTTGGCATTGATCTGAACAAAGCGGATTCGTGGGTTCGTCCAAAATAGATTCTTGTTGCAAGCGCAAGGAAAATCATCTTTATTCTTTAGAACAGCTCTCAAAATACTCACAATTTCCATGTTTCCTGTCATAACTGTGTTTATAAAAGCACGAAAATCATGAAAAATGACAATTTCATTTCATTTTAGATCTAGAAATCATGATGGGAAAAAGTGTGGCGAGTTGTCCGAAAAGGCTGTGGCGAGTTGTCCAGGGTATTGTGGCGGGTTGTCCAGGGTATTGTGGCGGGATGTCCAGGGTATTGTGGCGGGTTGTCTTGGGGCGGGTTGTCTTTGTGGCGAGTTGTCTGGGATTCATGTATTGTTATGTTGGCTGTTGCTGTGGATGGTGACTGGAACTGAGCTCAGCTCCAGAGTCCATTTCTGAAAAACGATTCAAACAGCGGGTTGGGTCACATTCATAAACAGGCTCTGGAGCTCCGACCCCTTCGGCATCGATCTGCGTCAGACAGAGCTCCCTGCTGGACTAGACCGAATTTTCTGTCTCTTTCGTTCGTTAGCCTCTGATTTGGGTAGGGTCGGCTCTAGACCGAAAGCTTCAGTCTCTATAATCGTCGGTTGTTCCACTGAGACTACGTCTGGCTCCACTAGACCTCCGGTTATAGAGACTGAACGACCGCCTATACCGCCACACGTTGAAGATATCACGGCTAGATTTTAGCCGTTAGGCCCCTCCCACAAACATGACAAACTTGCCACGGCCGTATTGTTATGCCCCCAAAATCCCCCAAAATGTCATTTTACCTCGTGCATATCCAAATGTCAATTAGGCCTAGGCTATAATACATCGGTTCCACTTACTAACTTGATTGAAATAATCCGTTTAATGGTCCCTTTTAAGGCAATTATGGGTCAAAATCGACATCCATGTTGAAAATCTTGCAAGCCGTGTTAAACTCTCGCTGCCGGAATCATCTAAATCAATCTCATCCCTTCTAGTCTACGCCGAAGGCAAAATGATTATGAAGGAAAAACTGTGATAACGCCATTACGAACGTGTAGATGGCGCGTGTTGATGTTTGTGCTTGAGAAGTTGAGATGAAAATTTAATTCTTGACCAAAACTTGTTTGTGTACAAACGGAAGAACTTACTGACAACAGACAAATTAACAAAACTAATTTATAATGGGTGATTCCCAAATCTATTACAGAAATGGGCATGGCATGAAATGTAGGTGTTATTGTATAATATTACAATAACTAGTAGTTGGCACTTTGAAAAGAAGATCGCCCAGTGGCCATTGACCTAGTGCAAGGTAGTATTTTACTTTGCCTTTACTTAGGAGGTACATGTATTAGAAATTGATTTCACTTTTAAAAGTGTAAAATATAAAGTATACATGTATGAACAGCATTATCTTTGAATAAGATTACCATAAGAAAGTTTTTTTCTGTCTTTAGTTGACTTGAAGGGCAAGATGAGAAGAACAAGGAAATGTTCCCGAGATAGCTCTCAGGACTCTCCTGGGACTGACAATGAACGAGACATCATCTGGGGGGATTCCCCTCCACCCAGGCGGATCTGTCTATCTACTACACCAGGTAGGTTTCACATCAAGCTTTTAGCAATTTGGTAATCCAAGAAAAAACTTTGTTATGTTGTTCAAAAACTAGTTCAGAAATGATTTCACCCTTGACAAGGTAATGAGTCAGCTTGAAAATTGAAAGCCATCCAAATCTTAGAAAAGGAAGGAAACACATTTCGCCATAGACTTTAACCAATACTGTTCTTTACCTTAATGTCTACAGTCAATGGTTAGATAGCTCAACCATTTAAAATTATATTTATCATTTCTAATATTTTCAGGATTTTTGTAACTTTATTATGAGGTCTCTTTAATAATCAAAGGTAAAAAAAATGTTAATTCCTATATCTTTGCTATTTTTTCAATAGAGTTAATTTTGTCCTTTCTTTTGATAGGGAGGAGGGTAACCAGAGCTACTGCTGCTGAGCAAGATTTGACAGATCTCATCGAGTGCATGCATCCAAAGGTATAGTATGACATAAAAAATAGGGAAGAGAATGAGGGGATGATGGTAGAAGATGAAAAGTTACACAGATAAGTTCAGAGAGAGAGAGAGAGAGAGAGAGGGGGGGGGGGGGGAGAGCCCTAGAGACAAGGAAATAGATAGAGAGTGAGAGTAAGGCGAAGTTGGAGGAAAAGGAAGAGAAAAATGAGTCACTGGACACACTAAAAATAAGAATATTCTAGACATCTTATCTCTTGCTAAGGAAACTGGCAAGCAACCCAAAATTTAGCCAAACTTATTGGCCATATTGTAACATATAACTGGGGATCTGCTTGCTTACATCAAATCATTTATATTCTTTACTAAACGTTTATGCAAGCTTAAAGAATTATGAAGGGAATACGTACAATGTAACTAAGTAGAAATAGATTACAAATCCTGTAAAATATCATGAAAGTCCATCATTTACTTTGAAAATATCATCATAATAGCTGTTACGGGTAGATGAATAGTAAATATTCAACTATATCCTTGTCATTCAGCAGGAAAATAAGGAATCCAGCACCCCTCCCCTGCTTGGTCTCTGGATGAGGAATAGACAGGAACCTGATTCAGGCCAGAAGAGACGTAGGCCTGCCAGGTAATGTTTACAAACTTGTATGTCTTGCTAAAAGGCATCACATCATGCCAAGAATATCTTAATTTGTATATTTCTTGTACATTTTTGTAAGGAATATTTTACATCAAAGGGCAGAAATACATCTCATTTCTAGAATACCTACACTTACACACTGTATTCTTTGGGTCAAGGTTTCCTTTAAGAATCCCATCATTTTTATACATGATCAAGTGTTACTGAACTTGTGAATCAACATCCATTCTTAGAAAGGGGCTGTTCATAATACTAATTACGCTGCATGACATTTCCAAAGATGATCTATGATTCTTCCAGCCACTTGTCTTGGAGTATTCTCACTTCAAAGGTTTGAAACCTTATTTGACTCACAATATGATAATGTATTGTCCAACTTTTATACTCCTGAAATTCCTAAATGAGAGAATTGATTGAATCAGCAAAATATCCATCTTCAAACCTGTCTTATGAAATCATGTGTTTAGCAATGATATATGTTACTGATTTTTGTTCTTTTCATGTATATCTTGTAGACTTGCAAGAAGAACAACTGGTAGGAAACTCTCCAGGATTGGTCTAGACAAAACTGTCCTGGATGACCTACGCATCTTGACAGAATGGACAGACAACCTTGCAGCAACTGTTGAGGAACCCTCCAGTCATCCTCAGAAAGGCGATGCAGATGCAAAGACAGAAGACACAACTGAGCTTGTGGGTGGTGAAGCCATGGATTATGATAATCTAGAAGAACTCTTTGCTGATGACGATGTGGCAAACAATGTGGACTGCAATAAGACTGAGACAAGGCAAGCGATGAAGGAGAAAAGGAAGAGCTCCAATTTCTCCTTTTCTGATGATCTCTGGGACAGTGATGACTGGTATGATGATGACTCCATTATCAGAATAGCCACTCAGGTGGAAAATGATGCCTTGACTAAGCAGATGCAACAGGAGAAGGGTAGGATAGAATCATTGAACTCGAATGCTGATATGATATCCCCTACTCAGAATGGATACGTTGTCGATGCCAAAAGCAAGATGTGCCTAAGTTATGATCAAAGTAAGACAAGTGTATGTAATGGTGTGAACTTGCAAAGCAAAAACACCAATCTTTCTGTACAGACGACCTCTTCTGGGAGAATGGATAGTGGAAGTTCTATGACCAGGGGTGCAAAAGGTGTCTCAAGGCCTACATGGACAACTCAATCAACAGCACAGGTCCCTGTCTCCAGGAACACATCCAAGGGATCGCAGATGCTGGCTCAGAAACCGGCAACCATGTCATATAGGAAAGGTCCAGTGCATACTTCCAGATCCCATGCACCATCTCTGAACTCCAAAGCAGTCTCTACTGCCCCTATACCAAGTACATCAACTCATCAAAGTGCCAAATCTGTCAGCAATGCAAAGCCATCATGTACAAAGTACAGTGTGTACACCAATGCCAACATGAATGTATCGAAAAGAACAGTGCAGAAGGCCCCTGTAAAAGCATCCTGTGCTCCCACAAAATGTATGCCTCCTGTGAAACAATCTGTAAACTCTGCATTACAGGCTGGTAATGTCCAAACCACTTGCACCAGGATGTCAGAAAAGACTGCACGAGTACCTCCAATGACTGATGCCATAAACGCAGCATCGGTTAAAGGTCAGGTGTTTAATGACAGCCTGGATGATTTGTTTGCTGGTGATAACAGTCTCCCTGATGACATGCTCTTAGCTCTTCTAGATAATGATTCTGACTTTGAAGAAATCACCAAGGAAGCACCATCAACTGTTCCTGTAGGGTCCGACAACAGTACTCAAAAGCAATTTTCAGGAGACTTGACTGGAAACATTGTGGGTAATTCATGTAAACCCACAGTAACCAAAACACCAACTCATTCAATGAGCACTAGAGCACAGTATTCTTCAGAAGGAACCTCAAAGTCAAAAGACAGTGACTCTTGTACAACAAGCAAGTACAGTAGCAGGAGTTCTACACCAAAGCATCAACATCAGTCATCAACCACCCAAGCAGTGGGGGCAACACGCTCTAGATTGACCAGATCAACTGCTCAAAGTCCTGTAACTAATAAACAGTCCATTAATAATCATCAGGCAGTGGCATTGGATAGGAAGAATGTTGGTGTGGAACCTGGACAGGGTCGTAGGAGTCTTTCCCAGCCTGTCCCACCTGCTGTAAAAGAAGGTAAGTGATGCCATCATATCCTACTTATTAGTAGACACATTTTTTCAGTGCCAAAGGCGATAAAAACAAGTTTATGGGATCTGGGTATTTCAGTCTTTTCAGGCTTCATAGTAAGTGAGGCCTGCCAACTGACTAGGTTCTGTTTTTAGTCTTTTATCCGGATGAATGCAACTACTACAGTTTACATCATAGCCAGACCTCACATTATTTGACTAAGAAGTTTGAACATGTAACTCATTATTGATTGATATCAGTCCAAAAAAGTGTCACTGGTATGCTCTGTCATATATTTATGGATATTTTATGGATGGAATCTCAAACTTGAGTTTTGTTAGTGCTTAACTTTCCTCAAGGTCTGTGTAAAATCACCTTATTTGGATGTTTCTATAATCTATATTAATCTTCAGGGTCAGTCTTCATATATGTAATTATGGTCCAGAGTTCTTTTTTTTTGATTTCCAAAACAAAGTCGCTTTTTGTTATTTTTTCAGTGCAAGATCTTATTTATGATACATTGTATTTGTTTATATGACTTTCTTTATAGGTGGTGTGCCCATGCAGAGGGGCTGCAGTCAACAGGAGATTGAGCAGAAGAGACAAGCAGCTTTAGCTAAGCGCAAGAAAAGCAAGTTTCGGGTTAGTCCTACTGCATAATAACAGGTACTTGTAATGTGGTGGTACTGTTATATTATTATCTCAGCTCATGAAGAAAGAAAATTGCAAGGAAAATCAGTTTTATTTATGTTTTTATGAACTGTACAAAATTTTCCTGGGACTGATATATGCATGCATCAATGTTATTTTTTTGTTTCTCTGTAACTGGTGTACATCATTTTCAATTTTTCATACTGTACATAATGTACGTACTGTTTGATTTAATTCATTCTTTTTGTTAAAGGGATCGTTTAACAATGTTAAATCTGAGATACACGGCCCTACGTGTTATCAGTGTCTGTGATATGGTGTAATATTGAAGCCCTAAAAAAATTACGCTTCAAAATGATCAAGAAGTGCCTCAAAAAAGTAAAAAATCTTTGAGTGACCGGTTTTACCATACTCGTTTTCCCCAATAGACTGTAGTGTTATGAAAACCGTCAGGCGAACGGTTTTCAAAATTTGTAATTCCAATCATAAATATCTTGATAATCAGACAGGCGATCGGCTTGTAAAAGTCATGGGGTTCCTGACTGACCTAAAGGTTTATAATTATCATTGCATCATGAGCTAAATCCAGAATTTTGTTTCAGAATCTGAGACAAAGTTACCGGATCCCTTTAATGTCAATTGGACTTAGGGAAATCGGTCTTGAAAATGCAGTTGAAGATCATTTCCTTTAAGTTCTTATGTATTTTTTAAAACGTGTTTGTAAATGAGAACTGATGTACCTCATTTACTTATTATTGTATTTCAGAGATAAGATTCATATATTTATGAAAAAAAGTTCATTTGCATTCACTTTGAATAGAAAATAACTAGGACCAGTGAATACAAATTTAGGTGTACTTGTATAAAATTCGAAAGATTTTGAAAGAAAAACACATTTGTTTTTTGCTCTTACTGCATAAATGTAGTGTAGTACATGAAAGTGCTGTAGAATTCAGAGAAAATATGAAAGTTATGGGATTCTATATTTCTATAGTTTATATAATGATTATACTCAGAAAGACAAATAGTTTTCCATTGAGTCAAATGAAATATTTATTAAGAATGCTGTACAATCTTGGAATTAAAGAGAAAAAAGTATAAGCTAGGTATTTATGTGTAGTTTTATGAATTTTGGATCATGGAAAGGAAATTGATGTTCAGTCTGTGTATATTTGCTATTAGCTATTAATGCAAAAGGACCATGATACACCTTTTCAAAAGTACATGTAGTTTTATTTGCTCGTCATGCCTTAATTATGCTGTTTTGTATACCGGTACAAGATATCCAGTACCAGTATACATGTAAGAGCAAGCTGTACAAGTATTATGCAAAATCGGGACTGGAAAAAAAAATCCATTTAGTTTGTCACATTTAATTTTTGCATGTCTTTACTGCAATGGCTACTAATAACAGTCTTCAGCTGTCTAAAATAACTCACATGTAATAACTTTCATTCTGGGTTATTATGGCTATTGAAATAACAATACCTTTACCTTGTAATACATGTAGATGAATGTAATAGTTGGTATCTAAAATCTCACAAAAGAAGCATCCATAAGGTTGAATGAATTTGTGGACTGGTCTATGTGAAAGAAATGATAAAGCCAAAATAAAACAAGACCCCCCCTTATTACTATCAAAGAGAATTAGCTTATGTTCTAGATATGATTATGGTTATGTAGCGCGTAAGCGCAGTCATTATTATACAAAGATAAGCAATATAATTTATTTGAACTTTGGTCTCATCAATTGAAAATTAACAAGATGACTACAGATATGATAGACCCTGTACATGTCATTAACAGTATTTACTTTTCTTTTTTTTTTCCCCTCCAGAAATGTTGGAAATTGTGATAAACATTAGCAGGGGCTATTTTTTGTTTGTTCTCTGTGCTTTATCAAAGAACCAGTATTAGTTTTTATGTTTTGATTTTAATACATATATTTGGTTATCATTATTATTATATTTTGGGATGGGAATGATACTTGTTTATTGATTATTTAGGGCGTCATGATATCTAAAATGTGAACAGTTATTTGATGAACTGAAAATTAATTGTCCATTTTGCTTTTCATTCAAACTGTTGTGGATGTACTAAGAATGTAAGATAGTTATAAAATGTACATGTAGATGAGATGTTGATATCTGATTTTTCTAATTTGCGAATGGAAAATGCTAGGACCTTGTGTTGCATTTACCAAAAGATACATGTATGTTTGGATAAATTATCTATTGCCTATGAATATTCTTGCTTTCAACAATACTATTCTTTCCTCATGTTTTTTTTTTCTTCTCATTTTGCAAAGTGAAGGCAGATAATTTATGATTAAATCATTAACTGTTTCTACTTACTTGTCAAGAGACGATGAGGATGCAACTGAGGCATTTACAAATACTGGTATTAAGTAGTAATTGATACAACTCTCTTATTTTTATGTACAAGATGGACAGCAATACTGGTACCTTTTTTATCGAGAAGAAAATAACTGTTGTATGTCAGCTTACACCAATTACATTCTATAAGGCAATACAACTGCAAACATTCTACAATTATGTTGTGTGTCCTACCTTACATTAATATCCAGATTATTTCATATAAACCACTAATTTGCTAGGTAAGTGTAAAACTTGCATTGACTATGATATTGGATTGTAATTTGCCTATTAGGTTCATCTTATTGTATTTTTGTTAATTAGTTAATTATATATGATTACATATATAGAAAATACATGATAACAAAAGATACACATGTACATTGGTGTTTGTGTTTTCCATTACTTTGGGTCGGTCAGTGGAAGAGTGCAAGGCTTTCTTCAAAGCTTGTTCTGTATGTGTGTGTCGTAATTACAAGTGAAAATCAAAATAAGGAGAATGAACTTGAATATTACTAGTATTCTTTCTCTGTCTCTCTGTATTCACATAGAACTGATGTTGAATGTTTAAGTAACAAATATGTGATATCTTGCAAATGATTTTTGTAAAAGATATACAAAAGCTGATGGTCCCCGCCTTTTGCATATCATGTGGTCTGTATGCAAATGCTAGTTGTACTCTTCCATAAATGTGATTTGCTGAAGTTTTTTGTTAGTTTGTACAATTTGGCTAATTTAAACGCCTATCTTATGCATGATGAAAAATTCAGAATTTTTAAAGCCAGTTTCAGAGTGAAATTTCATTGCCAGAACTCAATTTTGATTTGAGAGGTAAAAGCCATCTAAGTATATTAACATCTGCAGCAAAATAAACTAATTTCTACAGTGTTAATGACAAACAAATAATTAAGTCAATCAATGTTTATTCATCGAGTTGTCTAAGATTTTATTACAAAGTTCATCACATCATCTCTAATGAAGAAAAAAAAGAATGACCTAACAAAATATAAAGTCCTTTGAACATTTCTGTTTTCGGTGGAAAGAAAGGGCAATGAAAACTCAGGACAATGCAGATAAGGTATAGCTTACAGTACATCTAAATATGGTGGAAAAGAATGACAAAATGTACTCCGATCAATGTGACCTTATAGATATTTGAACACTGCATTCGTTCTGTACAAAATGAAAGATTAATTTACACTCCCCATCATATATCATACAAATAGCCTCCATTGTCTCCAATATGATAAATTGGTACATAGTCATATCAAAATTAAATAAACTTGTGATTCTATTTCACAAAATTTAAGAATTCATACAAATTGCAAATGACTCTAATGAATTATTTCTGTTATTAGAGAATAGTTACTAATCACAAAATGTTGGTTTTAAATAGTACAACTGTTGCCAAATGTCTGTTCGATGGATATGTACTTCAAGGTACATATATTCAATTCTTAAAGGTGGATTAAGCTAAAGCTGGTTTAACTTGATACATGTAGTAACATTATCTTTCCAAAATGAACAAATCTTCATTATTTTGTTAAAAAGTGTGAAATCAAATTTCATGTCTGTTCAGCATTATTTTCATTTGCAAAACAGTCAAGATGATAATCACTACCCTTTTTACACATTGTCAAAGCTCACCTTTACATTATTTCAGCTAAATAATAGTAAAATAAAACTTATCACTAGGGCACGTACCAAATAATGACCAAATATTTATTCATTTTGAAAAGGTTTACTGTTTAGTACTGGTACACTGATTTATGGAGCGCCATTTGTTAAGTTCGTTACTTGGTGCAAATTATTTTAATCCTGTGACAAAATGAATCCACTCAGGAAATGAACTGATGTGTTGACATGATTTTGTTTGTTAATTTAATTACAGAATTATTTGTTTGTTTGTTTATTTTTTGTTATTTAGGAGGTTGACAATTGGCGCTCCATAAATCAGTGAACTTAATCTGCTCACTTAAACCCAGACTAAGTACAGTTTTTATGAAAAACAGCCAATATCATTATGACCTCTTTTATCCCATTTTTTTCAATTCTCAGTTTCGACATTGACCTAAAATTCTTGGGGAGAAAAGTCTGAATACAGATGGAGGTGACTGTAACAGTTTCAATTTATCAAGTGGACATTTCACGAAGGCCTTTATTTTTCAGTGCTGTCATACTATTTGTTTATTGAAGACCAGAGGGGGTATTAATTGGGCTCTGGGATAGTAAAAACCAGCTTAACCTGTCATTTTATTGATGATTATAACCTTGGTTGATTATGTTACATATACCTTACATATATTTCATTAAACAGTATGGCATAGGAAGAACAATGATAGTGGACCACACATATCCATGTACAATTGTACATACATTCAGTAAAGCTATTCACAATATCAATTCAAACTTCTCTAATCCTAAGGCATCAGGAGAACTAAAGTAGAGCTAGCCATATGATATACAGTACTCAAACAATATTTAGTGTTGGTTTTTGAGCATCCAATATATAATTTTACTACATGTAATTGAAAGAATTAAATAAATATTCAAGGGTGTGAGAGAGAGTGTGTGAGAGAGAGAGAGAGAGAGAATTAATGAGAGAGATCGAGTATAAGACAAAAAAAGTGATGAAAGTAGCAAAAAAGATGGAGTAAGAAAAGAGAGAGAAGAAGAATAATTGTGCAACAGCCGAGGTGAACATGAAACAAAAACTTTCTTATATCCAACATAGGATTTCACTTGAAAGCATGCATCAATGATACCAGACCTTGCTTACACTCGGGTTATAACATAAAAACAATACCCGGTAGAAGTTAATCGTATAAACGCCCCCACAGAGCTAAACATACCGAGGCCTAACCTATACGGCATCACAAAGAAGATGAATAGAAACCACATATAAATAATTCAAAGTACTTATTTCATTCTATTCTTAATGAATACTATTACATGATTTTGAATTTGTTTTAGTATTACTTTCTTCTTTTCCTTAAATAATCTCTGCCAAATTATCTGAGCATTTTTACTTTACACATAGGCAAAGCTTAGACCTCCAATCTTCACCTATTTGATGAAGAGTTTTAAATTTGGATTATAAATATTCACTGTGTTTTAAAATGACATAATATTTCCCATTTTACATACCAATTAACAACTACCTCATGATGGACAACATCAAACATTACAACAGAACCATGATTGTTTTTTGTTAAATAACCTTTGCAAGTGTAATTCATAGAACAATTCCAATATGGAATTCAAATTCAATATTTCAGTAGACAGATGGCTTTAAGTAGAATGATGGCATTTTGTTTTTAAATTCTAAGCAATGAGTATACTTCCGTTGAAGCGTAACTTAAAGTTAGATATACCCTGAGCCCCATTTATGTATGTTTTATACCAACCTCCCATTATTGCCATCTTCACATTTTCCATTCAAACAACATTGGGCTATCCCAAACACTCAGCTGCTATCATGACAGAATACTGGAAAAACTTTGGCGTACAATGTGTCACTTCCCATGCCATAGCAAAATGTGGACTATGATTGTAATCCAAGATCAAGAGTATAAAAGTAGTCTTGCTGGAGTCCATGACATGATTATGTCAATACAATTAAGAGTGTGTGCAATAAAAGGGGATACATAAATAATGATGGAGAGAACTAATTAATTTGATCACTTATCTCCTTGAACATTACGGCTCTGTTGCATGAAATTCAGCATCAAACAAGGAACCTATTTTCGTTCACAAGCGAATCTCGGTTCATAAATAGCACTGTCCATAAAATTGTCTTCTTTTTTCAAAACAGGAGGTCTTCTTCAGGAGGTTTTTTTCCAGCTAGACCTTCTCCTTTTTTGGACATGGTTCTCCAGCACCACCTCCAGAACTGTCATCCGCTTTCCTCTTTGTAGCCACACCTGAGACAATTCTCTCGGTTGGCTTTGAGAAGGCCTCCAATTTCTGCTCCAGGACGGCCAATCTCTTGTCCTGTTCCGAGATGCGTTTCTCCTGCTCCGTCACCCTCAGGTTCTGGGAGGTCAGCCGACTGGACAGCTCGGTGGTCAGCTGCTGCTGCTGCGTCATCTTCTTGTTTTGCTCGTCGGAGATCTTGCGCATCTCCTGGAGCTCGGCCTTGCAGGACTGGAGCTCCCGTCGGTGGGTGTTGAAGGAGGCAAGGGTGGCTTTGTATTGGGAGTGGAGCTTGCTGAACTGCTCTCGGCTCCCTGAGGGAACCGAGAGTGAGGAGCTGACCTTCAGACTTCGACCTGATAGGGCTTAAAAGAGAAAACAAAGAAGAAATGAATTATTATTTTGCTTATAATTAAATAATGACAGTTGCTTTGATATTTATGTACAATTGTGGAAAAACCATCAGAATATACCTTGACTTTATAAAACAAAAGTATAATAAAAGACGAAAGATGCTTACAGTTATATTTGGATGTTTATTGTCTTTCACTTTTATTTAAAACATAAATGTTTCCATTAAAATTGTTTTGTTTTGTAGATGTTTATTATGGGGAAAATGTTTGCAACTGCTTTCCACTTTATAAAGAAAATTTGTGATAAAATGCACATATTGTAATGGAGCTCTACGACTTACTTGATAATGTATGGTTGCCAAGGTTGGAGGGACGGACTTCGACACCCGACTTCTTCTTGAGGTCAGGGACAATCTTCTCGTCAAAGTGCTCCATGGCCATAGAGGAGAGATCCCTCAGCTCCTGCAGGAGCTCATGGGTAGGCGGAGGAATCTTGGTGAATTTGACCAGGTGGAGTACCTTAAAAGCTTCATCAATGACCTGAGATTATTCCAAAATGAAAGAAGTTCAGACGAAAACAGAGAAAAGTTCAGATACATGATTACCATCTCGCATTTGGTATCCTCCAAACTATCACATAGGACCATTTCCACCATGCACTATTGAAATATTGATGCATCTTGAGCACATTGAGTGGTGAATATGTGCGCTCTAAAAATATACCATATCGTAACAATTGAAATGATGTGCCCTTTTCTTCAAAGGATAAAGTATTCATTTCTACGTTTTAGAAATCAAGGCATGATATTAAAATTTCATCTTGACATCTTAAAGTGTATTGACGGGGCTACACTTTAAAAAACGAACAAACTCCACCTTAGTTAATTAAGTTGATTAAAATCACAACTTAAGAATCATAAGGAATAAAAAAAACTACCTTTCCTGGTATGAAGCAGCAGAGCTGTAGGTCAATGTACTTTGTGTAGGTCATGGCGAGTAGGGACAACCTCGTCTCAACTGCAGAGAGGATGTCACAGTGCCTTGCCAGGGGGTGCATCCTACGTTCTGACTCCCTGCGAGGTAGCTGGGCTTTGAGCTCCTTGGCACACTGACCGTGGTAGCGGTCAAGCTTGGAGAAGCCTTGGTTGAGCACCTGCTGACCGATGAAGTTGAATCTCGCACATAGCTGGACGTAATGGGATAGCAGAAAGAAGAGTAGAAGAATTGAAAGTGTAATATACTATATGAAGATTGAGTAATGAAAGAGCGGTGTTGTTATGAAATATTTGGGTGGTGATGATGTTATGGAAGGGAAGGGATAGAAGAGATTTTATCGAATGAATTAAAGGGGAGGGGGGTGGGGATAACATCCAAGAGTAACTTGTTCATTGGAGTGCCATTCTTTAAAGTCTACTTTTAATAACATTTAGCATTATACAGTAAACATGTTTATAAAAACTGCTCAAGGGAAACAAGAATAAGTGATCTTTATGTACTGGTCCAATTAGTATCCATTTCATCTACAAACACGACTCAGGGGAAACGGAAAGTGTAGACTTTACAGACAGGTGCTCTCCACACAGGCAAATGCATGCCCAATAAAAAATGTGCAAAAATAATGTAGCGTAAAATATTTTCCCCCTTTTTTAATGCAAACAGAATTTTTTGTAAATATTCACAACTGACATAACTGAATCATATGTATATATGCCATTAAAATTAAACAACATGTCAATAGCAATGACAACAAGAACAAATAAACCAAATAAGCTTCCATTTCTGATATTGACGCTTGTTCCACTGAGACTATGTCTGTATCAACTGACAGTCTCTATAGAGCTCTATGCAGAGACATCAATATCGGAGACTGATCTTCGGGATTAAAAAAAAAGCATGCTCAGACTTTGTTGACAAGACTTGGCTAAAATTGATGATCTTGTCAATGAGCCTGTATAAGCTGATATTGCAGGTTTGCATACTTTTGTCCCACCAGCTGAGCAGCTCTCTAGAGACTAGACGTAGCTTGGCCGATCCGCTCGAGTGGCTTCAAATTTTAAGTGAGAGAGAGGGCCTACTTAACTTAAGAGCAACTTAACTTCAATGGCAATGCCAATATGTAATATTACAGAACACACTGATACTAGTGTTATGTCATGCTTTAAACAGGTGACGCACTTCACAAATAACCGACGCACACATGGCATTGCACACACATAAAAAAGAAAAATCAATGAATATTTCAGAATAAATTTTCGGTTTGTACCTTAAAGGTACCGTACTATGTCCCTTTTGCAGCCAACCTCAAATTCTGTAGAACTTTGCAGGAATTATGAATATGTCATGTATGTCCTATCTGTGAAATTTAAACGTTAGCAGTGTCCTAATATTAAAATTTGTATGGAAGGAAACCTGTTTACTTGCTAGACTTCACTGTCAGAAACTATTGGGTGACTGACTGGCTTTTTTCTTCTTTAGTAATAATATACATAAAATGAACTGTAAAGGGTACATGAGCATTTGTTTACATCAATAACCCTCTTCTTGTGATGGCCAAAATTAAACTGATTGAATCTTTGCACAGCATAAAACGTACGACCATTCGGTAAAATGGTCTGAAAATCAAGACTATTACTTATTGGCTCTATAGCTCCTAAGGCTAAGTCGATTTGACAACTAACAGTCAATACTTTCCCACTTGAAGACATTTTCAAGCCCCAACTTTTTTAGGGAAGTTTTAAATTAGTATTATCTTTCAAATGCTGTTGGAATTTAACCTTTTCATTTTTTTGGCCTGCAAATGGGACATAGATCTAGTACCGTACCTATAAATAGAATCTATAACGAAAATTAGAATTTTTCAAACTTAAAAAAAAGTTACAAAAGAAGTGAAATACTTATTACCTTTTGCCCTACTTTTAAGGATGCTGAAAAATCGTAACAAATAAATGGGTTTGACTGAAATATCATGATTTTGGTATCGGATCAAACAAAAAATCGCAAGCTAGCTCCTCGCACAAATATCTTATAGCATTGAGTGAATGGAAGACAACGATAGCCAATAAGAAGGGCCCTTGTCAGCGCCAATTTAGTAAAATGAGACTGCGATTCGCCGAGATCGGCCTATCGGATGAACAATTTGCGCATAGAGTAAAGGAGGGGGTAAACGACCAGCTTCAGTTTTCGGCCGATCCGTTTGATGCATGGTAAAACCCTTTAAAATGCATCGCATAATAGCATATCACATATCCCACACATACCATACCATGCCAGAGTCACTGAAGAACCACATTTGCAATGGAAAATATATCCTAAAATATCACATTTTAGCGATGTAATCGGCGGTCCCGCTACCCAAATCTGAAAAATCTAGTATCTTACGCGTTTATGTAAGAAATATGGGTACCATAAAATGAGCTTTATTTCAAGTATTTTTCAGATTTAGAGCCCGATTTTGTGTTAGTCGCAAGCTCCAAAGTATCTCATCGCATGTATTAAATCAATGCAGCCAGACCCCGCAATGCACGCACGATATGTCTGTCTAATTCAGATTCCAACTTCCGATCACTGCAGTGCTAGTCTTCGACCAGGCGAGCACCGGGGAGCTCCGGCGTGGGATACAATACCTGCTCCGCCCGCTGTGCTATAGATCAGCGCGGAAACGCACGGAGCGCACGCGCTTCCTATTGACTTTGTACATGCGGTCGTAAACTGAATCGCTAGGTCGATAAGTGGCTCCAAAACAGTGAAAATTGAAATGAATATTGTCATGGCAATTCGTGATTTTTTTCTGGGATTCTTTTTTTGTTTAAATAATAATAATATTTGCTTCATGATTTGAACAAGAAATGATAATAAATAGGAAGTAAAGAGTCCAAAAAATAGGATTTTGTCTTAAGTGGCCGAAAACCGGCTCCTTTAGCTTTAGATCTACTCTATCGCATGCGCCTAAATGTAAGCTTAAGTTCTACATCATGCATGAGTTACAGTGATTTCATATCATAGATCTAGGCCTAGTTGAGTTCATATTTCACGTTTCAGCTAAAAAAAATCAAGATACAAACCCCGACAATCGCCCTTCCCCCACCCCCCCCCCCCCCCCCTCCCCCAAGCCCTGCAAGCCCAACAGCTCCGCTGCTGCTCGCATCAAAATTGTCGAGGCCGCAAGGCTAGGCTGGCCACAGTCTACTCATTTAATATTGTCCCACATGCTTTCTTTCATGTCACGTTCAACTTACCGACCGTACTTGACTGATTTGTTCGTAGGATAAATAAGATAATAGGTGACTGAGTACAACATCGGGTACCGTCTGAAGATTCACTTGATATTCATCATTATAGGATGACGACGAAGATGATGGTGTATTGTCCGCCATCTGAAAGATATTTACGCTACGTTACAAGAATAGAAAATTAATTTAACTTGTTCGTTTTTTTTTATTTCGATGACGTCACCATCAATGATAATAAGGAGTATGGTATGCGATATAGTATTACTTTCTTTTACATTTTTAGTCGAGGTTAGGGATACGATACTCGATAGTGAATGAAATGGTCTGAAGAATTTTGTAATTAGTTAAAACAAGAACAAACAATAGGATCAACCACAGACGTATCGACTTTTTTGTTTCTATTATGAAATGTTCTTGCAAATATTTAGAGGTGAAAGGCTCGTAAAATACCTGATCTGTTGAGAGCCAGAAGGGAATTAACTAGACACTTTTTTTTTTCCCTTTAGATCTATGTGTTTTACTGTTTTATTGAAAAAATAAAAAAACAATCACAAATTTACAAGTTATTATAAAAAGATTACAAAAAAGCAGTACAACGTAGATCAAAACCTCACGAAAAGTAAATTTACACTTAGATGCAGGAAATTACATGCACATATATAGGCCTACACATTATTAAACAACATTATAAAACAACTTCCATTTTTTAAAGTGCAAGGGCAGTTTGTTTTTCTTTTTTGCAATACGATATTCAAGATATTATAGTCAATGTAAGTTCTGAAAATTGGGTATTTTACTTTGAAATTTGCATAAATACTGTAGTATTTAAGCATAAGAAATAAATACGTCAAAAACATTTTTTTTTGGTTGGGTCCCAAAATTTGAAAATTTGGTTGATTGATATTTCGTTTCGTTTGGGGTGGGGGGGGGGGGGGGGCGGGGGTAAGGTCAGCTTTTTGGGTCACCCATTACCACTTTTTTTTTTTAATTTAAAAAAAATCAAGGGGGGGGTTTAAGTTTAAGGGGGTTCAACCCCCAACCCCCCCCCCCCCCCACTGCGTACGCGCCTGCTTGTGCTTATATTTCTTTATTTTTTATTTTTGTATTAAATGGAAAAGTAATTTATACAATTGTAAGTAGACCCTATGAGACCCTAACTAATGTTTAAAAAAAAGTTATTCAGCTTTCATGGGTAAATGGGTTATTTTGTCAAGTTATTATTAATATTATTTTTTAAATTTATTTTATAACATAATTTTAATCTGTTTATTTGCGTTACATTGAACTTGACTAATAATTACTAGACTAAAATAAAATCGTCCACACCATCGTCATCTTCAAAACTACGTCTACAAAGAGCACTCCATAGTTAGCTCAATGCATTAACTGATGCAATAACGTGTCAACACATTTTCCCATTCATTTCAGTAGCAGCTGACAATTTTGCATTTGGATCTCGTTCGGTAAGAAAATTATATTTCATTTAAATATAATCTAACATGTTATGATACAATTTATTGGCCTCTCTTGCAAGTGCAATAAATTTGTACAACTACAAGTTAACAAGCCTATACATTTTTGACGAAAAAGCGATGTTCTGACTCTGAGACTGAGCTGAGAGTGAGCTTGTGAATGATCAATATGATGTCTGATATTAATTTATGATTATGAGAGAGATTCGGTTTCAAAGGAAATGAAACCTGTTGATATATGAAGAGAATCTAGAGTAAGATTAAGACATCAGACTAGTGACAAACCTGGAGAAAGGAGGCTGGGCCAAAATGTATCATTTAAACAATAATTATGATCATGAAAAAGGTTATTTGTTGAAGAAAAAAAACAAATCGCTCTTCTTAAATTTAAAAAAACTTCATGTTTATGTCACCACTAATTAATTTAGGAGCATTTCATGTTTTCCTTGTCATCACATTTATTATCTATTCTCCAAGAAAAAGGGCTTTCCTTCCATTTCATCATATTCATATTCATACCACTAGATTATTGATGCAAACAAATGAAACAATTACAATTATAGGGTCTAGGTCTAGCTCTTTCCACTGATTTCATCATACATTGTTGTTAGACTTTACTTCTGATATATAAATAGAGTGTGTCTTGGAAGCCACCATACAGCAAGCTGGTCTCATCTTTTCAGGTTTTTCTCTTTCACTTATGTAAATCATAGCTAGTGAAATAGTGGCATTTCCTGTCATATTTTACATTTCACTCTTAGTTTGTGTCTTTGAGCAAGAGAGGTTTGCCTAAGATGTTGACATCAGGTTTTCTGCAAGCATACTGAACATCAAGTCATCAACCAAAGAAATGCTGTTGGGGAAAACTTAGGAATTACATGACTGTGTACATGTTAACATTATATTTTAAGATACATATAAGACTAGACTATTTAGGTGTTCTCTCACTTTGCACTGTGGGAATGGTTCCAAGCTAAGGTTTATGCTTTGCCCAGAGAATAAAAGTTTCAACTGTAAAATCCTTTTTTTTTGGGGGGGGGGGGGGGGTTTCAATCCTTATCAAATGGTAAGTTGTGGGGCTCTAAACAAATTCAAAAGCTTTACATTTTGATTTTTTTTTCTATCAGCAGGCAGAAATATGTTTAGTTGTAGAATTGTAATGACCTTATTATGATACAACCTATTTTGTGGAAGTACAAGACAATCTATAACAAAACATGTCTTTGTTTAACATGTACATCTAGAATTGAGATGTCTGGTGAGACAGAAGCAGTCAATGCCAAGATGGAAGATTTGAAAGTAGGTGAGACGACGAGCCAGGCTCCCGAGCAAAACAATGCCGCAGATCACGATGGTGACAAGGAGGACGTTGTTGATCCGTGGACTGTAGCCACATCATCCAGCAAAGGAATAGACTATGACAAACTTATTGGTAAGTTTATAACATTTCCTGGGATATGTGATGGTGATCGTGATGGAGGAGGAGGAGGAGGAGGAAAAAGAGAGAGAGAGAGAGAGAGAGAGGGAGAGAGGGGGGGGGGGGTTCTTGTATAGCGTCGGACCGCCGGTGTCTGCGTTCGATGATCATTTTATACATATGTGCATAGCTCTGATCAAGGGTACCCAAGTGTTACATTGCAGGTAAAATTTGAAACTCATTGCCATACCTTGGTAATATCATAACTATATCCCTTGAACATCGCAAAACACACACCAAAAGTATTGGAGCATACAGAATTTTCTACATGCTATCAATCAGCCACCGAAGTTCACATTGTCACAAATTCATTGTACATAACTCGGTGTCCACTTCATGCAGTTATTTCTGTGTAGATCTCACTTTTTTTAAACAAACTGATTTGTATTTTAAGGTGTATCATAAAGTAAGTAAAATACAACTGATAAATCAAGATGTTGAGGAAAAGCTCTCAAAATAGTGCAAAAACCAAAGTGGACACCGAGTTATGTACAACGCATATGAGTTTGTAACACACAAACTTTCTCCTCACATTCTTATCTGTGCATATATATCCTCTTGTTAATGTTTTATGTTATAGAGAGCTATGCAACACACATGCACATATTTTCCTTTTTTCACTTAACCGCCCAACTTCTATTTATTTGCATTAAATGCTACTCATCACAAACTATACCTGTACATAACTCGGTGTCCACCTTAAGCCTGGTATCACTAAAAAATGAATCATAATTTGTAAGCTATTGGATTTTTTGTTTGTAAATGGAATTATTATAACAAATTTAAAGTAACTAAAACAAGTTGCCACCATTAAGTTACATATAGTGCAAATATAATAAGTTATATTGTTAAAACAGAAATATGGACACCAAGTTATGTACATGTACAAATATGGACACCAAGTTATGTACAATGCTGCCCATCTTTCCCAATCTCAACCACTGTAAGTAAACTATTGGATATTTTGTTTGTAAATGGAATTATTATAACAAATTTTAAGTAAATTATATAAAAAAAACCACCATTAAGTTACATATATAGTGCAAATATAATAAGTTATATTGTTAAAACAGAAATACGGACACCAAGTTATGTACAAACACGGACACCAAGTTATGTACAATGCATCACGTTTTCCCAATCTCAACCACTGTAACTTCATCCTCATGTCCAAATCTCAGAATCCATTGCAAACCTTACACAGATAAAACTGACAAGTTTCCATCGCCAAAAGTTGATCGAATTCAATGATACTGCTTTCGAGCTTGTGACAGTGATTGTACATAACACAGAACAAAATGGCCGATCGTGAAGGAACTTTGCCCGCATTGCGGCGCGTTTGGACAAATTACCGGCGAAGTATATATTTTTTATTTCGCCCACGAAGGCACTTTTCATTTCAAGTACAATAACATTTTTTTCTTTTTTAATCAAACTGTGAGCTTCATGTGCATGTACATAACAGGACAGGACACCAAAATTTGCTAGGTTACATTATTGTTTTCAAAATGATATTTTAATCATGGGAGTACAAATTTTTGATTCTGTTCTATTGTTGTGTAATTATTTCATCAAAATATTACATTTTTATCATTATGAGGCTTATTCTTTCATTTTATTTTTTTCCACAAAATTTTGGTCAACAGGCGGACACCAAGGTTATGTACGATTCATTAATGTTCAAACGGCAATTAAAAATATTCAACACCGAGGATCAGTGAATGAAACACACTGGAAATCAACTAGAGATGGCATTCTTTCATTTCATTTAAAAATCATGACAAAAATATACGATACAATACTGTTAATTTGGGATGAAAAATACACATGCTTCCCGTGTAACGTTTTAATGCCCAAATATGGGCATTTTTCATGACATTATGCGTGCTAGTGCAAAACAAAACCATGACAAGCCATAATTAATGGTTTGGTAAGATTCCTCACACTATTAGCATCACATTAATAATGTTTGTAAACATTGTAGGGAAACCGATTTCATATTATCTCCAAATGAAGTTGAAGTCAGTAAAGGGTACCCTTGATCTGAGCCATGCACATATATATTTTAAATATTTGATTTTTTTTGTTTCTCTCATAAAAATATTCTGAATGCCCATTTTAACAAAAAAAAAAGAATTCAACGTGGTTATGCAAGTTTACATGATCAACATTTTCAATTTGGAATTCACAGCAATATGAAACTTAGTCAATATAAGTACTCATCTGTTCTTGTTCTGTAGAGTAGACAGCATAGGGATGGGAAAAATTATTTGCCTATTGTAAGTGAAACATTAGTTTTTGTATTCTATTGATCAAATAAAATTGAGTATAGACTACTTTAAGAAAAATCTCAATAAAAGTCATCTCAGATGACAGGGAATAATAACTTAATCAAATTGAATTGGTATTTGTTTAAAATAAAGATATGTGTGTTCAACAAGTCTAGATTTTGAAGTCCTTGATTAATATTACCACGGTTCTGTTTGTCATTGTGTGATGGACAGTTAGATTTGGGAGCACCAAGATAGACGATGCATTACTGGAGAGATTTGAGAAGATAACTGGTCACAAGCCACATCACTTTCTCAGGAGAGGAATCTTCTTCTCTCAAAGGTGAGGAATTCCCAGAAAATAGTACATTGTAGCACCAGATATTCGCATGAAGTCATTGATCCAATTGAAGTGTAATGTATTCATGTAGCTGTACAGTATCAGAAAATGCTGTGTGAGAAATATTGGATCAAAAACTCTTCACAATTATTTACAAAAAATGAAATTCGGAAAGCTATTCTCTTCCTGCTATGGTGACTTTGTACCAGTCAGTCTGGCTGAAGAAAAATACCGAAGTGAGAGTCATGCCCTCTATAAATGTGGCTTCTTTAGCCATGTCCTTCGTAAGTTGTTGAAACATGAGTGCCCCCCCCTCAAAATATAATTATAAACAACAAAGAACTGACCAAATTAGCCTGCCTCTTCCCTCCCAGGATTCCTGATCAATAAGCAATGTATTTTTTTGGACACTTTTGCTGTATATTTCTTCTACAATTGTGCATTATTAATTTTAAAGCTGTTTCTTTGAGGAATTAATGATTTCAATGTTAAAGATGAATAATTTGCATAATCATCATTTTTCCTTTGATTTTTTCAGAGATCTTCACCTGATCCTAACACGCTACGAAGCCAAGAAACCTTTCTTCCTCTACACTGGTAGAGGCCCCTCTTCAACATCTATGCATGTCGGTCATCTTATTCCCTTCATCTTTACCAAGTGAGTATGAAAGATTTATTGAAGGACGAAGGATTTTGTTCTGGATTATGTGTCCAGATCCTCCTTATAATATAATTTTTTTTGCCTTCAGTCATGATAACTTATGAAGATTTAGGTAGCTACCGGTAAATGGCAAATGGTGGTAGCAAATAAATATGTGTCCGGACACCAAAATGCTATATTGTTGAAAAATCTTAACTTTATTGCATGAGGATAGAACTGTATCAATAGGGGCATGGAACTTGGAACTTCTACATTTATTAGCCTAAATATTATTGTCATTCAGATTTGTCAACTTACTGTTTTTAATTCACCTATATCACCAACAAGTATAGTTTTGTGTTTCAGACATGTATTTACGTACCACCATACTTTTTTATTGATATAACAAATAATCTGCACGTACTGTTAAGAAACACTAACAAAGCCCATGAATGTTTTGCTTACGATATTATTTTTCGATACTATCTTAAAAGATAAATAAATTTAAAACGAAATAAATATATTTTTTAAAAAATTCAAAAATGAGAGATATAACACGTGCCGTAAAGTATTTTGGTGACAATAGTCAAATTACTGACTAATCGCCAATAAACCAAAACACAACAACAACAACATTGAACTACCTGATGCAAATTTATGTATAATATTTATTTCGACTCGTGGTCAAATGTCTACTATTTTATATTTTGTTTAGGTGACATCCCTCTTGTTATCAGCTTTAGTTTTTATTTGGCTCCTTTGAAACGTTATTAAAATTCACGCAAATAATTGTGCAATCGCAAACCTTCCTAAACTAAACTACATCCTCTCCTTCTCACCATAGGTGGCTTCAGGACGTGTTTGATGTGCCTCTGGTCATTCAGCTGACCGATGACGAGAAGTTCTTGTGGAAGGACCTCAAGGCCGAGGAGGCCAATAAGCTAGCCTACGAGAACGCCAAGGACATCATTGCCCTTGGATTTGATGTCAACAAGACTTTCATCTTCTCAGACATGAATTATATTGCGTGAGTATCTCGAAAACATTTCTATTATTATTTAAGGTTCGTTCAAATGTGACAGGGTTCCTAACTGTCGTGGAGATCTGACAAAACCTGGAAAATGAGTTTCCATTGATCCAGGCACACACAAAATTTGGAAAAATCACTCACATCATAGAAAAATCTGTGAATTTCATTGGCTCAAAACAGGAAAATAATCTAGTGTCTTAGATTTTGTTTTGTGTCCACATAATGGATGCAGATGGCAATTACAAAATAGAAGCTATTATTGATTTGCACATCAAGATATGATAGCAAGTTATAGGCAATCTAGTCTGCAAAAAAATAAAGTTCAAATCAGCAGCTTGTTGCCTGATCTTCATGCTCACTTAATCTCCATCATGTTGGAGACTATTGCATTCTTCTGTATTGAAATATTCCATCGGAGTTGTATCCTGAACCATTTCAGGCTAAGTATTGAACAGGTTAAAAATATGGAACCAATGTGGTTGCTAGTGCTCAATCAATCCAGTCTAAATGCCCTGATGGGATTGTTCATTTTATGACTTCATTTGCCTATTTTTTTGTTCTTTTTTATTAGATCATGTCCGGAGTTCTACCGTAACATGTTGAAAGTACAGAAGTGTGTCACATACAACCAGGTGAAGGGTATCTTTGGTTTCGGAGACAGTGATTGTATAGGTAAGAAGAATATTATTTGCTTGTTTTATGATTGCCACTTAAGAGATTCACAATAATGATCCCAGCTTAGAAATATTCATTACTCTAATCCAGTCTGACTAATTTCTTTCAATGTCTCACCAATCTGTTTCAGATTTGGCTTCTTCCACACTATTCAATGGCTCTATTGCCCAAAAGATTTCTAGATAAATAAAATTAGAAGTTTTAATACATTCATACAGGGTGCTGAAAATGCACAATATATTCCATATCCAAAAGCAATTACACCAGATGTTGCATCAATCCTGCTTCTTGTTTGTTTATGGTTTTATACTTTGTGTTAAATAAGCAAATGGTTGTGAAAGAGAGTAATGAAAGATACATAACATTGATTTTAATTAATTCCACTTTTATCTTTTAATCAGTTGACTTTTTCCTTTCATAGTTTGTCAAACTATGAGACACATTTATTTTGTTATTTGTGCAACTGATGCAAAGATAACTCGTAAACACAAATGTTGAATTGTGAATGAAGAGATTAAACAATCAAGACTTTATTTTTCAAATAGTAAATAAAAAGAAGCCTTACCACTTTTATATGTATTGTATCAATTGTCTAAAAGGTAAAATCAGCTTTCCAGCAGTTCAAGCCTCTCCATCATTTAGTAATTCATTCCCCGCGATATTTGGGACAAAGAAGGATATCCCATGTCTCATTCCATGTGCAATAGACCAGGTAAGAAATACACTATGGAAGATGGAGGGGGAGAGAGAGAGAGAGAGAAAGAGATAGAGAGAGAGAGAGAGAGAGAGAGAGTGTTGAGATAAAATTTAACAAAATACTTCAAATAATAGAGAGTAAGTACAAATAAAGTTACAATGTACATCATCGACTTCCAGAGAAGTAAACTTGTTTTATGAGAATTGATTTGTGATTTTCCATGCAATTTTACACCAGTGTGAAATCAATAAAGTTTACTTCCAGCCTATCACTCCAGTGTGTTAAAATAACTGGAAGTCACTTTGACTGTGATTTCTAAAAATTGTAGGACAAATTTGTTATCACTGCTTAGGTCAGTCAAAATAAATTCATGTACAGTCAAACCTGCTTTAGTGACCACCTGTCTACAAAGACCACATTTTTTGTTTCCCTTCAAAATGGTTTCTTATTGAAACATGTACTAAAGGAAATTGTACATAAAGACTACCTGCTTATAAAGATCACTTTTCTTGTCTCCCTTGGGTGGTCTTTATAGACAGGTTTCACAGTTCAATGAGGAGATATGCAGTTTTTACAAGAGACAATGTCCTTTTTAATAGACTCCATGACCTCCATCACTTATTCTATCCTGTTTCTTCATGTTCTCATACTTGCTCCTGCAGGATCCCTACTTCAGGATGACGAGGGATGTAGCACCCCGCCTAGGATACCCCAAACCAGCCCTCATCCACTCCACGTTCTTCCCAGCCCTCCAGGGGGCACAGACCAAGATGAGCGCCAGTGATCCTAACTCATCCATCTTCCTCACAGATACACCAAAACAGATCAAAACAAAGGTAAGGACATGATTTGCGTCAGAAAAAAAAATGATAAAAGAATTCAATCAAGCAAAAAATGCAATGGGTTGCTGCTTCATGTATATATGTGTGACTCTTCTGTGACATTTAAAGATCTCTTTACTGTACAGATTAACAATTATACCTTCTCCAGTGGTGGAGCATTAGTTAAGGAGCACAGGGAGAAGGGGGGGGGGGGGGGGGTGGGGCCGAGAGGATATTTACAATCCATTGATATTCATGCATGATGTCATCTTGTTGCCAAGCAACCCCTCTGTCCCCTTGTAACTCGCATTCATGTCTCTCTTATACATATTAACTAATATGCCCTCTTTGGTGGTTGAACATCAGTGGAGTAGCGCTTGGAGAAGGATGCTATTAAACTGTGATGTTGATATAACCTTTTTATATCTATTCATAAATGATTTCCTTGTTTTCAAGCAACCTCTCCTTATTAAAAACATCTTTATGAATCTCTCTCTCTCTCTCTCTCTCTCTCTCTCTCTTTCTCTGTCTGTATCTCTCTCCTGTACAGATTAAAAGTATGCATTCTCCGGTGTGAGAGTATCAATGGAGTAGTGCAAGGAGAAAAGAAGGGGACACTTTATATGTTGATTTGATCTATTTATATATCTATTCATAAATGATTTCCTTGTTGCTAAGCAACTCCTCAGTAATACATCTTAGTGATTTTCTCTCTCTCACTCACTCACTCTATTCTGTACAGATCAACAAATACGCCTTCTCTGGTGGTGGAGTATCAGTAGAGGAGCACAGAGAGAAAGGAGGAAACTGTGATGTTGATATTGCCTACCAGTATCTCACATTCTTCTTAGAAGATGATGTCAGATTAGCTGAGTTCAGAGAGGTAAGGAAGGAGAAAGGATGCATCAATTTACATATGTAGACTAAGAGTGAAGGAAAGGATGTTTGGCGTGTGTGATGGGTGGGGGGAAGAGAAGAGGATAATTGTGATGTTGATATTGCCTACTAGTATCTCACATTCTTCTCAGGAGATGACGACAGATTAGCTGAGTTCAGAGAGGTAAGGATTGAGATATCAATAAGTAGACTAGGAGTGCAGGGAAGGGTATTTGACTGCAAGTTTATTCACGAAGGAGGTTTATATTAATTCACAGATTAGTCCATGGGTTAGCGTGGACTAAAATAGGCTTAAAATATTGTACATAACTGCTTATTTATTATTATTTATACCATTGGTTATCATAAACATTTTTCATGAATCAATCAGTTGTACAAAACATTAATATTGACAAGATGAATAGTCATACTGGAGAGCAGTTCATAAGAGCTGTTTTTCAGCTTATGAGGGCAGTGTTGAAATTGTGCAAATTGGATATGAACAAATTCATATGTGGCAGTTAGTGTTAAATCCAAAAATTAAACTTTCAACACAAGAAGAGTGATGTTTTAAACTTTCAGGACAAAAAGGGTGACATTGTAAAGTCTTTCAGAAGCAGAAGAAAGATATTGTAAACTTTGGCATGAAATGAATGACACTGTACGCTTTCAGCCCCAAAAAGTTTGCTCTAGCTTGCCACATCAATCCAGGGGTCATGTGACATGCCCACTTGATTTGACAAACAAGGGTCATTTCTAACCACTAAACCTGTTATTTTTCCTGTCATATGTCTGTATTATTCAAAAATAGCCTGAATGATATGACAACCAAGGGCCTATCTAACCATGAGGCCTGTTATTTTTCCTGTCATATGTTTGTATTATTGTAAGTGGGCATCAATTTGGGGGAAGAGAGTCCTTTGCATATTCCCCAAAAGCTGAACAATTTTGAAACTTTTCGGAAGTTCCTATTCATTGTCTGCAAATTGTTTTCATCTTTTATGGTAGGTCCTTTGATATTGCATTATGAAAGCAGTTTGAGCAAATGATTATTCAAACTTGCAATAAGCCGTGAGTTGAAGTCTTATTCCATAGACTAGCAAAGCATGGGTTTAAGTCATAGGAAAAGTCCAGTCCATTTTGCAAGTCGATTTGAATAAATAGAGAAAAATTAAACACACAAAACAGTGAAAGTTTCATCTATTTTTATATTTATTCAATTCAACTTGCAAATGGTTTAGAATTTTCCGTTAAGAGGTAACAGCATCTTGGGAGGGGGGAGAGAGGCAATTTGCACCATTTAATGGTGGAGGGAGCACTTGCTCCATGTGCCCCCCAGTTGCTACGCCACAGCTTGTAACAGTTACATCACTATGAGGTGCCTATTGTTCCGCCCACTGCAAATCAATTTATTCTCATGGCAGTCTGAATCTCAGTTTTGATCCGATGATTAAATATCATCCTTGCATGCGATGGGAACATTTATCGTGTCAACCTGCGAGGTGTCGGAACTAGCTTTTCCTGTAGACCATACACATAGTGCAGTCAGCTATGTTAGTCTCAGGAAGGAAATAGGTGATTGTCTGGCCGTTTCCTACCCACTCATATCCTCTTTTCAAGGGGAATGCCACTCTGATGTAAATTTTGAATAAATAAACAGATACAAAATCTGGTAGAAACAGAGTTGTGAAAATTTGAGAGAAATCTTATTAAAAATAATAAAGTAAATGTAAATTTTCAACTGTATTACACTTTATTTGCTACTCTCCATTTGTTTTGTACTAAGGATTTCTCCAAAGAAAATATTCAATTGAATATATGTTCCAAAATATATATCATTGAAAATAGGGTTTTAAATGTCTTCTTATAAATATGAAGACAAAAATAACCCTTCATCAGACTGAAGAAATTGGAAATTGATGAGAATGGTTATGCAAAACAAACTTAGAGTTTCTTGGTAAATAAATCACAGAGTTGACAATTTGATTACATAGTGATCCTTGGCACTTTAAAACTGAGCTTGTTTTTTTTCATCAGATTTGTCTCCAACCTTTATTGGTCATCATTTTTAATATTCATGCATTTAATCACATGACGTGAGAGTGGACTTTCCTTTTAAAGCAATCAAGAGGCTTCATGAAATTTATTGCACATCCTACGCCATGTTAATTTTTTGTTAACATCGTTATAATGAAACCTAACATTCCTGGCAACATTAAGTCATTGAAGAGGATATCCTACTTGAGTTAGATTGTAAAAGTGAGTTTTATGATTTGATTTTTGGGATGTGGCATTCAATAACTTTCTTTTTCATGTGAAAAGGTGATTTTGGGCAAAGAAATGTTTGGAAAAGTAAGTAAAGGGATAGTTTAGAAGTTGATGACAGTTGAAAAAAGGAATGTCTGATTCTCGGAATATGATTGAAACCAGTTACCGTAGCTAAAAAAGTAGTGATGCAACAGTTGAGTCATCACTGGAAATCGCCCACTTCTTGAGGCCATGGGGAATTCACACCATTGGTGGATTTACCCAATAACAGGTATTATCAATCACTCAAAATGGACTTCACTTTCATGAGCTACCGGTAAATTTGTGTAGAAATGACCTGTGCGCTTTTGCTATCTCTTTTAGCAAGTTGGAGTAGTTCTGCCAAGTGGGCTACTATCAATTTGTGCACGCATTAATTGGTAATTCCACCAAGTCGAGTCTAAGCGCAGTGTGATGCAATGCGCATAGGAATCTCCAGAGTTTTAAATCATGTCATCATTTTTCTCTCACCTGCAGGAGTACAGCAGTGGTCGTATGCTGACGGGTGAAATCAAGAAAGAACTGATCACCATTCTCCAGAAGATGGTGGCGGAAATCCAGGAGAGGAGAAAGACCGTGACCTCTGACCTCCTCAAAGAGTTCATGACCCCTAGAAAGCTCAACTTCCAGTCATGATTCAGACTCACCATGTAGGTTTATTAGGTTTTCAAATTGATATTCATAGAGCTTCTGTAAATGTATATTTCATTCTTTGAATATTCTCCCCAAACATTTCCAGAAACGTGCCTCTCGCCAGAAACAGTTAATGAACCTATTGCTCAGTTCCAGCAAAGTTGCCAGGTGTTAGAAACACTAGCTTAACATATCATCATTTTGGAATGAGTCGTTTCAATAGCCTCTGACCGTTTTGAACATGTGTTTACAAATGATAACGGTTTCCATGGCGCACCAAACTACTCTGGCTGTAGCTGGGCTACCTTGAGGCACTCTCAGCATTCAAGAGACGTATTCTCACCATGTTTTCTGGGAGTAGGGAATCTGTCCTCATTGACTTGATATTCTTGGGATATGATATCACAAAAGTTACTGTAGTCAGAAATTATTGATACAGGGGAGTGTTTCACAAAGACTAAGATCGGCTTTAAATTGGACTTAACTATGGCTGGCCGTTCATGCCACTGGTTGCTCTCGTCATTCCTGGTATTGGACTCTCAAGGAATGTACAAATCGTGGTCACAAATTTTTGTCTTCAACAATGAACTATCAAAAAATGTGAATTCTGTAGATTTGTGACGACCCTACAGAGACCAATAGTGAGAGCAACCAATGGCATGAGTGGCCTGCCATAGTTAAGTCCAACTTAATTTGATCTTAGTCTTTGTGAAACAACCCCCTAGTCACATATTGATAGGAAATGAAGAACCATGAATGTCGAGTTCTATAAGAATCGGGTATACATGGAGAATAGAAAGCCCGAGAGGTAGTTTAAGGAATTGAGAAAGGATTAGGTAAATGGTACCTTGATATGCAAACCCACTATGTAAAAGAACAAAGATGTGGAAGGAAATTGTTGTGGGGTTATATATATATTCTCAAGCAAGAATGTACTGGTATGAGTGATAAGTAACATGGTTTTTAACTTTCAAATCAAAACCAAAAAGATGAAGGAATTTTAGTGTTTGTAACCTTGAGTATCAAGCTGGGGGTATCATCTTTTTTCATCTTTTAGATTCAGCATCACTTGAATTCAACTGTTAGGTGTCTTACCAATTCAGCAAATTCATTTTTTTAAGTGTAGAGATATTTATTAGTACCGTATTCAATATAGTAGTATTGCAAAATCTTTCAGGAAATCAACTCAAGGACAATTGCAAGACCCTTTTGTGTTACGTAACATTTCATTGTATAATGTTTGTACGTTGCAATATTGGATGCACAAATGGTCAATTGAAATGGTCTTGAGTTGATTTCTTCTACAAAGTTCTTTGAGATCATGGTCTATATTCACCAGTTACTTGCATGTTATCTATAAAGCCATGTGGGTGTGTTCAGATGAACCCTTTCACACTGTAAAACTATTATGTTACTTTATTTTTTCTCCTAACTCCTAAGGTTCTAGGAACACAAGACAGATCATATACATTCAATGGTATATTTTGAAGGAAGATTCACATGTATTATGGCTTGTTCACATTTGACATCAGTAGACTGGCATTTTTTATTTTTTTCTTCTTTGTTTTTTTAAAACATGTAATTGAATGGCAAGTGGGGATGAAAGAAAGTAACTGCATGCAACAAACGTCCTATGTGCGCTCACTATCTCTGTGTTATAAGATACAGATATACGTAAAGCAGAACACGCTTATAATAAACCACTGTCATCTGCTGCGTCGAATTTGAAATTTTTATCAAACTTTCTAGAATATACTGTGAGACACCAGTTGAATTCTACAAATGGTTATCAATAATCAGTGAAGGATAAGAATGGATAATTTCTAAGGTGTTTTTGATTTTTGGAGTACTAGAATATTTGCCTCAGAGGAAAAGGAAGAACTTAAAAAAGAAAGTCTACTTTGTGTTTTGGCATGTATCGTTACTTTGTGTGATGCTTGCCCCTTGTATCCTGGTATCTAGGTTACCGCAACCATAACACCGTTAGCGGAGGAGGGGATCTTGTTAACTCTTAAGATAATTGATGTTCTTGGATGCTAGCCACAGGAAAATTTGACAGGGTCAAACTAAAAAAAACATCCTTTTAGTCTTTGGATTTATATTCAAGGATTAAAGGAACTGTTGATACATCCTTGCCTGTGAAACAAGTTACTGAGACTCAACATCAGGGAGGTTATATACATGCATATGAGACTGTAACTCCAAGACTAGAAGAGGGGATTCCCCAGCAATTCTCAAGTGTTGCGCAATAAGAAGATAGCTTGGTGAGGGATGTATGTCTGTAGCCTCGGGTAATACACAATGACTGAAATTAACAAGATCAAAGGATCTGCTTGTGTCAACTGCTTCAAGCCTTTGAGAGCAAGTGTAAGGTGTGGTTGTCTGCCAGTGTAGTGGAACTTTACATCAATTTAGAGGTTGATGAACTTGGCAAGGAAGTCAAGATGACCATTTCCTCAAAAAGTTTTGAAATTGTCAGCACGGAGCAATTCACAATCTAAATTCCCCTGAAGTGATGATACGAAACTGTGTCTCATTGATGACTCACATCCTTACTTTGTTCTTGTAACTTTACAATTTTATCGTGTATATTTCTAATGTACCTCTCTCGAAAAAAAAACTGACTCAATATGAATATTATTAAAAGGTAAATACCATTATCATGAATTGGCACCGTTTCTTGAACCTGAATTAAGTTTTTGTTGTTCATGTGTTTGAAGGTCCGGGAATGTATGATATGTGTTTATGTTATGTTATTGTTGTAGAATGTCCGGGAAGGTATGTGTTTTCAACATAACACAACATGATAATGAATATGATATTAAGGGATGTTTACCCTGACATGAGGTTGATTGAAAAAGAGAGAACATGCAGAGAAACACGTCAGTGAAGTAAGACACAAATCGAATGAAGGTTAGGAAAGTTATAATATTGATGAACCTTGAATTTCACCCATATATGAAAATAGAACTTTAAAATATTTAATATGAATGGTAATTCAAATGTAGTTTACTTTCAGAAATGATAATGGTTTAATTTGTTGTAAATTAATCAAATAACATCGCATCTTCTCCATTTGACATGATATTTGGATGTCTTTGATATCATTTTCCGGGGATTTCAAAGCAATTAGTACCAACTTTGGAGAGCGTACAATGTAATTTGTTTTCTTTTAGATCTCTTTATAACTTAGAAGGGGATTTCACTTTACAGTGTCAACATTTTGACAATAGATTTAGCATGTAGACATGTTAAAATAATCTTTTTTGCGATGTTTATATTTCCCTTTTTTGTGCTTTTCCTTGGCATAACGTTTGCGGATGCAAAGAGTTTAAGGTAATTTTTAGCTGTGGTAAATGACGCATAAGCTCAAGACGACAACTAAATTATATCTGCCTAATCATTTTGATAAAGAATATTAAAATAGTCCATGAGCAAAGAAGTGTAGGATAATCAAGCCAAAAGTCTGGGTCCACATGGATACTTTTGAGAATGTCACTGGGGGTTTGTATACCATTAAAACAGGAATTTACACATATTTTGCTTAAAATCTCAAAAAATGAAAGTAAGATCATCTGTTATGTTACATGTGTTAGAAATGTATAGTTACTGTTGTTTTTTCATAGGTTAGTGATACATAACATCATCTGAGCAGCAGCGAACAAATTTGATTGGCCTATTTTGGACTCCTTATAGGGACTGCTTTCTGATTGGTTGATAGACGGCCTTTTGAACATATACGTACATGTACCCAAGATTTTGATTGGCCATTGCCATTTTTCGATTGGTTTTGTTCTTGATATCTATTTGTAATGATTAGAAAATAACACACTATTTTTATTATTGCATAATAGTTCAAGCCTCGCATATTTAATATGTTAGCATCTAATTCCGCTTTCGCTATTAAAGTTAAAGATTAAAGTTTTGACTAACTTAGTGCTTTGTTGAAAAACCTTTTTCCCGGATGCATTACATTTTTTCTTACAAGATATTGATCTCGAGAGCTAAAACGATATTGATTTATATATTTCCTCAAATTATGCAGCCCAATGAAGGGGAAATTCTGTTGTGGTCAGTGGAAAGTAGAAAAGGGAAATTTGTTGATTAAAGGAACTAGCAACCATTATCAGATAATTCACAAATGTTTTTCACAATTATATCAAAGTACCAGTAGTTTAAAATTGTGTAAATTGGATGGTTTCTCCGTAAGAGGCATAGGTACATCTTTTTCTAATTTGGTGCTGGTATTTTTGCAATTGAATGAAATTACATATTTTTTCCTTTAAATCATGATGGCTATAATATTGAAGTGTTTATTATCAGAGGAAATAACCTTGCATTGCGAAATTCCACAAGAGGAAAGAACATGTCGAAAAATGAGACGAGTGGTTTAGTGAAAGTTTGCAAAAACCGGAAAAGAAAAGAGAAAATTACGAATAATTGGAATTTGGCATCACTGGTAATAATATGGTATGTAAAAAGTCCCATTTGCAGTTTTAGTCATGATGTGTGATGTCACATATGGAGAATTCTCATTTGTGTTTTTCATTGTGATGATTAATGCATATTACACATCATCTGTGAAAAAGGGGTATGTTTCTTCAGAAAAATTGAGAAATTTGAAACTTTGAGTGATTTTGGTATAAATGAAATTAAAGAGAGTTCTCCATATATGATCTCATAAAGTCACATTTGATAATGTTGGCATGAGGAGATTCCCTAGAGGATATACGTACTTTCAACTTTCATTTTCTTTGTCCAATATTTATGAAACTTTCAATATCTCTATCTCAAACTTTTTGCTTCTACCCTAAGATCATGATTAGCCAATTCAAGCTTTATACCTAATTAAGCTTTTAATTCCAAAGAACTAGAATTAATCATATATTGTAGGGACAGACTTCAGGTATTTTCCAAGGAATGGCATTGAATTTCACTTTTCTTTTCCTCTTCTTCTCAAAACTCCTGTTTTTTTAAAACCTCCACTAAAGGTAAAAAAAAAAAAAAAAAAAAGAGTAATGCTAATACATCTTTGAGTTGTGTGTATTTTAGAAAGATCACATTTCCCGTATTCATTACACATGATATCAATGAAAGGTCATCCAGCTTGAATGCCATAAAAAACATTTTATAAATACAAAAGCACATTTATTCAAATGTGAAAAAAGCTATGATATCATGGGATTTCCTCAAAATCCAAGAAATAATAAGCTATGAAATGATCATTGTTTACTTTTGATTTTGGTCATCAAACTGGCGTAGTATGTAGTGAATGTGCTATAACAAATAGATTACGTAGTCAGAAAAAACCTTTTTATGGTTTGAAGAGCAAGTTGAAATATCTTTTTTTATCTGGAAAAAGGGAGTTATATGGTCCTCCCACTTTCAAAATGAAGTTTAAAATGTATTGTGGTAGGGGGTGGGGTTTTGACTTGTAAAATTTAAAATTTAATCATTGGTATCCTATGGCGTGAGAGGTTTAGATGATCACACCAAGAAATGTCTTTAGTTATTCTAAGACTTAAGATTTCCCACCAAAGTGTGTGAGAGCTATAAAGCAAGATTATCTTAGCATAATGTACAGTTCCTCAGCATGACATGGGCATCGCCATTTTCTTGATTTAATGTGTTTGTGGTGATGATGTAAGTCATTCATTTGCTGTTATCTTTTTACTATAATTGTCAGAATGCAAACTGCATAAATAAGTTGTTGCTCTTTTGGGACGAAGGTTTGGCATACATGAAATAGATTTGTCAACTGCTATTTTTTAGGATTTTTAGATAAATGAGTTATATATATTTTTTACCAAATATAATTTTTACCTTCTCAGCTATGATTTTCCCTCATTAAGAAGTAAAGATTTTGTTATTGAACTAAAAAGTCTTTCCAACTAGAGCTTGGTGCTGGGTACATGAACAAGTTCGCCTGGTACGTCACATTATCAAGAAAGGCATAACATCATGCCAAGAATATCTTTATTTATATATCTCTTGTAACTTTTCATAAGGAATGTCGAACATCAATAGGCAGGAATAAATAGCTGCCAACCATTCCTATTTTTTATGAATGATTCCTATTTTGGGGTCTTCAAGCTATTTTTTTAATACCCTAGATTCCTCTCTTTTTGTGAAATATTGAAAAGTATTCAAAATGCACTGTATTCCTAATTTGGCCTTGACAGATTCCTAATTTGTTATACTCATTCTTTTGGGGGTGAGGTTTCTTATTAACAGGTCAATATACACATCAACCACTCACACACAAACTCTGGTAATTCTAAATTTGATTTAAAAAATATATATATATATGCCTGCACTGCTGCACTTAAATCCACTCTGCACTAGTTTGGCATGAAGGGATTAGACCTTCCTGCAAGGTCACGGGCAGGTGGTTATCTCATCAAATCAGCTCTCAATTAACAATAGAAAAAGGGCATCATGGGGGATCAACGGGTACCGCTTAGGCATTGATGGATGTATAGAGGGCGCAAGTAGCTATAAGTAGTGCAGTGGGGCTTCAAACCATGTTTGGCTGGTTTATCAAATTCCCTTTAATATTCATGAATATTCATAAGTGCATTTGTAACAATAGGAGGTAAACCTTGTGATAGACGATTGTTCTATTTAGTTTGGACAATGGACCAACGCTTGAAAGACATTTGTATCATTTTTATATTGCCCTTCTGTGTTAAATGGTGATTTCCACTTTTTTATTATTCCAAAGGGATTGGCATCTATTGCATACCATGATGTAAGAAAGAACTAGATCGGGTTATCCAGTTTGTTTATTGTATGACTTATTTGGAAACTTCCTTAAAGAGAATAAATTACAGCAAAAATGAGCTTGGGCTTTGATACAAGGCCAATTTTGGGGGTTGGCAATTTATTCCCTTTTCTATTCTCTCTATGATATCCGCAAGCCATATTGGCTCATGCCTCAGTATTTTAGAAGTACAAAGTACATTCATATACTTCTCTCGTAGAGATTTTTACTTGACAGTCTGGATTAATTTAATGCGTAAGGATTTTATGGCAGTTTAAATTGATGTTGCGCGTGCACAACATCATCTGAGGGACTTTACCTATTTTTTTCAATCAGTAAAGGCATTGAGATGTACAAATCAAGGCTGAATGCTGATTGGTGTGTGTGGGAGGCCAATTGTGTGATGGTACCCTGTTCTTTGTCAAAAGACTGTTTGCTGTGTATTCCATATCACTATTGTAGAATGAGTTGTTTGTTCTGTGGCTTGGCCTACTCCATGCGTTAACATCAAGTGAAAGGTCAGGGTAATATCCCTCTGCATTGAACTGAAAGGGGATTTTTCTCAAGATATTGCGCCAAAATATATTAATTTGTTTATGCGTGCATATAACCATGGGAGATATGAGGTGATATATTGTGTAGTTGAAGTGGGAGCAGCCTGTTGGGATTGTGGCTGGTAGGTTCATTGGTGGTAGCTGTAAATCCCAAGGATAGGTGATAGCAGTTCCATAAATAATGTGTAGATGGGAGGGGTCGGGGGGGGGGGGTCAATGGGAGTCTGGACCCTTTTACTTTTACCTTTAATTGGAACTATACATGTCCCCCGTATTACTTGCGATTGATTAAGATTAATCGCCAGTCCATTTGTAGTAGTAGTAGTAGTAGTAGTAGTAGTAGTAGTAGGAGTAGTAGCAGTAGCAGCAGCAGCAGCAGCAGCAGCAGTAGTAGTAGTAGTCAGGCGCGGATCCACAGGGGGAGGGGGCGACGGGCTCGGACCCCCCCCCCACTGAATAAAATAATTATGGTAACGTTAAAATACATTTAAAAATGAAAATCCCCCCCCCCCCCAAAAAAAAAAAATATATATATATATATATATCACAAATTGGGGAAAAAAACCCATAACAAATGGGTGCTCCTTACCCCCCCCCCCCCCCCCCCCCCCCCACTGAGCGAAATATTGGTCGGCACGATTTTCTCATTTCCAGTTGCAAAAGAGAAAGGCACAAAATTGTGCTCACTACCTCCCCCCCCCCCTCCCACTGTGTGAAATAATTTTCAAATTTCGGCCCCCCCCCCCCCTGTTGGGAAATCCTGGATCCGTCCCTGTAGTAGTGGTAGTAGGAGTAGTAGAAGTAGAAGTAGTAGTAGTAGTAGTAGTAGTAGTAGTAGTAGTAGTAGAACTAGTAGCAGTAGCAGCAACATCAACAACATCAGTAGCGGGAGTGGGAAGAGGAACATTATGCATAAAATAGTATTGTGTTGACGTATTAGCATTTAAGTAGTTCTTGCATTGGTATTGGTGATGATGGTATATATATATATGCCTAGTAATATTGTGATGCATATACATGTAGAATGCACATACATGTTATGTTAAAATATGTTTTGAATTAAAACTGGCACAATTGATCTATGTACCAATCACCTTCATACCCTCTTTGCATTAACATGTGCAGAACATGAACATTTTGTTTTTACAACACTTTAAATCATACTAAAAATATAATCACATATCTTATTTATGGGGGTCATCTAAAAGCTGGCATTTAGCCACTGAAGCATTTTAACAATGATTATAAAAGAAATTAAAGCGATTACAATCAACCTTCCCAGGGAAGTGAGTTCTGGGGCCTTTATACAATCGAGGCCACTGCTATCTATTGTCGTTTAATACAAAACTTGTTTACCGGTGTTCGCGCACGAAATGTCGCCGTGGAAATCCCAGAAACCCAGGGTAAGGTACTTTAAAAACCACTGTTATAGTGGCAGAACAATAGTGTGTAATCTGTAGTAGAATTTCCCCACCAACAAGGGGGTATAATAGTGGGAGGTGGGGAAAACCGGTCGTTCGATTTTAATGATTTTTATAATGACCTGGGACAATACCACCAAGTAAATAAATAAAAAGCAGTATATTGGTTTCTGTTTTATCCTTTGTTTTTAAGTTTTGCTTCCAATAAACTGATTTTCATTTTAGGCATGGTATATATTTATGCTGGTAGTAGCATACGAATTTAACTTATTTGTAAAGCTGCAGTTTGCGTGACGAATGTTTTGGACAGTAATGGTAGGTGTGGGGTGCTAGGGGAGGTAGACGCTTTACATTTTTCCTCTTACCACGATATGGATTCCATACGAGTGTAATTTCATTCTTGCACCAGGAGGTAGTTCGTCTTAAAGATCGGGGAGGACGATATGAGGGTGGATGCAGTTTTTTTCGGGGGGGGGGGGAGGTGGGGGGGGGGGGGGGGGGTTAGGGGATCAGGGTACATTTTCGAAATGGCGAGCAGCAATTAAGAGTGAAATAACATATTTTCAGGGGCTTTGGAGGTCTAAAATTAGAAGGTGGCATTTTAATTGTGTACCTGAGGTAGGCTATTATATGCCATATATGTTTTACGGGGAGGGGGAGGGGGGGGGGGGGGGCATTGATCAGCAACTGGTTGATCATTGTGATGTTCGTTGTGATGGAAGTGATCTTACAAAATGGTGGGCATAACAAACGTAGTAACAATCTAAGGGACAAGTCCCTTCTTGCTGAAGTGTTTATCCGTCTGCACAACTAGGCCCCACATGTAGATATTGTTCTTACCCGGCCCTCCCCACTTGCTTTTTAGCTTGTCGTTTATTTTGGTACTTAATATTACTGTGGCCATCAATATTATGGGAAAGGTAGTACATCATTCTCACTCTTTTGATTTCGTCTGTTGACTTCACGCACGGGAAAGTTCTAGCCGCGGATGAGGAAATCTGGCAGTCGAGACACGGAAATACCCAGTGCCACGTAAACATTCGTAAAATGTCTGGGTCAGACAATACTTTTTTCACACATACAAATACACACACCCACATGTACAAAACAAACAAAACAAAATAATGAATGAATTTTTTTAAATAAAAATCATGGCACAGGTCAGTTCTGTTCTCAAAAAATGCAACTATATAGGCCTATAGATAATTTTTTTCTCGAAATGATTAAAAAAAAAGTCTTCATGTAGGCCTATTTATAGTTTCAGAAGTTATTGTTTTCAGTTTGATATCGAAAATGGAAATGATTCAGGCACATGATTCGTTTCGAGAATTTTGGATACGACTCATAAGCCTAGTCATTCTGGACTGTTGTCATTCCAAACATTGTTGACACGGCTTGTATTATTTCCAATGACACAGTAAAATCTGATAATCAAAGTACAGGAGGGAGGATTTGATATTATGTCCCCTTTTTCAAATCGTTTGAGCCCCCCCCCCCCCCCCTCCTGGAAGCCCCGCCCATGACAACCTTGTACACTATACATGACGATCGTCTATTTACAAACGAGGCCCGAGTGTGCCAAATCGATACGCATTTTGAAGGTCCTTGAAATGCTGGCCTGGGAGTATTTTATAGTCGTCGGTAAATACTGGAATCTCAGCAGTATGTGGACAAATCAAGAAATATCCAGCATATGGCCTTCAGAAAACTCGGTTCTTCTTCATTGTCATTCTTTTGTTGATTTCTTTTCTTTATTTTGGTAGTATTCCTGACTATTATATTTTTCACCCTATTCCTGTTTTGCCATTTTCCTTCTGTTTATATAGATCTTCTTTCATTATTTTGATTTCCCCTTTTTGTTCGTGTGTGAGGGGGGGGGGGGGGGAGGTCTTTGTAATAATGTTTTAGGCCTTCTTCCCATTATGTCCATGTAATCTTTCTTTCTAATAATCTTTTAAAAAGTTGGATAAATATTACAAAAGAAAAAGATAAACTGAAGGTTTCTTTTAAACTTTTTAAAGACATTTTTTCCTTGAGCCTCCTATCACCTGTCCATTTTTTCATTAACTTTGTCTAGACTCAAGACAAATAAAAACAATTAGATTTGGACAACGATCTCGGCTAGTTTAGATTCCGGAAAAACAGAATAAATTGATGTGCTCTAGTTAAACATCTGTAAAACACGTTACACGCGATCGGCCAATCCGGGTATTTAGTATGTACTTAATATGTCGGTAGTTCATATATGTATTTTAATGATTTACATCTAAACTCCAAGTACTATAGGGCCTACTAAAATATTGATGTTTAAATAATATTATTATGGTTCTTTACAAAATGAAATGAGATATAAGATGGGATAGCTAGATAAGATAGAAATTTAGATAAAGCGATACGAATAAAGAGAGAGAGAAAGAGAGAAAGAGAGAGAGAGAGGGAGAGAGAAGAGCGATACAATAGAGGGAGAAAATGAAAGGAGAACTTCGAGAAAGAAAATAATGTTGAGTTCATCGTATTTTTTTTGCTAGCGAAACAGAATGTGCTTCCCCCGCATAATGTGATATTTCGCAATACCATGCAGTAGTCGATCATTAGTCTTGTTTGAAGGAAGTAAAAAATGTTTATCTTCCAACTTCTTATGATTATAGTTATCGCTAAGCTCATATAGTAGAGTAAACACTGTCATCTTGCGGTGATGATAATGATATTCCCTTTTTTTTAAAACAAAAGATTGAGTTGGAATTATGGTAATGAAGGGCAAAGGGAAATATTTGTTCCTTTGAGTTTGAGTCAGCCTAACATGCTACATTGAATGTCTGCGCCAGGTCAAGAGAAGTCAACAGAAATCAAGCTTTAATTCAAGTATGCAGACTACACTTTGAAACAGTGTACACTGTTTATAAACAATTGGGTGAAAAGTGAAATTATCATAATTTTTTTCCTTCAACTTCACTTTAGTGATCGCTTGAACAAAGGATAATTAATACCAAACCCAATTACCGGTAGATTCAGAGCAAACAAAGGCATCTTAGACAAAGCTATAGCGTCGTAATTTATACCGTTATAAAAACAAGGTTACAGGAAACATCACAATAAATTAATATGAATTTAACATGAGCGGCAGGTATACAAAATTATGATTACAAAAGGATGGAAGGAAACCAACAGGATTTGCTTTTCATTTGCCTTTTCATAAACTATTATCTCTTTAAATTCTCGCCCACAAGTTTCATTATGGCGTTAATGTCTTGCCTCGATTAACATTAAAGCTAGAATGCACCGATCAACAAAGGCTACTATAAACGTTTTGAGAAACATGCCCTAGCGAGTTTTTAGTTGCATAGCGTGGGCCCAGCCATTATAGGGAGCACTGCACTTGTCAAGCTTGCATGGAGGAGCGAGGAGGGTGGTGGGAGAGGGGGGGGGGGGGGGGGGGCGGCACTAGTCGTTAGATTGTAATGATGTGAAATGCGAGGGTGCAATGCGACGAAACAGAGGAGGGGTATATAGGAGGGGCCATATCATCTTTACGTGTGCCTCTCCTTTCTACCTTCCACTAGCTACAGCGGTGCACCGATGCTAGAAAAAATTGGGGTTTTTCTTTTCTTAAAAAATGGGTTTTAAAATAATTTCCCCACCAAAAGAAATCAAAGGAAAGGAAAGAAAATAATTATAGTATAGGCCTATAAAACCCAAATGAAAAATGATCTCCGGAATGACACTCAGAATAGTCCCTTAAATTTCGTGTTATATAGATCGCAAATTTTATTCAGAATGTATTCGCTTTTAGAATGAATGTTGCCTCCTTTGGAAAACCCTTTAAAAAAATCCCAACAATGCTTCCTTGTCAAATGTTAACTTTGGTAATCCGTTATCGTTGCCACTGTATTAACCATTTACCTCATGCATTTTTCTTGCATTTAGACAAAAATCGGAAATGATAATCAATAAAAGAAAAACGTGATTTATGAATGAAAGAAAAAGTAGCATTGTCTGCGTAGTAATGTGGGCGTGAAGTATTTAAAATAATCCCCTATACTATTCATTTGGTTGTATCAAGACTCCTAATTGGATGTTAGGAATAAAGTTAAGGATATTATGATGACGTTTTCGCGTGGAATCCCAGAAAAGAATTCCACAACCCATTTAATAACAGTTATGAAATTAAATGTCTGTATGACTATAATTAAAAGAAGAATCAATACGGACAAAGCGAAATGAGGCCAAAGTATAATCTTTGAAAAGAATCACGAGGCCAAAGGTTATCGTTGTTTAATAATTTGCATGTCCCGGCATGTGCGTGTGAGCCTTCGATGATGAATGGTGGACCATGATATTTAAGTGTCAATATATCTATATCAGACCGATCATTATGGTTTTGATTTCAGAGATAGAAATTCCCCAGGGGAATTACTAGACTAATTGTTTTCATCTATCTACGTATATAAAACTGAAACCTCAATCACATGATAAATCATTAATATAAATAGTCATTTAACTATTAGTATTAGTGGTCAATGTCTGACAGAGTTACAATGTACTTTGCATGTGATATAATATTCATTTGTTTGCTTCTAGGGGGTTTCCTCGATGTTAAATTTCGACCTTATAACATAGATATTCAATTTCTATATTATTCTTTCCACAATTCGATTTAAAAAGGTATAACAAACATACAAAACAACCTATAATCATGACAATGCAATAAAGTTATACAGAAATTAAATAACATAAAAAAGTGACGGAACAAATTTGCGATAGATAGAAATGACAAAAAAAATACATCACAATGTAGAGGGTCAATATATATATTATAAATGCAACAATATAGGATCACAATAGACCGATCAAATGTTTATATACTTGAATTGAAATTTAATGGAATGTTCAAGTTACAGGGATCTGCCTGAGGCATCAGAAGAGCCAGAGTTATCTTGGCAACTACCCAGCAAAATTTTCTTTAAAAAAAACTGTTTTGTGCATGGCCCTCAGGGATAACAGTTTGTTCGTATCAGAACATTTGCCCCTGGAAAATCACCCCCGGAAGATTATCCACCGGAAAACTATTCCCCCTCCCCCAGGACAATTCCCCCCGGAAAATTCCTACTCGGAAAATTATCCCCCCCCCCCCCCGAGGACAACCACTCCCGAGAGGGGGGGGGGGGGGGATTTCCGGGGTGTAATTGTCCTGGGGGAGGGGGGGGGGGGGTAATTGTCCTAGAACACAGTTTGTTAACTGAAGAGGCAAACCTGTTGATCAAATTGTAAATGGATAGATTTACAAAGAAAATCTTGTCCAGCAGCGTTAATTAATAAGGGTATGGTTGTACTAGAAGCATATCAAAATGAATTGCAAATGTTTCTTTGCAATAAGCATCTCAGCTACAAAGAAGACAAATGGACAAAGAATGTCCTGGTGTAATCAAGATTAGTATTCCAAAAAAATTAAGTTTCTACCCGTATTTAAGAAAGGTGTTTACGAATCTACAAAACAAACGGTTTAAAAAAAAGTAAAGGTAGAATTAAAAAATCTAAAATGCTACTCGACCTGCATTTGTGTTAGGCATCCGAAGGCCCTTGATAAAATTTTAATGCAGTGTATAAGATGTGACGTATTAACATTTCAAATAAATTATCTGATATAATTATATTTTATGAAGTGTCGCAGAAAGGATATCCCTCATCGGATTATAATTATTATGAACAGGGGCACCAATCCCTAATGCCAATACAACTTATATTGCATTTATTATTTTATGGGGGGGGGGGGTGAACTTAAAAATAAGGAGGAAGGGCAGTTTCGTGGAGGGGGCATATGTGGCACGTGCTCTCCTTAATATATACTCTTTTGATAGGGGTTGCTTGTCCCAGATTTTGAGACATGTAGAACCTACTCTCTTTTCTTCCCTTTTTTTTTTTTTTTTTTTCTTCAATAATTTTGTTATTTTGGACTCATCGTGTGGCTGACGAGACTTATAAGTCAACAAAAAATGTCCCTTCCTTCGCTTTACTAACACTAACATTGCATCAGATTGAAGAGAGACAGACGGATGCTATTCCAAAATGTAAATAACCGCGAATATGTCGGTCGCCTTTTATACAACCACTGTCACCAGTTCACGCCAAATCGTAGATTGTCAATATTTGTTGTTTCTTCCAAAGCTTTGTTGTTGTAAATGTCGGATAGGCCTAAAAAAAAGTTTATTTACATTGATATTATTATCCGCAATGATGATTTTTGCTTACATTATAGGCGATGTCCCTAATCAGGTGGGAAAATTACGGGCGAGGGGCACGGGCATTTGCTCACTTGATTTATTTATTTATTTTACTTTGTTTATTTTTTTCAAAGATTATTTCACACATTATAACAAATAACTTTTAAAAAGTAGAAAATTGTACCGTCTATCCTTGCTCAGCATCGGTAATAACGAACCTTTCTAATACAATACTATTATTAGTACAAATCAAAGACACTACTTCGTTTGATTTTGCTAAAGATCAGAACTATAGCTGACATCTTCAGGAGCTTCAGATTGTATTTGTAAGAAAGGAAGAAAGAAAGAAGAACTAAAAATGTTACGGCCAAAGTAAAAGTCTTTGCTAATTAACCATTAGGAAGTATCACAACTAGTATAACATCCCATAAAGTTTATCGCGGATCAAAGAGCGTGATATGACTCCCAAAACCCCGGGATTCTAGAAAACCTTAAACAGAACTACAAGAGGTCAGGGTATAACATTCCCCGTTTCCCCAATATCCTTCTCCGCATTGGGAAAGATGTGGAACGTCCAGATATGGTGGCGAAAAAAGAAAAATGGGCTAATGGGCCAATGTTACCCCAAAGATGAGGTAAATCAGTGCGTAGTTCACATAGAGTTTGGCTTCACAAGCTATTTTTTTTTAAATTCCTGTTGCTTCAATTCTGACCATCCTCTCTGCATGCTGGGTATCCCCCCCCCCCCCCCCCTCTCACCCGACGAGGTTGGGAACTTGACATTCCACATAACCAAATTATATAATTGAACATAATGTGTGGCTTCACAAAGTTATTATGATTTTATTTAAATCAATTATTGAATATATCCTTCTCTGAATGTGGGAAAAGAAATGGGACCCCCAAACGAGCGGGGAAAAGTAAAATATTACATCTAGAAAATGGTAGTCTAATTGATGTCCTCGACCGGGGATGGGATTTTATTGCCATAATTTACCTTGTTTCATACATGCAACTGGATCGCAACGCCTTTTGAGAAATCATCTCACGGTAATTTTAATACCCTATTGGTATATTCAATAGAAATCATGTTCGGATCACGTAATCAACGTCATTGCAATGTTCGTACATTTCAATATAGGTAACGGACAAGGCTACTGATTTTTGTTCTCTTCCGGAAGTCACTGCGATTGTGTTTGCATGGAATGGTTCATGCTTCTCCTTCTCAAAGATTCTTCTTGCAATCTACTTTTGTTACTTTTAAATTAAACTAAAACAGTAAACATGCAATCACATTGGGAGATTGGTGGGGGGGGGGGGGGTTGAAGGGAGTTTTGGAATGGCCCATTTCGCCTGACAGCCTATTATCTGCACAAACTCTAGAGGGGCTGGGGTACGTTTTTTGCAAGGAGCGAGGGAAGGGGTGTCTGAGCATGCGAACTAGTATAATATTGCAATGCCGCGGTATTGTACTTGTTTATTTAAAAAAAATCCTTCCCTCGGTCCCACAGCTCCTGATCAAGGCAGATATTCCAAATCGACTCTAAAAAAAAACAAATTTCCACAAAACAGTAAGCCCAGCCTAAATTTTTGGCGGTCTTTTATTCAGGCTGGTATGTGTTAACTACCACACAGGTCCTGTGGGTTGCAGTCTTGTGTTACCTATAAACGTGTGGCCGACCTACACGGATTTGGTGCATGTAAACTCCTGGGAAGTCGTCGAACCGTGGAAACGCTTTTTACTTTAATGAAATGGTAGTGGCTTTTGTAGGGGAAACCCAAAACGTGTGTTTTTGTTTGTTCTTGTTACCTCTCGGCAACATTTTGCCTCAGCGTTTTAATTCCTCCTTGTCCAAATTCCTCCTTGTCCAACCTGGCACGGATGAGTGACAAGGAAGTTTACCCCTATCGAAAATATTTTGGGCATTTCCCTACTAGATTATATAATGCAGTGGCGTACCAAAGTGAGGGAAGTGCCCTTTGGCTTACATATTATTGCAAGGTCGAAAAATGCAACAATTTAAGTGCCCCGTCTCTTTTCAAACTTATCGATTCGTCACGGATTCATTTAATTGCGTATCGCTGGAAACAAGAAAATAATGCCCTTAGGAGCAAACAATATTTAAATGAACTCGAAATTATACACCTCCGTTTAGAGCAATCAGGCTGGATTTTTTTGGTTTTGTTTATAGCGACAATGACAATGCATGACAATGCAATGAGGATAATGATAGTATGCAGGATAATACAGAAGGATGCCGGTCATCATGTCCACGGTATGATTAACCAGATGTCGCGGGAGTTGCCATATAAAACTTTTAAGACCTGTCAAAATAAGTTCGGAAGTTGGAGGGGAATTAAAAAATACTGGTTTTATTTGCTATTTCATTGCAAGAAACGTAGTGGGCTGAAACAAAAGTTACACATGCTCGTTTCCTGATCATGATTAATGTTAGCAAGGGATATCGGTGGCACGGCCATGCACAATTTTAAAACACTAATTATCTATACATTTATCACACAATCCCCTTTAAAATCAAGGTTTAGATCTGGTAGTTGATTATATTTTCCCTGCCGGTTTTCAGGAAATAATGGTTTCGGGTTTTGTTTTCTCGAAATTGCGCAAATAGACATGTTATTTCCTCCTCTGCACCCAAAACAAAAAAACAACCTCTGTAACCATATTGTTTTACCGATGCGAAATATTTATTTACCATTTAGCAAAATAATTATTTAGCATCTGGTATCTTGGTGACACAAACATATACAGTCATGACTGCTTGCATGAGCGTCAATCGAGGTGCTAACAAACACATGACGAACAATAGTCGACGATATTAAAACGAGACAATGAATCCAGTAGACAATAGTATTGAAACGTTTCCCACAACACTGCACAATGCAACTGAAAGACGACATAGAGCATTCGAGATGAAAATGGGGATTCCCCATTTTTTGTGTGTGGTCTTTATCCACCAGACAATGACCCAGGGCAAGTATTCGGATGCGATATTGCTAAAAAAAAAAATCTTCTAATTTATATCATTGTTATTGTTATTATTATTATTAGTATTATTATTATTAATATCATTATTACTATTATTATTATTATTATAATAATTATTATCATTATTTTTACTAGTATTAAAATAAAAAAAAATCTTTGTGCATACTACCCAGGGACGTCGCTATATAGAAAGGGTGGGGGAGGGTAAATCCCATTAATCCAACCATGTAACAAGATAATTTGTATGAAATCAGACAGAATGGCGAAAGTTTGAAATACATTTTGACCAATAATGAGATGATTATGAATGTTTGAAATCTGAGATTACTATGCTGTGAATCTCAAATTGACAGTTTGGTCAATGGATTGTGATGCAGTCGCGGAAAACTTTAAAAATAAATCAACTAATTATAGCACATGTACTCCCAATAAGTAATTTCTGCTTTGATTCATATAAATAAATACAACTCTTGAACAATTTTGGCTACAGATTAAAGCCTAATACCTAGAAATGATGGTTGAAAGTAGAACGATTCATATCAAGTTCCCCTCAACAAAATTACTCTTCGAAACTTTAATAAGTCGACTATGTTTATATAAGGAAACACACTTTCTTTTAAAATAGAAACAACGCTTCCTTTTCAATTTCACCCCTTATGATGATTATACTCATACCGAATAAAGGTCTAAATTGTAATTTATGATTATTATGATTGTATCACTTGGTACACTGAACTTAAATAGATCAGATGTTTTTATGAGTGTTGAACCCGGCTAAGCTATATGACTGTGATCATTTTGTTTCTATTTCGATTAACATTAGGCGTAAAAATTAACATTAATATGAATTTAAAATAAATGACGGCTCCCACTTTCTCTTTCATTTTGTATATAGTGAAGGGAATGAGAACGAACATAATTATAAAATATAATAGGAACCCCCTGCTCTTCTCCTTCAATTTCCGATTCTTCTTATTTACTGCTTTCTTACAATCAAAGAAGCATAAAATTTTAGTAGGTGTCTACCCCTATCATTTCGATGTTACAACAATTAATTTGGCTAATTTCAAATAGCGACTGGTTGTTTATTATTTCTGACCATTTTATTTGATATATTTTTCATTACCTTCAGTTTTTGCATGAATGATATAGAACGGTTTATATTCCATTTTAAAAGGGAAATTCCACTTAAGGTTTATAGTCTTTGACTGGGAATCCCGATAATTATCATTATATTTAATCAGTGACTCCTCCAGCTATTATGCAAAACTGAAGGCGATACACCTATAGTAATATATTTACACGCCCATAGTTTGGGGCGGCCGCGTCGGCGCGCCCATATACCAAACACATCATACACTTGAGATAATATTTCCCTTTAAATCGGGGAATCCCCGACCGATCGCCAAATAGTAATTATGTACATCCAGGTATATTACATACGGCATAACCATAAATGGTGATATTAATTATGCGTATTATAATCCGGAGGTAAGTATGTGCGTGTATAGATTGTATCCGTTAAGTTGGTGTTCTTTTTTTCCTTCGTGTTTATTGACTCTCGCTTATCCTTTTCCAGTGAAAACGACGTTATTCGCAAAATGAAGGATTAGTATTATGAACTTTAATTAAAAACGAATTTCCCTTGAATTGTCAATTCAGGGTGACCAAATCCCAAGTACATTGTATAACACTATTCTATTTCTAATGTCTTTATGTATAGTTGTAATGGAAAGTGTAATCAGTGCTCATGCATTTAAAATGAATCGCACGATCATAATCTTGTCAAAATGATTTTACAAATAAAAATATGGAGAAAATTAGTTTTAGGGGAGGCTGATCCGTAACGCTATTTCTGCATTTTCTGATAATAATCAATGATTTCTGTAAAGCCCCTGGTCGATATACTGATGACATCAAACCATGCAACATTATGATTCATTTTGACATTTCTCTTGTTTTTTCCACATTAATCACCCACACCCCTAAAATCTCTGACTGTGATCTCAAAATAGAGATTGAGGTCGTGACCTGGGTGACAAATACCAAATTGTTTCGATATGTGGAAAAATGACTGTATGTATTATAATTCCATGACTCCTAGGAAAAGAATGGTGGTTTTCCCTTTCGCGTTCTTCATTTTGCTATAGAGAGTAAAAAGGTGGAGAGAGGGAGGAGGGGAAAAGGTGAGAGGGAGGGAGGCAAAGGAGGGAGGATAGAGGGAATGGAGGAGAGACGAAGGGGAGGAGAGAGAAGGAGGGGGAGAGAGAGAGGGGAGGAGAGAGGGAGGGTGGAGAGAGGGAGGGAAGGAGAGAGGGAGGGGAGGAGAGACTAGTCTGAGGGGGGGGGGGGGAGAGAAGAAGGGGAGGAGAGAGGGAGGGAAGAAGATAGGGAGGGGAGGATAGAGTGAGGAGGGAGGATGGCAGGATAGGAGTGAATCTAACGTTTAACAAACGTTTTTTTTTTCTCTCCAATGTCCAAGCCCAAACGCAGCTGTAAATTTCCTTTAATTACATATCAGTGGCCTATTGACCTCCCAAAGTTTTGTTTTACTCACGCCTCGAATCTCCTTGCTATTATCTTCGGTATGTCTTGCAGAATTATCTTTAGGCGTCCATATAGCCCTAATCCTCGACAATGGCTGTGATAACTGGTAGCCCAAACTCATGCAAACCAACAGAAAAGCAACAATCATGATAATATTGTATTATAATCGAGTCAATCGACGCGTGATGTTAGACTGCCCAGATAATAATGAGGCCTGGCCACCATTTGATCAAATTCTGAATGTCTTATTATTTCATTACATTTCTGACATGAAACGTGACACATCTCACGCAGGTATACTGATTTGATAAATAAGTTACACAAAAGTTTTGCCAAGTGTAATATCAATTACCCAATGTCTGATGGATGAAGGTTTGACAACACTTAAATACCAGGTAAATTCCATTACAAAAAAACAGGACGCGGTGAATAATTTATGATTCAATATCATTTGACATTGACATCCTTCCACAAACTGTAGGGTTGCTTAATATTCTCGGAAAGTTCTGATTGTTTGCAAAGAGCCATTAGAGTTCCGCAGCGCGATTATTTTTCTTTTTTAAAATATTAGTTTCAAAGACAGAAAGAAAATGTTCTTCTATGGGGTTGCCTGAGCTCATGACTTTGTCATGAAGTTGTAGTGTATAGAGTTCAGACATCTAAAAATTCAAGCATTTTATTGCGCGTCAAGGTATGCTTTATGATTGTATTGGCGTAGTGTACGGTCCCGTCAATGAGGGGGCACTGATATCATGGGGGAGGCGGGTGGGGTACAAATCTTACTCGGTGATCGGAAAGAACTATGGGGTGAGAATGCAGAAGGGAGGGGGTACAATAAGTTGCTTTTTAGTTGACTCTACTCCTTTTCCTTTATTTCTCTATAAAAATGAAGCATAAAAGTTTAAATTACTCCTACCCCAATTTAAATCACTTCTGCTATATATTACACCATCAACAGGGACATGTTGCTATGCTCAGTTCACTCGGCTGATATCCATGGGAAGGTCATGTTATGGTTTTCTTGTTTTGACAAGACCCACCACCGTTTCCTTCCTCTAGCATGATATAAGTAGGATTTTGACTCACATAAATTCAAATATTATAAGCCTATATACATCCTATTATGATTACGTGATGCCTTGCAAGTAGAAAAAAAAGTGTTGCTTGCAATGATATAACACAGTGCAGTGTCGAGCCGAAAATTGATTTAGACAGGGTGAACATTATCTACTCTTCTTTGCCATTTTAAGCGAAGAACAGGCTTTAATTTCTTTCTTTCTTTCTTCCCCTGTTTGAAGGAAAAAGGTGAAGAGGTATATGCTGTCTACGTTGGCATTATGCTGGATACGCCACCTACGCTCTAAAAACTGAAATGTTAAATCCCCATCTAAAGGGCCGAGGAGTGACCACTCTTTCAAAATAGTAAATTAACACTTTGAACATGCTGAAGCCAACACTATAAAGGTAGAATTCAGCATGTCCAAAGTATCAATCTGACATTTTGAAAGAGTGGTCACTCCCCGGCCATTAAATTGAGAATAAATTATTGAACACTTAAGCTTTTAGGCCATTAAAAATATATACATGTTTAGCGTCCCCGTCCGCTTCCTTTTTGAGGACCGCCTCCTTTTTTATTTTTTTTAAAAGAAAAACAAACATGAAAACTGCTAAAATGATCTATTTCTGATTAAAAAATTAAAAAAAATAAAAATAAAATTCTGGCGGCTATCTTGAAAAATAGCCCGACTGTTAATAGGGAAAATGTACCGAGCTGCCATTTTGGAGAAAAAAAAAGAAAAAAAAAGGGGCCTCCTCCTTCCTATTTTTCAAAAAAGCAGGACGCTAAACATGTTTTTTAAATATTATTTGGCCTTAGAGTGTATGTTCCGGACCCCGTTTAAAATCTTCAGTGCTAATACAAACTCTACCGCCCCCTCAACCTACCCCCCTCTCTCTCTCTCTCTCTTCCTCTCTCTCTAATGAGCTTGAGATATGGTGTTGGACGTGGAAGTTAAACGTTTCCCCTACCAAATCTGCAGTATTAGTCTTTACCAACAAACAAAAGAAAGATATTCTTCTACAAATAAAAGGACATAATCTGCCTATATGCGAGCAGTATAAGTTCCTTGGTGTGAGGTTTGACTCCAAATTAACTTGGTCTGTCCATATAGATTCTATCATTGATAAATGTAAGAAAAGAATAAACTTGCTACGTTGTGTCTCCGGCACCCCCTGGGGAAGTAAGTATGAGATTTTGATGATGATTTATAAAGGACTTATCCTATCCATTTTGGACTATGGGAGTGAAATGTATGATTCTGCTTGTATATCTTTAACAAAAAAACTTGACTCTATCCAATACAGAGCCTTAAAAATTATTACAGGCACAATACACAATGTGTCCTTGGAGGCTTTACAAGTTTTGACCGGGGAGCTGCCTCTGAGATATCGTAGAAGGTTGTTAAATGATAACTTTCGAGTTTATTTACTGTCTAGTACTTTAAACCACCCAACAAAAGAAGTATTGGGTGATGACTATGATTTAAATAACTTAGAATGGAAGATAGGAGAAGGACCTTTTAAACTGCGATCCTTTAGAGACGAAGTAGTGGTGGAAGGGCAAACCAACTTATTGCCGAAAATCCCAGAATGGCGGTTGGCACGACCACAAGTGTCTTTCGAACACCATGGCAAAGTGCAAAAAAAGGAAATGCCTCCATTTGAAATAAAATCGATTGTTCTAGATAGCATTGGAAATTCATGGAATGGGTTTTTACATATATATACAGATGGTTCTAAACTCGAGGATGGAAAGACAGGAGCCGCATTTTATGTGTCTCATTATAATGTGGTGAAATTTTTTAGATCATCCCATGTCTGTATTATGAGAGCAGAACTAGTGGCCATACTAATGGCACTAGAGTGGATTAATACATTTATTGAATCCTCTTCGGTGGTAATTTTTAGCGACGCTTTGTCAGCTTTACAAATGATCGATTCATACTTTATTAGATGTGCTATTGTAAATGAAATTTTATCCATAATTAATATTTTGCAGTTTAAGGATGTTTGTGTTGCTTTTGAATGGATTCCGTCACATTGCGATATTAGGGGCAATGAGATCGTAGATCGGGCTGCCAAAAAAGGAGCCATGAAAAGGTGTATAGACATAGTTATACCAAATACAAGAAGTGAATTGGCAGCCTCTCGTTTGATCCATTATAACAAATTATGGCAAGCAGAATGGGACAATGCAGAACACGGTAGATTTTTATATGCTTTGCATAGCGACGTTTCAAAGCCCATACATAGACAAGGCCTATCTCGCAGAGAAGAATGCTTGATACAACAACTAAGAGTAGGTAACTGTAGTTTAAATTATTACCTTTTTCAAATTAACCAACACGATACTGGTCTTTGTGAAGTTTGTCAAGAAGATGAAACAATTAAACATTTTATTTTCTATTGTACAAAATACGACAAAGATAGACGTCTCTTAAAAGAAAGGATTAAATTGAACAACCCCAATCTGAAACAATTATTGATGTCTAACCCAATTTTTACTCGTGAATTATTGGGTTACATATACGATACTAATCGTTTTAGATAGCTTTTTAAAGCTATCAGGGATCCCCTTAACTTATGTCGATCCTGTAATAATATATAAAATGAAGTATTTGCGGTTTTTCCATGAACAATTGCAACTAACTCCCATCTCGCCTTTTATGTGCATTTTATGCAATTTTAATATTGCAGCTTTTTTTTTTTTTTTTTTTTTTTTTTTTTTTTTTTAAACCATATCACTATTAATTTCATTTCACCAAGGAAAGTCGCTCGTGGGCTTGATTTCCGAAGCCCACGCCAAAGCTATACACGAAATTGACTGGCGCAAATAATCTTTGAGATTGAAGAGCGCCATCTAAACGAAGAACCAACCAACCAACCTCTAACAATTTTGTTCGTGTGTTATAGGAGCGTGGCAAGTAACATCCAGTTTCGGAAACGGGTGTTTCCGTGAGAGCTTTGTCAGTGCGCTATCCTGCCCTGGGGAGAGACATACCGTAACCTTTAAGTCCCTAGAATAAATTAATGCACATCCCATCGGCTACTGATGCTATTTCACCTCATTAACATTAAAGATCAAGAGAATTAGATCTTAGGAATTTTTGTTGTTAATTAGACTAATATGACTTTAATGTTTGATATAATTTTGTTATAAAACATTTTCATTGTGTACAGTTTAATAAAAGTCCTTATGTGACCGCTTATTTATTATTCTTTTATGTGTAAATGATTTCAACTATTATATACATGTTCTTAGGTGGTTGAGCTCTGCTCTACTGCTTCCAGTGATTTTCTTATGCTGACCAAGATGGGTCTTATTATTTTTATAGATGAACTTTATATTGATATTGACTGCACATCAGCACCACTGACACACACGAACACACGTTCAGTCACTTGCAAACGCACCTACACCACAAGCACGCTTGCAGTTGATCCCTTACATAATATCTGGTACTTTACATTTTATCGTTTCTGATGGAGTCACTCTCTTTTATTCCTGATAATTACATAGAAAATTCATACAATAGCAAATACTACACACCTCAAGAATTCAATAACATGTTTGATAGTAATCCAAATGATATTTCCCTTTTACATGCAAATTTAAGAAGTCTGAATAGAAACTTCGAATATTTTGAAAATCTCTTACACACGTTAAACAATTTCAAATTCTCTGTTATTGGTATTAGCGAGACATGGCTACATGAAAATTCCCCAGATTTGTTTAATTTACCAAATTATAAGTTGATAAGGGCAGATCGCAAAGGAAAAAGAGGCGGAGGCGTGGCCTTCTACATTGCTGAAAAACTGAAATTTAAGATCCGTTCCGATGTGAAACTGTTACATGCAGAGACTTTATTCATTGAAATTGAAAACACAGGATTTAAGAATATCATCATAGGTTTAATTTATAGACCGCCAGGCTCTAATCTTGATTTATTTTATAAGGAACTTGAGCAATATCTCTATATAATAGGTAATGAAAATAAGCATACTTTTATTCTTGGAGATTTTAATATCAATTTCTTACCCTCAGTCGTCAATAATAACTCAAACAATTTTATGAAACTTATGTACTCATTCGGCTTCCATTCATTCATCAATAAATCCACCAGAATTAACCCATATTCATCAACTCAAATTGACAACATTTTTTCCAACGTACATAACAACATGAATAACAAAATGATAGGAGGAATTCTATGCTCTGAAGTTTCAGACCACTTACCAATATTTTTAACTTGTGAATTAAAACTACCATGCCCCAAATCATTTAACCAACGTACATATCGAAAAGAATCTAAACGTAATATTGAATTAATGAAGCAAGACTTATTAATTGAGGGGTGGGAGGATGTATACAATGAAGCTGACGCGAACATATCATATAATCTCTTGAATAATAAATTACAACATTATTATGAAAAAAATATTCCCATAGGTAAAGTAAAAAATAATAGAAAAACCCCCAAACATCCTTGGATAACAAAGGGTTTTTTGAAATCAATACAGACACGTAATCGCCTTTACAAATCACATTTACACAATCCTACTGAAGCCAATTAAAAAACATACAAGTTATATCGCAACAAGTTGACAAAATTAATTCGTATATCACGTAAAATGTATTATGCTAATAGAATAAAGGACGTCAGTTCAAATACTAATGCAACATGGAAAGTCATCAAAGAGGTAATGGGAACTAAGGCAAATCCCCCACCTACTGATGATATGACTTTAAATGGTTCTAAAGTTGACTCTTCCCTTCATGCAAACTCATTTAATTCATTTTTTACAAACATCGGACCCGAACTTGCAAGCAAGATTAATAGCCGAAATGCGCATTTCACGGAATATCTCCCCCAACCTAATCCACATTCTCTGTTCTTGAGCCCCACGAACCCCACCGAAATTATCAATATTACACGTTCTCTTAACAACTCCAAATCTCACGGGCATGATAGAATTAGTGTGTCTCTTTTAAAAGAAATAATCCACCCACTTGCTAACCCTCTTAGTCACATTTTCAATAAATCATTATCACAAGGTGTTTTTCCGGACTTATTCAAAATCGCCAAAATCAATCCAATTTTCAAAAAAGACAATCCTCATGAAATTACGAATTATCGCCCATATCTCTACTCCCAAGTATATCCAAAATTTTTGAAAAAATAGTATATAATAGACTCTATGAATTTATCAACAAACACAATTTGCTAACTTCTAATCAATATGGCTTCAGAAAAAATTACTCAACAAACCTGGCTTTAATCCAAATTTATGATAAAATTACAAACGCCATAGCTAACAAAGAACATGTCATTGGTATATTTTGTGACCTCAGTAAGGCATTCGATACACTTAATCACGATATTTTACTTTCAAAACTTAATTATTATGGTATACGAGGTCAATCACTCCTTTGGTTTAAAGATTATTTAAGAAATCGAAGACAATATGTCACATTTAATGGTTATGACTCTGATTCACTTTTAGTTCAATGTGGTGTCCCTCAAGGCTCCATTCTAGGCCCACTGTTATTTCTGCTATATGTCAATGACATTATTAATACATCCTCCATTTTATCTTTTGTATTATTCGCCGACGACACAAATATCTTTTTTTCTCATAAAAATCTCACTTCCTTAAACAACATATTAAATCATGAAATAAACAAAGTATCACAATGGTTTAAAGCTAACAAACTATCTTTGAACACAAAAAAGACCCACTTCATCTATTTTAAACACCATTCTCATATTACTGATACTCCAATTCACTTACAGATTGACGGCATGCCATTAGAGCAGAAAACTCACTCTAGATTTTTAGGTGTTATCATAGATCAAACTTTATCTTGGAATGAACATCTGCACCATATCATAATAAGTATCTCAAAAAGTATTGGAATAATTTCCAAGTTAAGATTTATTTTACCTCATAAAACTTTATTTTTATTGTATAATTCGTTAGTACTCCCATATATAACCTACTGTAACGTTGTTTGGGCTAGTTGTGGTTCTACAAAGCTGTCTCCTATTTTTAAACTACAAAAGAGAGCAATTCGCATTTGTACAGGATCGCATTACTTGGCCCACACCGATCCTTTATTTTTTAAACAAAAAGCACTAAAAATTGCCGACTTATATACTATTCAAATAGCTATCATTATGTTTAAGTATATTAATAATCTGCTCCCTTCGTCTTTTGATGACATGTTTAAGTTCAATAGCACTGTCCATACCTACCCAACTCGCATATCCGGAAACTTTCATCTCACAAACCCAAGACTGTTAATTGCCTCTAAATCAATTCGTCATCATGGTCCAGACATCTGGAATAATCTTTCAGACAATATTAAATCTTGTTCGACCATATACTCCTTGAAAGCCACTCTAAAAAAAACTATCATTCAATCGTATGAATCCCATACTCCAAATTAATATATTCACATAAATATTCACATTCGTCATTCAATATCCTCATTTTACTCAACTGCTACATACAGCACCAGCACCTGCACCTGCAATGCACCCACTTGACCAGTAAATATCAATTTCAGTCACGAATCTTTTTATGAGGCCGCCATCAATTTCAAGCCTTACCGCTCACGATGGCGGTCTCCTGCGTTCATTGATTGGATTATATATTATATTATATGTGTTATATTATATTATATTATATGTGAGAGTATGTATAGGTGTATATGTGTATGTGTATGTATGTATGCATGTGCTGTGTATATGTATATGTATATGTAGGTATATGTGCGTATATATGGATATATTATCTATAAAAAAAAATTAAGCTCACTTCCTTATTTTGTATTCATTATGTATCATGACTATATTGTTTTATCTTATGAATTGTTTTGTATATTATCTTTGTAAACACATTTTATATTATGTATTGTATTATTTTGAACGCAGAAATAAAAGCAAACAAACAAACAAACAAATCATAGGGTGGTAAAGGGCTTCATACTAAGGGGCGTTTTAAGTACAGCGCCGCCCCTACACCTTTCGCCTGAAATGAGAGTATAAGGGGCAGCCTTCTTTGGGCAGGGTAGATCGTTTTTAATCCAATTTAATGCATTTTTGGATAAACACTTTATATTGCCCACAATATTTTTTCCCCTTCTATTTGCAGCACGTAACGCACGCATTTTAGGATGCATATTTTTTCTTAAATTCTGCATGACTTGTAACCAAACATAAATGTCAGAGAGACAGAGAGAGAGAGAGAGAGAGAGAGAGGGGTGGGGGGGGGGGGCATTGCAGTCAGTATTGCACAAGCTGTTGGAATGATGACAACCAGATGGCGCGTAAAATTATGCAAGTTTTGGCCCGCCCTAAACCTTAACAAAAATCTACCGAAAAAAATGATAACACTATCATTTCACAACTTTTCTTATGCAATTATGAATCACATGACTTTATTTCATCCAAAAGCCCCTGCATAATCTTTTATTATTTGGGAATACAACTTGGCTATAAGCTATATATTGGTTGTCTAAAAGCGCCCCCTACCAAAAAAAGGGTGTTTATATTCTGTCTGTCGGGTATTAACGTGCCCTGAGCTACTCATGTACTTTTAGTTCCAGTATGAGTCTGTTCACTGTGATGGAATGTCTCAATACATTGATTTGATTGTTGTTTGTTTGTTTATAATCATTTTTTAAAGAAATATGGAATGCCGAGTCATCGCAGCTTTTAGTAAAGAACATGTAGTTCATTATCACATGAAATATTTTGAACTCATCAGGCTGTTTGCGCATACTTAAAACGGGCACCGCAAAGCAAGGGGGGGGGGGGGGGTGGGGGGCAGTGTTTGGTGTCGGGGTGGGGTTGTTTCATGCCCTTAGAATGTTCTGCACAGAGTTCATGGACATCTTTTACATTACACAACACATAAACAATACAGATAGTAACATAAAGAACGACATACCTTTGGATCAATGCCAATAAAAACGATAAAGAAGATCTAGAACAGATGGAAAGATATAAGGATAGAATGATGGTAGAACACATTTATATTAGATCGAAGTCCACAGCTAATATAGGGTAGAGGTAAGCAAACATTGATACCGGTACTTGTTTAAGGAACATATCATGCATGCTAAAATTTAGAGATGAATTCCCCTTTACCATGTTTACTGTGCGTGGACCGGGGGCGTTATCATATAAAGGAAGGGGAATGAGGGGGAGGACTCGGGTTATGAAACGCCCCTACTCAGAATTACCTTGACAGTCATTGTTGACAATGTATTTAATGTTGTACTTGTAGGTAAGGTATGACATAGGAGAAGTAGTGTGAAAACTTAAAAGGAGAAATGCTCTAAATGATCAGTAATTGTAATTGAAAAGAGTTTAAGTATTCATGAATTACATACCGGTATATGTCTTGAAGTACATATAGCCTACATGTTGCTGAAAAGGAGTACAACATTGATTTGAACATCAGAATTATCAATCCAATTTATTTACGTACGTAAATCCAATTAATTATCTTCTATGAGCACCCTGCTCTTGACGGGTTGGACTATCAAACTTATTAATAGTAAACCAAAAATGGGCAAAATTATTATGATAGTACATCAAAGATGCAAAAGGTTAGCCTAAATCATAATAATACTTTGAATATTAATATCATCACCTGAGATCTAAGGATGTATTGATCAGATTCTGACTTTGGTCATCCGACATAGTTTGCTTGTCGAAGATAAAGGGGTCAGACTCAATTTTTTAAATAAATATCTTGAAATGTTTTATTAATTTTGTCAGAACATCTACATGAAACTATACAAAGTATGCGTTACATTTGTTTTGTACTAAAATAAACAATAATGTTGTCAGACTCAAGTTCCAATCGGGTTTTAGGTTAGGTTTAGGGTTTTAAAAGCTTAGGGTTATAGTATTGGGTTCAGGGTAGAAGTTACCATGAAAATTACATGTATTCGGTTAGAGTTAAAATCAGAACAATTGTCACCAGAGCCGCAAGTCATAATATACAATGTACATATTGATTATCGTCCTACATCATACGAATTGTCATTTAGATCGGACTATATCTTTATTGACTTTCGACATTATTGACTTTAACCAGTCACGAGATTGCGTGAACGTTGTGTAACTGAATCACAAAGTTAAATTTGTCAATGATGTAGATATAGTTTCCACGTACAGCCTTTTACAACCATTCCATGATTCATATAGTGGAAAGAGAATGTAATGAATATGAATACAATAAATTCCCGTCCCTAACAAAATCATTGTCTGATCAAAAAAATATTTTAACATAATAGATTTGCGTGGACTGATACGTGTGACGTCCATTCAAGGCAGTACATTAAAAGGACGTCGATCGTAGCAATCCACGTTATCGTTCGGCAAATCTAAAAGTCCCTAATACTGAAGGCGTTCAGACTAGACGTGCTCTTTGGAAATTATACGTCATAGTATATATACCCACGCATGCACGTACAGTGATGACGCACTCAAGCTAAGAGAACATTCGTGGGTTGGAGAAGTGTGACGTGTGCACTTCATTCTAATTCACTGTGTACATTCTAGAATATTGACAAATATGAATATGCATACATAGATTGATGCGGCCTATATCTGAGGCAATCCTACATTTGATCTTATTGTGATACAAATTCGTTATTAAGTTTTTTTTAAATAAATCATTATGACGCATTAAATTCGTTATCATGTTTGTAATTACGTGGCTTTATTTTGATCTTTAATATTGAAATAAAAATCCCCTTCCTCTGGTCATCCCGTTTTATAAAGAATTACATTATGTAAGATCACACAACTGTGTTGTCACAAAGTATATGTCGCACAATGCATGACTTGTATTCATACAGTGTTGCAATATATCTCGGGGGTGTTGCGTAACGTTGTATTGAGAAAGTCTGTGTAGTAATATATACGTTTCATAGAAAATCATTTCACGTGACGATAAATCATGACAACAAAATAATCATTCGGTAACAAATAATGATTTCGCCATTGTTATTTAATTTATTTCTCAATATCCAAATACATCTATTATAATAATTATTACTATTTGTGGTAATGATCTTTCGAATAACTTTGAAAATTTTCATTCAGAAACAGAGACTTGAAACATCTTTCATATTTTACGTTTTAAATAAAGGACTCATAGTGATTGGTTACAATGTTATGCAATTACGTGTAGGTTAGATCATAGAGTTTACGCGTCTTTCTGAAAATTATGGATAGATTTCGATCCAAAGGCATTAAGAAAATATATATATTTGTTTCCCGGGCACCAAAGTGAAGGATAACAAACGAACGGAACACAAACAACAACTAAACAAAGAAATCATTAAACACAAATAAACATAATTTTTTTATTATGATTTTGAGTACCAAGTACCAAGAATAACATAAACTACGGTCTTCTTGAATTGGTTATCAATTAAAGGTTGTAGGCTATCAGACTGTCAGTACAAAAGAAAAGAAGAAAAGGATTTGTGGAAGAAAGTGGATTGTCACAATTAGATATTTTTTTTAAAGGAAGCAACCTATAGGGGCAGTGGGGCGTTACAGCATGATGGAGGGGGCCCTCGTCCAAATATGGGAACATGTAATTCGAAAAGGGGTTATTTTCTGCGGTCAAAGTAACGAGAAAAATTTCGATATCAAATTCCCCCCCCCCCCCCACTCCGAGAACGGACGGACCCCATGCGTGTTACCAAAATGTTTGGTAAAGGGGTACTTTTCGTGCGACAAAGTCCGGCCCGAGAATTGTAAAAAAAGGGGTGTATTAACTTTTCACCCGGAGATTTCTTTAAAAAGGGGGTGTTTTTTTTTCTTTTTTCTCTCATCTCTTTGGACTCTTGAGAAATTATTCCGAATTTAGGGGGGGGGGGGTACATTAAGCATTTTTCATGATTTAGGGGGGTCTCCAAGGTAGAAAAAGCCAGCGAAAAGCCCGCGAAAGGGGGGTTCGGAAATGTTGGCAGTCCTCAGATAGGGGGTGCTTTCAAAAAGAGGGAACAAGCATAATATGCGTACCCTAAATAACACTGAGTGGGGGGACCGGGATCAAATTACGATCCTAAAATATTCTCCTTTCATTTTATCAACGAATGATGTATTTATGTTTTGTTTGATAAAATATTGATTTCAAATTGTCATTTTGCCTCATAGCATTAAGCAGCTGCAATCGCTTCTTCCCTTTTCGCGAGAAAATAATTCGGTGGGAATTCAACTGAGTGTCAAATGTACTCAGGGTTTTCGTTAGCTGAAATGGTGATTGATTTAGTTCCATATATGGAAGTAAAGATGGTAGTATGTACGACTTCAACAGGTTGTTCATGTACGGACATGATTTTGCTTGCATTATCAGAGGAGAATTCCCATAGTAACGGTCACTTGTAATCCGATCCAAGACATCCTGTTTGTCTATAGCCTGTGGTTGATTAAGAGGGTAAATCAGCTCTTTGGTTTGCATTATTGCATTGTCCAACAAGTGTCACTTCAAACAGGCTGAATCATTTTATTTTCCCCACCATTTCTGATCACAAAGTGTCAAATAATTTAGATTACGTATAGGAAGTGTGTGTCTATCAGTACCATTTCTCGGTATACAAGGACATTTTACGGGAAATTTTACAGAATTCTGTTCGAAGAGAATCATCATCATCTAGAATGAGCTCAACAGAATTAAAAAAAGTAAACTCTTTCACCACGGTAGGGCATTCACTTTCTATGATATTGAATTGAATTAAAAAGGTTTGTTCCCCTATAGCACCCGCCGCCCGCCCGGCCGCGAAATTTGTATTCCCAAACAGGTTTGCAATTTCTGATATTTCCGTTCTTCTCAATGGCTGATATGTTCTACGTCATTAGCAGCTTGGAAAGAGGCCACAAACAATAAGACTCTGATTTTGTTGTATTGCTTTGCCTCACTATTTATAAAGGCAAAAAAACTGAATTAACTAAGACTTGAACCTACAACTCTGGGATTGTATTACGCTGACCTTACCGATTGAGCCAACAATGGGTTGATGAAAAGTGATTCGGCATGATTTCTATAACCCTATCACTCACCCTAACGGTTACGTCATTGCTAATGACGTAACATATCAGCCAATCAGATGACCGGAAATATTAGCATTGGCAAACCTGTTTGGGAAAAAAAAATTAGCCGCCCGGCCCATTAGACGAAGTCATAAATATACCATTGAGATGATTTGGGTTTTCAAGAGAAACAAAACAAATCCTGTATTTGATATCATAACAAGATATACGAAGAATACCCTTCTCGCCTTGATGATGATGATAAAAAGCGTTGTAAATAACGAGTGGAATACCAGTTGGAAATAAATACTTCCCTGTTCGTCTATCTTTTAGCATGATGACATTTCACGCAAGAGCTTGTGTATTCGTTACTATAGTAGGTTGAAAAGAAGCAATTCGCTGAAAATCCAATATTCCTTTCCTTTCATGCACGTTAAAAACCATAGCATTCATTTCAAAGTTTAACAAAACATTGCAAGTTGATGTTTTCTGATGAAAAATGAAATATATTAAAAGAACAAACTCCCTATTCCCATCTCATCTCCACCTTCAGCATTCACCTCTCATCATCTCATTCCATTGATCTCGTCTTTGATAAAGAAAGCAGATCAATTATAAAAAATATCCAAAATAAACGAGTTATTGAATGTGATTATTACTAATACTTACAATTTCTATTATTTTCACTGTTGTAGTTTTATCGCTTCATAATAATATTGTCTGTATTTCTTAAATTTGTATCCATAGCTCCGACAATCATGTTCTTTCCTCATTTAAATCTCTTGAAATGATAATAGTTATGACCAAAATGTAAATATCATTACATAATTGTTTACATTTCTAAATGTTTACCCTTTTCATTTCTTTTTGACACTGTATCTACTTTTTAGCCTTTTTTTCTTTCTACTTACATTCATGTGATTTCATTTCTTGTGTACAATATTATCTTTTACCTTTATTTCCTCTTCCTCTCCAAACAGTCTTGCTTTCATATAGCAGTTTCCTTTAATCGTATAGGTGCACGCGATAATCTTCCCAAGAATTTATTAATGTTTCTTACTGAGTATCGACTTTTCAGTATAAATTTGTCAGCGAGTGAAAAAAAGGAGACCATTTTTTATAGGTCAATAGTTATTTCGCCATCAAAACATACTGGATAAGATATAAAAGTATATATTCGTGTTGATGGGTGCCCAAATATCAATGTATTCAAAATTGTGGGGGGGGGGGGCACTGACCCCAACCACCCCGCCCCTGCAGCGTACGTCGGCCATGTGCCTGTCCTCCTATAAAGGCCCGATCCAGGTTTAATTTCTTTGCATATAAATCATGACAGAAATGCATGATCAACCTAATGCTACGGTCACAAAGGTTCGTACGAACGATAATTTCGTACGAATCTCCCGGTTTTTCCATTGTCTTCCCGAATTTCCATTGTCTGAAATTCGTTGGTAATGGCATTTGTGACCGAGGCTTTACTAGAAAATTCGATCTTCTGATCATGAGCATGCCAACGTGGCAACAGTACTACCTGAGTGCAGTGTGCAAAACCTTATTGATTTTGATAAGAGAAAAATTATAAAAATTGATAGGCATAATGTAAATTTTCATCACACGATGGCAAAGAGAAGAAATCAACTCAAGCTATAAAGTAGACTGCCAGAGAAAAAAGAAGGACATGATGTAGAAAAGAATAATAAGACGTATAGTTTCATCATTATAGTCATTACACCTGGGGAAAGTTGGTATACTTTTTTTTGTGAAATATGAAAGGATGATTTTGGCAATGAAAATGTATAGCAAGTATCTAGGTTTCCTACACTGTTTTACAATCAAATTTCAAACAAAAAAACAGAGGCATATAAATTTACTTTTTTTCTTCTGAATTTTTCCTGCCGTATGCAAAATCCAAACGTTGATAAAGAGATAAGAACTAATGTAATTTTTTCTTCTTATTATAATAAGTGCTGTAGTATTACTTTGTAGTATAAACTGTGCCTGTGTCGTGCCTATGTCTAAAAATCCCTGTAACATGTCACTAAGTACATGTCACTTAGGGAACATGTCACTAAGTTCATTGTAAGTAAGTAAGTTCATTGGTCCCCAAATTTTCATTTGTTGCATAACAGCTATTTCAGATGATTTTGCTTATAAAGAATATGAACCAATGGGGTAACCTCTTTCTTCTTCGGGAAATTTTTCAGTAAAGTGTTGCAAGTATAGAGGTATTGTATGTCAGCTTGTTTGGGCTTGTTCACGACCATCAAAAAGCAATTGAAAAAATATCTCGCTCTGCGCTTTTTTTTTTTTTTTTGCATAACGGCCGTATTAGATAAAAACGGGGATTCCCCGGAATGCGTGCTCATGATTGGGTAAACGTAACCTCGTGACTTCGTTGCCCAATCGGAAGCCTTCATATGATTTGGGATTCCCCTTTCTTGTTTAACACTATATAACCTGCGACTTGCTTGTTGGCGACCATTTTATAACGGCGTCTTCTTCCTTTTAATACAGAGTTTACACAATACCAAGACGTTGTGTGTGTGAGATTAATATTTCCAAAGGACTAGTGATTTCATTAAACAGCTGACTAAGTTTTAGTTATACATAGCGGTAAGATATATTTTGTGACGATACATTCTAGTAGAAATTTACTGCCACGCCGGCTGCGCGGGCCTGTCAATTTTTTTTTGGATTTGATTTGATTTGCTGTCTATCCTCACTCTTGTCTTTTGAATTTGAGTCCGGTTCCTCGACCTTTTCTTGGATCTAAGGAATACCAATTAACTTGGACGACAGCCTTAATTTTGCCTGGAACAGTTCTGAGTTCGAATACTACAAAGATGGATGGATTTACATTGGACTCCAATACGGTGAAAGACGGCGCTGAGCCGGCCGTTGCTGTGAATGCTGCAAGTCAGTTCCAGCACCAGCACAAAATGGGTCAACTAGACCAGGACCGATGCGAATCAACATGCGACTCAGCCTACCAATCTGAGTGTACCTATAGTTCAGTCTCGGAGAGATTACAAGACCTACATATTGATGGACAATCTGAAAGTCAAGTGAGCTCAACTTCTGGAAGGATCCAGTTATCAGACTTCAAAGACTCTGTTGAATCAAGAACTGACAATGTTAATGCTAGGCCCCAGAAGAGACCATTGGAGGAAGCTCTATCTGAGGAGGTTTATCTGACAACTGATGCATATGACCAAGATGAGGAGGGAGACACGTGAGTTTTACTTTATTTCATTTCTTTTAGATTTTTTTAAAACCTTAATTATCTTTGCCACGTCTATAAATGTCTAGATGAAGATGATATTTATTACCGGTAACCCTCGTCCCTCTTTGAAATTCTTACACCAAAATAGATTTTTAGAATGCTAAATTTGATCAGTTTTAATTTGTTTGATGTGTATTTTGTGATAATAATCCATTTGCTTGTTGCGATGTAACCATTTTCAAAAAGCATAAAATCTTTTAAATGTTATGTAGACTTATGTTGTTAATTTGTATGTGCCATTTGTTTCTCCTGATACAGGCCACTCAGTCAGTCGATCATACATGAGAAAGCGGACATAGCACTGAAATTTATCAGATACACATCAATGCCAGATTTCTTCAACATCAGAAACTGTCTTGGCCAGGTGAGTTAAAGTTGTAGAAACTAAGCGATTGATTAATTGATATCAATTTACAATTAAAAAAAGATATTGTTATGATTTTTGTTACGACTTAAGATAGAATATTCCTTGCAAAAGAAGACAGTTTGTAAGTTAAATGAAAGAAATTACATGTACCTGTGATAAAATGACCAAAGACAAAAGTATTCATTTTTATATCGATCGTTGTTCTTTATTTTCAGACTCCACTCATGCTGGCCGTGCTGACGAACCAACCCAAAGTGTGCAGAGCTCTTGTGGTAGCGGGGGCGTCGGTCGACATCCAGGACCAAGGGGGTAACACCGCCCTCCACCTGGCCTGTCGTCTCAGCTACACGGCATGTATCCAGCACCTGACATCACCGATACAGCCAATCGAGATGAAGAACACCGTGAGTGCAAGGAATTACAGACAAGTCCAGTCACTGACGTCGCAACTTGGTCTCAAGAATTATGAAGGTAAGAAACGAGCAATTTTGGTTTCTTGTAGTGTGTTTACGATGACTGATTTGTGTAACATTGGAGTGAATGGATATTTAGCTTCATGTACATATTCTTTACTCATTCACTGTCTCTGTTACTGAAATTCCTCACTATGACAGGGAAAAGGTTGAAAAAATAGAAAAGACAGAATGTGTTATAAATAGGATTTCAGCAGTTGGTTTGATTAATATAGGGTTAATAGGGTTTAAATATTTCCTAGTATGGGCTTAAATACAAACTAATGAAGCCTGTTGTTTAAGATTTCATAATTACTGTTCTTTTTATCATTTAGAAAAACATTACATGTATAAGAAAACATGAAATGTATGTACAACCTCAGAAGACAAGCAAAATTCTAGAAGTTTGTAAAAGGGGAATTATCCAAATTATTGCACAAACAGTTTTTGTCTAGAGGGGAGGAACAAATCTATAACAAAAATCATCAGGAAAAAAAAAGGTGCGGATAATGTTTCATGAGTTCAAAAGAAAAAAAAATTCCCACTGGAAATACCCTATTGCGTAGAAAAACCACAGTGGGACTTTGTGTGTGTGTGTGCACTGTACCATTGTGTGCTAGCACCAAGCATGACTCTGCCATTTGTCAGCTAAACTGAGTGTGGGTTGGGCCGAACTTTGAACTTTGTTTCCATGAGCAACCCATTGTAAGCAAATGAAAGGCTTTATTCAAATATGCGTGATGCCTATTCATCACCATACCAAATATGGTGAGCCATAGTGAGACGTGGTGATTTGCATATGGGGATTCCCCGTTGGTTTTTCCCAGATGTGTTGGCTGGTGACTAGTTTAGAGTGATCCGGATTGCATTCTTATTAGTTTACTTCCTTTTAAAGTGATTCCAGGAAATATTTGAGTGGGTTTATTTATTTTTGCAAATTTTCTTCCATGTATTCTTTACTAATTACTATAATGCAATTATTTTTGTTGATGTAGAAATGGAAGTTTATTCTTAAATTTCCGATCACCATGATTTTCATGTTGAAACTTGAAATCACTTTTGATATTTTATCTTCCTGTAAATTATTTTTAGAAACAAATAGTGATAGTGTGGCATAGACAAATGATGAATTGTGTTATCCCCTTAAACATTGTAATTCAAAACCAGAAATGTTTCTTTTTTTAAAGAGTCAAGGAAAACATTGGAAGGAAATATTTATCATATATATAAGGGTATTACCAGTGAGTGAATATTTCAAAATACTTCATAATTCACTATAGACTGTATGTACAAATTGATATGAAACGTTTTGAATCTTTATGGATTAAAAAAAAACTTAGTCATTTCACACATGGTCGTTACAGTCTTATTGACTTACATATTTTAACAGATTAGTAATAAAACTTGGTGGAAATTTAAAATGGCATTCACATACATCTCAATTATTTGAATTTTTCTTCCCTCTGTCCAGGTTTGACATGTGTGCACCTAGCAACACTGAGACGTGACATGAACCTTCTGAAGTACCTTGTCGCGATCGGCGCCAATGTGAACGAGCCCGATGGAAAGAGCGGTCGCACCAGCCTCCACTATGCTGTTGAGATGAATGAATTCCACCTAGTGCAGTGTATCCTCTGTGACCTGGGCGCTGATGTCGATGCTGTGACCTTCGACCTTTGCACACCACTGCACCTGGCAGCAGGGAGGGGTCATGTAGACATTGCATTCTTGCTCCACGGGGCACGGGCCGACACCCAAGTCCAGAACTTTGAGGGGCAGTGCGCGTACGAGCTGACCCACAACCTCGAACTGAAGGAGCTGCTCTCACAGGGACATCAGTACGAAACAACCAACTATTTCTACTGAACAATGAACGTATCTCTCACTTCCCCATTTATGGGTTGAGTGCTGGATGAAGAAAAACTAAGAAACTGTCTCCACAAGAGGAGATGTTGCTGGTTGGCATCTCCTGTTTGGGGAAGGAGCTTGCATGCTGCTTTAACAGAGCAAAGCTACTGATAACATTGTCATACTACATGGCAGTGAAGTGAGGAAACGGAAAAGGGGCAAGAGTCGAGGCTATTGCAGCAGAATAGCAGTGAAAAGAAAAAATAAATGGCAAAATCCGGCCTTTAGATATTATCGTAAAAGGTTGGGTGAAGTCTATAGTTGAGGGAAGTTCTGAATTCAGACATGTGATGTTTGATCGTCTATTTGACGCCTGACTGTTTAGGGACCTATACATTACATGTTATTGATGTTGAATGTATTGTATTGCCGTTTGGTATGTTTTTTACACCATGTACCAAACACTTTTTGCATACATGTGTAATTACAGTTGCAAATATATAGGCATATATGCAGACTCAACTCGTGTTGGATAGGAATTCAAATTTTCCGAGATGGTATAGATATAAAATGAGAGACAGACCAGAATAATGAAGGTCTCATTAAAGAATATTACATGCATTGATGGATGAATATTCATACTAGAAGAGCAAGAGTTTTTGTCGGTGGAATTTTTTGAAGCTGAACAGATTTTAGGTCATGCAAAAAGAAAAAAAATCTGGCATAATTTTTTTGTCCTCTTTACATATTTAATATATTAGATTGAGAACATGATGGATACGGATGTAAAATCTTTGAAACATAAATAAATAAATGCTATTTCAAGGAAACAGCTACATGTAAGCCATACTGTATTTTCTTTCCAAATATTGATTATCACATACACACAGCACATTAAGTGAACAAAACAAAAAAATGTCCTTAAGATCGTTGTATAGTTTGTTGTAAATCATGTATATAAATAACATGTACAGTGTACATATGTTCATATTTGCTGTTCACAGATGCATATCAGTTATGTATTCAGTATCATCTAAATTTGTTTTTTGTTCATTTTCTGTCTTTGGGATTGAAGGATACATGAATTTGGGTTTTATCATAGACACAGAAATGCCACAAAGTCTTTTAAGTATAGCTGTTATATTATAAATGTCTCTGAAGCAATTCAATAACTGTAAATAGAACTAATACAATCTGCGGGAAATAGAAGTATTACACTCAGGAATGTGGTTTTCTTTCATGAAGAAAAAGAAAGGAAAAAATAAGATTGGGCAGAATAAACACGAACTACACAAAAAAATGATTGTACACTAACTGCTTTTTTTAATCTCCAAATTTTGGGAAATTGGGAACGATTTCGGAATACTTTACCTCTATTTATCTATACAAATATTTGAATGTATATCGGTCTGTATTTTATCAATTCATATGTACACAAATGATTAAAGCGTTAATAATTTTGTTGTCACTTTATCCTGAATTTGATTTTGTCTTTTCTTTCTCCTTCCTTTGATGGAAGGTAACAATAAAGAGGAAAAATTGAAAAAGTAAAATGAAAAAATATTGTTTAATATGTGTATTCTTTTAAATGAGATTATGTGGTAATTGGTGTCACTAGTACAAGTCAAGTAAATGCTTTGAGATGGAATGGAAAGAAGTGAGAGACAGAGAGAAAGAAAGAGAGAGAGGAATGGAGACAGTGAGAGTGGAGGGGGGGGGGGGGAGGGGGAGTATAATTACATTAGACTTTGGAGAGATAATAGTTGATAAGTTAGAGAGAAAATTGATAAATGGGAGATCAAGAGAGAAAGTATATATATTAGATAGAGATGAGAGAAATAAGGGGGAATATGCAACCCATCCCCTACCTCCCCCCCCAAAAAAAACAAAAAACAAACAAGGGACTGGTGTGGGATGGGCGAATCCAGGTTTTTCCAATTCAGTTATGGGGGGGGGGGAGGGGGTGTGGAGGGGGTATTTAAAAAGTCACGCAAGTCTATTATTAGTCCAGAATCTGGCAGGTTCTTCATATCATATTGTCTACGATATTGATTCACACCGCCAAAGAACTCATAATTATGCTCACCAGCCCAGCATGAGACCCACCCACCCATCCATCCAGCTAGCCAGCGTCCTTTATTCAATGATCACGCCATCTTCGGCTGATAGCAGGTAAGTAGGGGGAGGTAGCGTTGGTTTGGTGGGGATCAAAATTAAATAGGCCAGATTCTGGACTAGTCTACTCTATGCGTCATCCCAAACGACACAAAGTGCTACATGGCTTTGACGAAGGGGCGGGGTAATTTATTGATGTATTTATTTAGTATTCTATTTATTCATTAAGACGTATTCATTCAGGAAAAATTGTTTCCTATCATTTTTTGTTTTTGTGAAATAACCATTTCTGGTCTTCTTTATTTCCTCATAATAATATAATAATTTTCACATTTTCAGGATTTGCCTCCATTTTTGGAGGGATATATGGTTTTCTACTATTTTCTTCTATCTGTAAACGATAATTTAATAGGTAAAACAAAATATGAAGAAGTCTCGGTTTTGTTCTTTTCTTTTTAATTTTTTTCTCCAACAAAGCTTTTGTAAATAGTGAAAAGTGCATAATTCAAAATAATGTCAACATCTTTTTCCTTCATTGAATTAAAATCAATACCAAACAATAGATGACGTGGTTTGAAATTAAAATTAGACATGAAATATTTCTTTATATTCTTTTCAACTTCTTTCCAAAACTTAATGACTTCGTTACAAGAAAAGAACATATTCATACAATCACCTGGTTGATTACAATAATAACATTGATCATTGACATTAACTTTCCATTTAAACAAATTATTTGGTATTGCAAAAATATTGTACATGAATTTGAAATTGAAATTGATCAGTAAACTGCATGTCTTTTATACCTTTTAGTTTAAATATCCAAACATCTGACCATGCAGGTACATTCAATTCCTAAAGCATTTCGCCAAAATTTATCTGCTCTAGATTCTTCAATTTTTGTTTTAATCAACTCATGATAATTTTAACTGTCAACTGTCTAACCGAAATCATATCCTCAACCAATTTTATATCATTATATACAAAAGCCGTGGATCTAAATTTCATATACTCTCTATGTTCTACATTCGCATTGGAAAGTACTAACATATTCCCAAGTGATTGAATAAAAACTATAATACAATAATACTTCAAAATATTTAATGCCCGTTAAATACTATTATAAAAACTTACAATAGCGAAGTGATCATGTTGATATACAGAAAAGTAAAGAGATGAGGATGGGATAACAAAGTCAAACTTGAAAAAAAGTTTGAACTGAGAGAGAGAGTGAGAGAGAGAGAGAGATAGAGAGAGAGAGAGAGGGAGGCGGGTGAAATACAGGATAAGATGAAGGGAGTTATATAGGAAGGACAACTTCATAATTACAAAATACAATACTATTAATCAAGATAATAACATCATAATGATTTTTAGCATTATTCTAATGTGAGACGAAATACGTCATTTTTTCATGCAGTGAGATTAATTACAATGCGAGACTGTTCTTAATTTCAAAGAAAAATGATGAATGAAATACTGAATAATTATGGTCCTACAGCCAGGGGCGGACTAGCCATTATGAGGAGTACGGGGAATTTTCTTTACGGGCTGGTCGGTGTTTTGGCTTCATGGCCAGACGAATTGTGGTATGAGCCCAGGGCCAATTTTTTTTTTAAATATAAAAATGAAATAATCAGAAAATGTTGCCATCCGATAAAATATAGAGATCTAAAATTCCCAGGCACTGAAGCAAATTAAAAAAAAAAAATGAAAGAAAATTGATGGATAATAAGTCGAATATTCAGTATATAGGCAGTCTTGGACAAATGGCACTTGTTATAGTAAATTGTTGTCAGCGGCATCGAAACACACTTCAAAAGAAAAAACATATTTATGAAACATATGTCTGCTCCATACACCTCATAAAATCGCCAGGGGGGGGGGGGGGGTGCCTGTTGCCGTTTGAACATCTCTTTATAATAAGAAAGTACAAAAAGTATCTTTAGTCAACTTTGGACAAAGTGTAAATTCCTAGGAAAAGTATCAGTTGGTTACCCCCCCCCCCCCCCTCAGTATAAGACATCATGCATTATATTATGTCCCTGTTGTTGAAAATATCCTATCCCCAAATAAGCTGGATGGCGCACATGCCAATAACTAATCAATAACAAAAATCTCATAGTCTAGATCATACAACTATAACATAGCATCCTATATAGAGGTAGTCAAGTGAAACAAATTATTGTTGGCCTATAATCCCCAGAAAGTATATGATAAAGGTCTAAACTATATAGCATCATATACAAACTATGTAGGGTCTTCACAAAGTAGGCCTCCTATTCCTTCCCCTATACCCTCCCCCTCAATCTCATAGTTGAAATCACTACACCATGCATGACCACTAACACATTCGAGAGGTAAGCATGAGCCCTCTAGATAGCTCTTTGTGCACACAAATACCGGAAGTAAAAAGCACCCTCTACCATCAAAAGGTGACAACGCGGGAAATCTAACCAGCGAGCGCGAAGTTCTATGCAGTGCTTGAGGTACACTCGCGGGGCCGGGCTGCGCTGGGCTAGCTGTCTTGGAAAGTGTGTTCGGTCGGTTGGGTTGCGCCGAGGCTCTTCAATCAGTGACATTTATCGAGGTCGAAATACGGTATTTCGTCTCAGTTTTCCCAACTCATTGTTAAAAAGAAGACACGTACGAGTAACGCTACTATTTCAAGTTTATTTTAGTCGACTCATACATTGCAAAGTGTATTTTGTTTCAAAGTTTGGAAGTTGGAAGTTGGAGCTGGAGTTGGCCGTTGGAGTCGGACTGGAGTTGAACCTTATTCTTTTAATACTCTATTGACTATTTTGATTTTAGAATCTCCTTTTGTACTCTGCAAATTTAGAGCATTATGGCTACTATCAGTGAAGACGACCTCTCTGAGCAGTTTGAGATGTTTGGAGTAACGTTAGACACCAATGATCCTGACATTGTTGACAAGTGTGAGTTTCTTCTGTCGTTTTAACTAAAGTTTTCTTTCATTTATTTAGACTTTTCTAGTTTTTGTTTACCTTTTACCTCTGTCATGATGCTCTGACCAAATGTTTTTTCACCTTATCAAATTTTGAAATTCCTTTAACTGTAGAATGTGACATGTATAACTTCAGAAATTCAGTGACAAGATGAGAGGGTCGTTTTTTGTATGTAGGAATTTACATCCAAGCCTAATTAGTAATTGTATTTGCTCCTGATCCTACTCCTAGAACATGTTGAGTCGTTCTATAACCTAAGTACATGTCAGCCTATCGTATTAGATTGCACATAGAAATGGCAATTATTGTCTAAACAGACCTAGATCTAGACTGTTTGATTGAGAATTGGTACAGATGAGTCGATCTGTTCTTAATTTTGTGTAATTAGACCCTTTCACCATTTTCGACTTAGATCTACGTTGTTAAAAAAAAAAAACGCAATAGGAGAGGGATATTGAGAGGGATTTGATGGATCCCGGTGTAGTCTCTCAGTGGAGGATATTCCCAAACAAACTAGACTACATATATTTTTTTGTCTAGCTTCCACTAAGACTAACTACATGTACAGTGTGGAAAGTTCATAATACAGGTAAACCTGTTATCCAAGTGTAACAAAAAGTGGTGACTGTAGACAGGTTCTACAACGAACATTTCTTTGTTGAAGGAGACAAATACATGGCCACTATAGAAGTGGCCTTTATATAGAGGTAGCATCGACTGTATATTAACTCTAATTTCTCTTTTCCTCTCTCTTTGACAGTGAAAGAATTATGCTTGTTATACCGCCTGACAGCAGAAGACGCGGTGGCCGAGTGGATTGCGTTCTCTACGACTCACAGCGGACTGGCAATTAACATGGATACACTGGAGCAGCTGGAGAGAGAGGTTCGGATGCCTGAAGAAGGCTTTGATGCTTAGTTGCAGTCAGGCGCGTACGCAGGATTTTTTCAAGGGGGGGGTTTTAACATTTATAAATCGGGCCGAAAATTTCGCAACGACTCAGCCAGCCGCTGAATAAGCGGGGGGGGGGGGGGGGGGGGGGGTAAGAGGACACTTTTTTTTTTTTTTTTTTGGTCCCAAAAAAATCGCAACGACTCAGCCGACCGCTGAATAAGCGGGGGGGGGGGGGGGGGGGGGGGGGGGTAAGAGGACACTTTTTTTTTTTTTTTGGTCCCAAAAAAATCGCAACGACTCAGCCGACCGCTGAATAAGCGGGGGGGGGGGGGGGGGGGGAAGAGGACACTTTTTTTTTTTTTTTTTGTCTCGAAATTTGAAAATTTGACATGTTGCTCCGTTGGGGGGGGGGGGTGAGGTCACTTGTTTAGGTCATGCATGGGAAATTTTTTTTTTTTTTTTTTTTTTTTTAAATAACAATTAAAAAAAAAAAAAAAAAAAAAAAAATCCCAAAGGGGGGGGTTTTAGGGTTTTTTAGGGGGGGTTTATACACATAAAAATACCAAAGGGGGGGGTTTAACCCCCCAAACCCCCCCCCTGCGTACGCGCCTGGTTGCAGTAGTACTTGTTATACTATTTCTTAAAAGCACTATACATACTACCGACCAAAGTGCTTACAGTATTATTATTACACCGGTCACTGGATTCAAATGCTATTCTGCACATTACAGTGTACATTCTCCACTCCCTGGGTAGCATTCCATCTATTAGTCGCCTTTATACGGGCGTGCATGTGCAGATCCAATCACATTGATTTCCTCATCCTACCGGGTACCCATTTAACACCTGGGTGAAGAGGAGCAATCTACATAAAATGCCTTGCTCAAGAACATCAGTGCAGTGCCCGGGCTTCAACCCACAACCTTTGCATTCCAAGTCAAGTGACTGAACCACTCGACTACAACACCTCTATTTGCTTACCCGGTATTTAGATGACTAGTGATGAATGAAACCATTAGGAAATTCATGTTGAATGTCAGTGAAATTATATCCAACATAATGACAGGCTTACAGTTCTCACTTGAAAAATGTAGAAAGAATTTCACTTTCTTAGGATGATCAGGTATTTCAAAATTGCTTAAATGAATATTATTGGATTCATCTGCAACTGCTGTTGTGTAAATTCGAGATACCATTATCAGTTGGATTGACAATTTACCATTGTTATTTTTGGTAAAATCATATAGGAACAGAATTTTCTTTACATCTGAATAAATCAGCTTGCTTTTCAATCAAAAAATAAATTAATAAATTAACCTGAAAACTCATACTATCTAAATGCTTTTTGTACTAATAATTCTGAGTCCTCATTCTTTTCTATGACTTAGTAAAATAATGAAGAACTGAGGTATTTGATGTGATACCTTTTTTTTCTTTCCCTAGACTCTGAGCAAGAAGAGCTCTAAAGTGAAGACTCCTTCCAGTCGGAAACCAGCAGGCAAGCAGACATCATTCGCAATGTATCCTTGTCAAATATAATGTTTCTGACTGGTGCTTTCTTTATTCTGTGATCAATTATCATTCCCCAAGGGAAATTTGTTTTAATTTGCTTAAGTAATATTTGCCTTACTAGTTTTTATATTTTGTGCAATATCTACCCATAAGCTGACATATAGTTTTACCATAGATTTAATTTGATACTGTGTGAGAATTTGATTGTAGCCACTGAGGTAGGAGTTTTGTTTGTGGACGGACTACTTTTTCTCCCATCAGTGTTTCTTCTATCGGTGCTAGTAGGATTATTGGAAATGTTGCTGTCATGAGTACAGAGAGCAAAACCATTTTGATTAGATGCAAAGTTCAATTGAATTAAAAAAAATGTTTATTTCACATCTCTTTAAAAACACTTCAGAAGATATACAAAAAAATCAGTTTAAATTAGACAATATAAATATAAAAACATTCATTGACATGGTACTATGAAAGAAGGATGAAGGGTGGTGGATGCGAGGGATCAACAAAGGCCATTGGCCTGTCCAGGCTGATCCCCTATATTACCACCCTTCAAGAAAAATACATTATAAACAATTATTTAAAAAAAAATTAAACAAGCAGATGATATAACATAGCATAATCATAATCAGAGTTTGTTGTAGAATGTGAGAACTTCTTATAAGAAGCATTCTTCTTTCTACTACTTGCACTACTATCTGGATGGACCTCATCCAGGTCACTAAGAACGCTGAATGCATTCTCTACTGCAATGGGTACTTGGTACTTGGTTGTTGTTCCTCCAAAAAATTCCTGGTGGAATTTAAACTGGAGGTCGTGGTGGCAGAGAGTGGACTTATTTCGGAAGGAGTGCTACTTTAAATTTTGCTGAGTCAGTCAGGGATACTAAGGTCGGATCGAGATTATTCCATGCTCCGGTTGTGCGAGGAAAAAATGAGTTCTTGTATACATCCAATCTGGCTAATGGTATTTCAAACTGACTTGAGTGCCCGCGTCTGCTACGATCTGGTTTAGGTTTAATGTGGGTTCGGGCATATATGTCCAGCTGGCCATGTAACATTTTGTGGAAACAGCTTAGACAGTGAGCTTCGCGTCTGTCTTGGAGGGAGTTCCACTTAAGAGAATTTAGAAGGTGGGTGACGCTTGCTTTTCTCTGATAAGTGCTTGTGACAAAACGGGCTGCCTGCCTCTGGACTCGTTCGATAGAAGAAATGTTCTTAGCTGTGTATGGGTTCCAAGCAGCAACTGCGTAATCTAAGTGTGGCCTAACGAGGGTGAGGTAGAGTTTCTCCTTAATGGAAGTTGAGCAGTGATGAAAGTTGCGTCTCAGAAAACTCAAAACCCCAATAGCTTTGGGTCTACCGAGACATCCCGTGGTAGATACGGAAGGGGAACGAGGATCAGTGATAATTCCATGTGTGGCAATACCATTTTGTAGACGGACAGAGTATAGGTAGTCGTTATCAGATAGAAGATTTCGATTTTGCTGTTCTGTCTCATATATTTCAATTTCAATTCAGCTATTGCCTCCTCTTTTTCACTGATGATATCTCCGTCTTTCTTTTGTCGAAGTTTCAGGGTTTCATACTCTCTTTTCAGTTGCTCAAGTTCACATACGATCCTTTCATGCTCACAAAGCAATGTTTTGCAGGTTCGTTTCTGTTCCTCATAGTTTCCTTCTGTTGTCTTTAATGACTTTTCAAGCTTAGGGCGCCGAGAGCATGACAGCTGAGTATCCTGATCAACCGAGGGAAAAGGCTATGTTTGGCAGGCTGTATTTATCAAGTTTATCTCAAGGGTGATACATCTTCCAAATAGGAGGAGATCCATTTCAGGGGCTGTTGCGGTGTCAGTTGGTTCTACAGAATTATTGATTCTGCAGGATGCGGAATTTTCCTAGTTACAAGGCTTTGAAATGATTGGCAGCAGAGATTGCAGAAGTAATCTTTGCCTTGCCCCAAGTAGTCATCCATCTCTTTTGGTGACAGGGCTGCACATCTGAAGAGGGTCCAGTTCTGACAGTGTGTGCACTGCAGTGTATCATTGCATGCGTGTTTGTTGCAGAGTAGGCATAACTCTTTACTCAGGTGAGCAGGTGCAGAGAGATCACCTGGGATCTGAATGTACAGCGCTAGCTGCACTGATTCCAACGGTTCCAACAAGTTCCGATGACTGGAAGAAGTTAGGGTGGTCTTGCTTCAATTTGTTCAAGATCCTTGGTAATATGATATTTACGAGCTGGAAAAGGTGTTTCCGTGCAATCAGGACTTCACCAGTGGTACACTGTTTAACTGTATTTCGAATTGTTTGATTTTCCCTGGTTTACCGGACTTGAGTTTATTGTGAAAAATTACGCTTATCTCGTCAAGAGCCTTAGCCTTTGACGATTCGATGTTGGACCAAGAAGCTGCAAGGATTAAGCAGTATATTCTCTGATTATCCTGAAACTTATCATTAACTTAAAGCCAAAGAGTATTTGAAGAGGTACTGTAGCTGTAATGCATTTTCACCATTTTTCGATTTTGCTTCCTTTGTAAAAAATAAGTTAGCTCTGTTATCAAAACTATTTCTTTTAGATACAGGCATGATAGTACACCTGATGTTTCAAATGACTCTGGAATGACCAATAAATGAATAGCATGCAGGCAGAATAATAATAATAAAAACATTACTATAACAAACAAAACAAAAAGTGCAAATACACCTACAAATTACAATACATATGAAATACCCATCAATGTGAACGGAGTAAGGTTATCATCAAAAGAAATTTTGAATAAATGTGACTAAAGACAAGTTTTGAATTGGTTAACAGTTTGACAGTTTTTGACATTTAAAGTTAGTCTGTTCCAAAGTTCAGTAGAAGCTTTGCAAAAAGAGTGATGACCATAAGAAAGAGTAATTGTGAAGATAAGTTCTGGCAGATAAATTGGTGCCAATTCATGAATGGAAAGTGGTGAGCTTTGGAGATATCCGACCTTTGGGTTGCATTAAATAAATAGTTAAATGATTTTTATTTGCATTGCCAAAAGCAAGAATGCAAGATGGACTAAAAATGAATGCATGAGCTCAAAATAGTGCCTTATAAGCAATATCATCACATTGCATTAGCTTCTAGATATGTGTCAAGATTTATCCTTAACCAGAAAATGAACAAACTCTAGGCTTGATGATGATGATGAATCCGAGGATCTGCTTGATGCGTATACTCCCGGCCCTAAGGCCAAACAGAAGAAGAGAGTCATGACGACACCAGACAACGTCAGCAGCAAGAGGACACCTCTGAGAGAACACAATATCAAGAAAGAAGAGGACGTTACTTCATCTGCCAGCTCGCCTTCATTGTAAGTTGTTTTTCTTAAAAAACAAGATGGTAACATTATGGATTTAAACAATTACTGTGAGCTCATTGGGTAGAACTTTGTTCATGTGTATTTGTTACTGTGATTATGATCATGGCCATCAAGTTTCACATTTTCACGATTTTTACATGAATTGTTTGTTTGCATGTGGAAGATATGACATGTATTGATAGTTTTTGCGGTATTAGGATGTTTATTTATTTAAAAAAAAATATTTTGCAACAATAATAATAACCTTAAATTCAAATTAGGGGCTCCGTAATCTGCAGTTCAGAAGAAATTTATACCTCTTTTTTTTTGGAGAATTTGTTGATGAAATTAAAGTGTGCAAAAATTAGTGATCATCGATGGTTGGATTGACATGTGAATAGTGATGTCCTGTTGATCATCAATTCATGATGGAGACTTCATTGTATTTACTGTTTAGCATAAAAATAGTACAAGATAGTTCAAACAAAATCTTTGATTATGTGATGTACGTAACAAGCAAAACATTGAATTTGATGAAATTTCCAGGACTGCCACTCCCTCTCAGAAGTACAGCAGTCGCAGCAAGTCGGGAGAGGTGGTGGCCAGCTTTGGACCGGTCACGACGGTCATCTGGGAGGGGTCAAACCTGACCGACTGCTGCGTGTCTCGAGGTCAAGTCGACCAATGCATGAAGAACTCTGACAAATACAAGTACATGATGCAAAAGATGAAGAAGAAAGCAGAAGGTAGGACTCAAGAGTTTGGCTTATATTTATTCCAGCAGCAGATATTTTTGCCAAATAGCTATACTTGTAAAAGGAACATGTTCTTGAAACACCCCATGTGTTTTGTTCTAGTTTAGTAATTTAGAACCGAAAGTAGCTTCAGTACTACCCCATCTGCCCCTTGCTCTAAACTGTCAGTGAGTTAGTATGACTGCATTGTAAAACACGAAAAAAGAAGAGTTGGGGTTGTTTTAAAAACTGATGCATTTTCTGTTGACGAGTATCAGACCCCCAACCCCGCAAAAAGGATAAAATGCCAAAGTGAACATAGAGAAAACTTCCCCCAAATGCTTTGAATGTAAAGAGGAAACACTTGATACTTCGTTCTTCATTCAATTTGGTTCAAATTTGCACTTTGTAATTCTGCATAATGTAATTTTCTTGTGCAATTTGGTGTTCATTAATGACTTAGTATTATATGTAGCATTCTCAACAACAAAAGTTGATGCACCCATTGATGCACCCATTGACCATCATCACCTGTTTGATGTGACATGATAGAGGGGCATGCAAAGTTCCTGTGCAATGTATAATTAACACATGAATGGACAATTTCAGCATGGCAGTCACATATGTCTCACTTCAAATCATTGCTCCTTTTGGAAAGGCAGTTGCTCTATTTCACTGGTTGAATTTAAATGAAATTCTTTTGTTGTAGCCCTCTTTTTTGCATTCATCTCGAATACAAACTTGAGTAAGGAGGAAGAAATTTAACAAATTTCAAAATTGTAAGGCAATTAAAAGAAATCTTGATATTACTCCTATTATACTTTGCTAGAAAAACGATCTTTCCAAAGTTTTCTTGGTAAGTAATCAAATAGGAGTAATTTCAAGATCCTTTTTATAACTGGCCAGCAATTTTGAATAAGATTCTCAGCTCAGCCTCATAAACTGGTTGAGCTGGAACCATTTTGCCTCCAATGTTTAAAAATTGACTGCCATGGCTGGAATGCATATCATTTATTGTATAAGCTTCCATATGACTGCTTATACAAAGACCTTCTAGTCTAATGGTCGCATGTGTTTCTGTTATTTTTCTTCCAGTGTTGAATGAAATGATCGAGGACATGTCCAAAACCCTTCAAGAGAAGCACAACATTGAGAGTGTATCCCATCTGGCATTACCCATACAGGTAAGAGAGATCATCCTTTCTTTCTGTTGTTGTTTACAATGCTCTAACTTGTTGCAGATTTGCAGCAACATTATCGATTCTCATGTTTGATTGGACTCTTTAAAAGTTTCTGCCATTAATAAACAATGACCTTCCTTAATCTACAAATGTGTGTCTTCAGTAGGCAATTCCAACCATCCTGATAAAGGGTATTTTATAAATTGTTTTCACGATTCCTTTTCTATCCATCACATTTGCAATTATTCCTCTGTTCACTAACTCAGATTAAGCTCAGTACACTACCAAACCTTCAAATTATGTGTTAAAGATTGTAAACTTGTTCAATCAAACTGGTATTATAATTTAAAGCCTGTCTGCACTAGTTTAGCCAGGAAGGATTAGACCTCCCCGCAAGGTCACTAACAGGTTGTTATCTCATCAAATCAGCTCTCAATTATAATAAGAAAAAAAAATCATGGGGGACCAACAAGTCCTGCTTAAGCATTGTTTGCTATATAGAGGGCGCAAGTAGCTACAAGCAGTGCAGTCCCGCTTTAAGATAAGAAACAAATACTATTACCATCTCCACACAACCTCAGGAACCAGAAACGGTAGTAGGCAGGATCTGCTGCGATAGCAACGGTCGTCTCAACGCCCAGTCTGTCATGATGGAGGGATCAGTAGAGACGTCTGCGGGTAAGCAGGTCGCCGTCAGTCTGGCAGAGGTCAAGGAGTACTCTCTGTTTCCTGGTCAGGTCGTTGCTATGGATGGGGTCAACAGTGCTGGTGTCAAGTTTGTGGCTTCCAAGATATATCCGGTAAGTCTTTGTGTTTTACTTGCAAAGGGGATGTAATTTGCTTTTTGCAGTAGCTCTACACTTGCTAATTGTACAGGGGTCCTCCTTTTTTTTGGTGCAAATTTGTTTAGAGTTGTGTCTTTTGTTATTGTATATCTTTTGTTATTACTTATGTATATTTATGTATTCTACCATCAGATAATGGAGAGCCTTCTTCAGAAACTAGATTTCCTTTTGGTGATCCATAGGCATTGCATTTGTTATCTTTATTATGGTTATACACTCCTTTATATTCCTCAAGTTGAAATGAAATAAAAATAGAAATAGATATTTACAATTAAAGGGGGCGGGAGTGGAAGGGTGGAGTCGGCCCCATTCCTGACTGAGAGACTGCTTCACAACCAGGCAGTTTTAGGGTTAGAACTAGCGACCATAGATCATATACGATTGCTCTTCAAATCTGTTGCAGTCAATCTTGTTTATGTTTGAAAACATGGATATGTTTATATGAACCACCAGATAGTCTGTACCCATAAGGCTAGTTAACACCTTGCGCAATGACATTTAGGGGCACAGTTTTATTTAAAGCATAATTTGACAATCGGCAATGGAAGTGATATTGAAAGAATTATGAGTCATTAGTAATCCCAATAGATTTTTCATTATTGGGTGATTTATTAGGATAAAAGTCATGTTGTATGGAATAGGTTTTGTTGCAACATCGTTTAAAGCTGGTTTACATTAGGGACTTTTAAGTTTGCACGACGGAGAACGTGGACTGCCCTTTTAAGGCAATGTGACGTCATTGCCAGTGCCTTAAAAGGACGTCACATTGCCTTAAAAGGGCAGTCCACGTTCTCCGTTGTGCAAATCTAAAAGTGCCTATTATCGTCTGTGGACAGGGCCTTATAATGAGCATTGAGCATTACATAAGGACAGACCTGTTTACTGATATTATGCATATTTCTTGAACAAAAATCTTAAAAACTTGCCAGAGAATTGCCAAACATAGCAGCAACTAATGTATGCAAAAGGATTACACTCATAGAAATGCATTTTGCATATAGCAATTGAAATAAATAGTTTGTAACCAAGGGTTTAGGAGAGAAACATGCATACATTGAAATACATTTGTAAACAAGTCTAGTAAAGAGAGAATTACAGTGTATACCCTATTGATAAATAAACAAAGTATCACCTGTGGAATTTCTCACATGACCCTTCCAAATTGACTCACCATTCATTCTGAGGCATGCCTGCATGCACATTTTCTTCCAATTTTTTTTTTTAATCGGCTCAAATAGGCCAGTTCTCAAAAGTATTCAAATTAATCTGATTAATCTTCTCCCCGAGCCCCAGTTAAAAATCTAATTCATCTGTTACAAGTTTAGTTAGTTGTTTAGTAAGAATGGATGTCCATAGCAAGCTGGTGGGTAATCATTAGCAACCATTCAAGGAGAGGCATGCATGTAATTGGAATTATTTTTTTCAAGTCCATTATCTAAGAGTGGCTGAGTGTAATAGTTTTGTTCCTATTAACAATCAGGGAATAAGCATCCATTCATTGAAATAACTCTGCACACTGTTCCATCGTTGTGACTCCGCCCAATGGTAGTTCTGCCTGGTGTAGAGTTGGATGAGTGTATAGTGAATAATAAGGCTGTGCACACCAGTGTAATGAGGTACCCGAGTACACTCCCAGGCTTACAAGCTAATACCGTAATTAACGTTGTATAAACCGCCCTTGTGTATTAACCGCACCCCTCTTTTTCGCCCTTTTTTATTTTTTTTATTTGGTCGACCTTTTTTTATGCAGACTCTGTCGGCAGCAAGCCTGGTCCGTGTTAAAAAAACCCACGCGGTAAGGCCTTTCATTTAACTGCGAGGTGCAGCTGAATGTGTAAGATCGTTAATGTAAATTAAAAAACAGTAGAGGACCTAGGATAGAACCTTGTGGTACACCATGTAATAAAAGAAAAATTGGAGGAATTATTATTATAAACTACATATTGAGATCACAGACAAATTTGACAGACAAATTTGAGTGTTGTTCTAGTTTCCGAGTGGTGAGTCAACACACCGATTACTGAGCTTTTTTTTGTTTGGTATACCGTGTATAAACCGCAAAAAGGTGCGGTTTATACACCGTTAATTACGGTACTCAAATATTCGGACGCCATGGTTTTTTATAATTTTTTGAATTTTTTGATTTTTTGATTTTTTTTTTGGCCACCACCATTACCACTGGAGCAGTATCCCAGGTCCGTCGCCGAAAACGCATGCAATTTTATTTCGAGTTGCAGTTGAAGGCGCCAATTTAATAATAACAGTAAACAATGCTGTTTTGAAAACCAAAGATGGCTGAGTAATCCATTTTCCTCCGAGTCCAAACAGAAATCCGGACATTTGGTCCCAGTTTCTGAGTGGTGAGTTTGACAGTGCTTGAGTTGGGAAACACTTTTACCAACGGTACCATGCCAGCGGCCGACGCTCTCCCTGGCACGGGGAAGCGTCAGCCTGGACAGTGCCAGGTGACTGGGAATTTATTTATTTATTTATTTATTTTTTCCGGCCGAATATTCAAGTACGAGAAATCGTACTCGAGTAGTTGTCAACAGTGCGGGTACTCGAGCATTCGACTACTCGTCGCAGCCCTAGTGTATAATAGTGAGTCCTTTTCATGCAATTCTTACAGGGTGTGGCAGGAGAGTTCAAGCCTATAGACTGCTCAGAGGCTACAGGTAACCTTCACCTCCTGGTTGCTGCAGGTCCGTTCAGCACCTCGGACAATCTCAGCTTGGAACCTCTGGAAGATCTTATCAAGGTTATCAAGAAGACCAGGCCTGATGCTTGCATATTGGTGAGCATTTTGTTTAAAGACCTTCTCAGATTTTCTCAATAAATGTTAAAGAAAAAGCATACATTAAACAAAATAAAAAATGAATGTACTGTGCACCGTTTCGAGACTAGAATTCCACAGTTTGTGATCTTGCTCTGTAAATATTAATTCAAAGCCCTACAAAAATTACGAGATGAATGGAAACATTTTGTCACTCATTGTGCCCACTTGTATTGCATGACCATATTGATTTTAAAAGGAAAATAAGCTTTAAAATCCGCACACATCGAGAGGTTCCAAATCATTGTGTGATCAAAGGTCGCCATTAAAAAAAACCTTTGACAAAGTTTCTATGCATGTACATATTATATTGTTTACCGAGACTTTACATTTTATTAGAACAGTGCAGCAGTAAAAGAAAACTTGAAGAACAACATGTGATCAATTTAAACCTTAAACCCTTCTTTGAACTATAAAATTGGTATCCTCTTCAAAACCAGACGATTACCTAATTTATCCGGATGTCAATCAAACAATGAAAGCAGGAGTGCAAACTTGTAAAGAGCATCATCTGACAAAATGTAAACAGCACTTCACGTTTACGATGTTTCCTTATATCCATGAGAACACACTTCAAAAATATGATTGAACATTGTACCTACCAAGTAAAGAGTGAATATCCATGTATTTGAACAATGGGCTGTGTAAACACAAGACGAGTATGATGTAGTTTTGGCTTGTTTTATTAATCACGATGACATAATTCTTATTTTAATCTTGTTTACAGCTGGGACCCTTTGTCGATGTTGAACACGTTCAAATCAAGGTAGGAAGATTCATCAGAATTTTGCACAAGAATGTAAAATATTGATAACTCTAGTGTTTTTGGCAGGTATCTGAATGTAACAATAGGCTGAAAGTTAAAGGTAAAGACCAGTATTGGAAACGCCCCAATTTCAAAAAATGAAATGGAAGCTCTTATTACCAATCATGTGAAAGAATATGTTTTGACTAATACATGGTGATAAAAAATTTGCCGAGAAACCGCCTACTAATTGATATATTTGGTAAATTAGTTTATCTACATGGTCTGTGAGAGATAAATGCACGTGTTGCGCACGTGTGCGTATAGTCCATACCTGCCAACCACTCCGATTTAGGCGGAGTTACTCCGCTTTTTTCATACCCACTCCGAATTCCGATTGCATGCCTCAAAACTCCGATTTGTTGTAATTTTAAAATATTTTTAAAACAAACGACTGTTGCATAAGACTAAAGCATAACACAGCACTGACAGCCTGCCTGGAATCTCCACAAAATGCGAAAAATTGAACAGCGTCGATTTTTTTTTTTTTTTTTTCCCTCCCTTTTTTTTTGTTTCCATTTAAAATTATTAAAAAACCTGAATTCGGCGTAAATATTCACAATTGAATGACACACGCCCTTAAAACTAAAACAACAACAACACTGATAACCAGATCACGCCTTACAGGGAAACGATAAACAAAAGTACTTTATATAGCGAATGCCGCCTTATCACATAGCCTCCGCACACAGCGCTGCATGTCGCACGCATTCACTCATAGGTTCACTGAATTTGACTACACTGGATAGACACTTTCGCGCACATGGTCCGTCCGCCGCCATCTTGTTTAATTCCAAAACAACACGGCCGCTACGTATGCTACGTGCGTTCGGGCCTTTTGAGGGGAGCATGGGGGTAGATGATCGTGCGCATGGCGCCCGCAATATAGTAGCGAAGACTTCGGTGATTCAGCGGGCGCATTGCAAGTGCAGTGCGGTATACGGTGTGTTGTTGTTCATGAACGCCGGGCCTAGCGGCCCGGGCTGGTGTGTCTGTGGTACTGGTGAGTGTACGTGTGCGTGTGTAGAATACGAGCTCTGCCATTTGACTGTGGATTCCAATTTGCCATTCGACGCTTGAACGAGGTGTTTTCTTCCTGAATATTATCATGGATTCACTCAAAAGAGCGAGTACCCGAGAAGGAGATCCTTTGACTGGAAACAGATTTTTAAAAACGTTTTTATGCACATCTTTATTTTGGACTTGAATATGGTAGGTTCGAAATGCAGTAAGAGTGATTGGGTGTTTGTGTACGTTTTGCGCGAAAATTATGCTGCGGTGTCTTGCGTTACGGAAAGACCCCCATTTGTTACGGACAAATATGGTAAATGTTACTGACAGCCATCCTATAGGGTTGGCATCTCTGCCCCCCCCCCCCAATCTACGGGCTACTACCCCAATCCTTCGGTGGTTCGCGACCTCGTAGTCCATCCAGAAAAATTTACTCCTAATTTCTCTTGTCTCAGGTTGGCAGGTATGATAGTCCCATATACATCTTTCTGTGTACAGTGCTTGTAACTTTACGAAGACTGGGCCATATTTCTTATCATTTTGATGATTCCAGAACCTTGCAGTACACATATATGCTAGATGATCAACCTTTTCTGATCGATTCCACAACGTTTCTTTCACAATGCAATCGCATGCCCATAACTGGTCTTTATCTTTAAGGGGGGGTGGAAATTTGAAAAAAAAATTAAAAGCCTTGCGTACTCTCTGTTACGATACGCGATATCCGAATATGCGGTATCCGTCGTAGTTGAATAAACAACTTGTCTACCATAACAAATCAGGCTGCCGACTCTATATAATCCTGAGTTATGTACCTTACTAAGACCCTCAAACTCATCACTATCAGCCTTGTATACTATCCTTTTTTTGCATTGTCCCTGTGAAAGTTAACCAAAAAAAACTATAGTTATGATGTACGATATTACAAATTTGTATTTGTGAACACTTGAAAGCAAACCTCCTACCCTGCAATTTATCGTCATCAGAGAATATCAATCTCTAGGATCATACAGTGACCCCCCCCCCCCCCCCCCCCCCCAAAAAAAAAAAAAAAAAAATTATTGGTGATTTTTTTGTTTAGACATCAGGGTCGATTACTCATTTCAATACCTAAGTCAGAAATTTAGAAAAATTACTTGTTCAACTTTGACATTCAGCTAAAGCTTTTAGCTCGGCTCAAATTTTTACCTAGCAGGCTTAAGTCAAGGTCATGGCCACGATATGCAGGCAGGTCATTTTCATATGCAATCCTGATAATCTGCTAACAATAATTAATGCGATGCATTTACTGTGCATACATGTACCGGTAGTTGGATTGGCTACGAGACATCACAATAGCCATTATAGCCATCAGTAAATATTTTGGCTTCAAGGGTCATTATATACTGATCATATCTTAGAAGGACTTGAGCATCGGCTGTATCTCACAAAGCTTCAGGGATGATGATTAATATTGACATTTTTCTCTACCTTGATTTAGGATGGATCTCTTGGTGAGAGTTATGACAAGGTCTTCAGTGACATCGTACAGGCCATCGTCAGGAAAACAGAAAGGTCAGTTTTAAAGATACTGTGGACATTTGTGGAGTGATTTTCAATTTAAGAACACATCTTTGCCTGTTGAGAAGTATTACTTGTTGAAAGTACTGTAGTTTTCGCACTCGGTCAATATAGACAAGAATTTGCAACAGATTTTAGTAAAATCTTCATGAATGCTCGTGTAAGTAGTTTTGGCATCTCCCCCCCCCCCCCTCCCTCATCTCAGATTTCTTTCCCATAGAAGTTTATTAAGTCCAGGATTCCATCCATTGTCACCAGCAGTATGCAGCAAAAACGCGAAATATTGAACAACTATTTGAACAGTACAAAATAGGCTTACCAGCTGGTCTAAGATGTTAATTCAAACAAGTTCCACTCCAATAAGAAGACAGTGAAACAGGAACTGGCAGGGTACCGCCAGAAATGTGCACTGCTCCATCGAAGACAGCGAGAAAAAAGAGAAATTTTAGCGGTAACATGCTTGTTTTCAAGAACAAATCGATAGATGAACGTGGATAAATCCAAAGAGCCGTTAGATACCACCAAGAGTAATACCAAGCCTCAATGGCGACACTCTTCCCCCGGATCCGAGTGTCAGTGGCCGCAATGGCGACACTCTTCCCCCGGATCCGAGTGTCAGTGGCCGCAATGACGACACTCTTCCCCCGGATCTGAGTGTCAGTGGCCTCAATGGCGACACTCTTCCCCCGGATCCGAGTGTCGGTGGCCTCAATGGCGACACTCTTCCCCCGGATCCGAGTGTCAGTGGCCGCAATGGCGACACTCTTCCCCCGGATCCGAGTGTCAGTGGCCTCAATGGTGACACTCTTCCCCCGGATCCGAGTGTCAGTGGCCGCAATGGCGACACTCTTCCCCCGGATCCGAGTGTCAGTGGCCGCAATGGCGACACTCTTCCCCCGGATCCGAGTGTCAGTGGCTGCAATGGCGACACTCTTCCCCCGGATCCGAGTGTCAGCGGCCGCAATGGCGACACTCCTCCCCAGAGCATGAGCGTCGGAGGCCGGTAAGCCAACGACGCCCGTTTGCCAATTTGCCAAACACAGCAACAACTAATGCAAATTGGATTCTATCCATAGAAATGGTTTTGTGCATAGCAGGTGAATTGAATAGTTCGTATTCAGCGGTTCCGGAGAGAATATGCATGAAATGAAAAATAGTAAACAGTTCTGTGTGATTGATAGTATTATAATAATAATAGCAACAATGCTTATATAGCGCTTACCACCAGGGTCTCTAAGTGCTATAACAAACAAAAGACAAAGATAAACAATTACATATTACACAAAACAGAATATTACAAATAAACCTACAATTACAATACATATGAAATATATATCAAATTGAACTGAGTAAATTAATCTTCAAAGGCAAATTGGAATAAATGTGGCATAAGTTTTGAATTGGTTGACAGTTTTTTACATGTAAAGGTAGTTTGTTACAAAGTTCAGCAGAAGCTTTGGAAAAAGAGCGATGAAAAATGTCATGAACATCCTTTGATTATCTCTGATAATGATATTCCTTTTTTCCTCCAGCGTTGGATGTGAGCTGATCTTCCAGCCTTCTTTGAGGGATGCCCATCATCACTTCATCTATCCTCAACCTCCCTATAGTGAGATCAAGAACCAGCCGAAGGTAAAGACAAAGATTTGAGACCCTGTTTTTGAATTGATGTTATCTTTTATGTTAGCGAAAAATAATGTTAACAGGAATTGTGCAGAATGAATATGTATCATTGGTGCATGCTGTTGCAGATGTCTCTTTTGACTTCACATGAGCGCAGTCAACTTTATTCAGACATTAATGACTTGTCCTTATTATATTGATTCATTATGACAATTAACATATTTTTTTTCAACCTCTCAATTACTTTCAAATTACGACAATTCTATAAGTAAACCAATTTGTCATGAAGTGAAAGTGAAAACTAGACGATATCACTTCCAGAAGATTGGTGTTGGTGTGAGTAACATTTATTTGGTTTACGGTTACATCATGTGAGAATTAGGGTAGTCTTGAAAAGGACTGTTGGGTTTGAAAGTGAATTTTATTGATTTGTCATCTGCTTTTCTATTTTTTTCAGGACTTCACCCACACATAATGGAATGCCACTCATTGCTAAGTACTTCTCTTTCAATAGTTGTATCTGTTGGGACTACAAAAATGATTCAACTGTGGAAGTATTTTAAAAAACACATGTCTCGCATATTTTGAATTTGTTTCTTCTTATATCACATTCTCTCTAGAGAGTGCACTTTGTGGCTGAGCCAGAGATGATCAATATCAATGGGATCAACATAGCTACCACCTCAACAGACATCTTGTTTCATCTCAGTCGAGAAGAGATATCATGGTAAGGATAATGTATATGCTGAGATAAATTATCAAATTTTGTGTAAAAATGTTTTACGGTAGATACCTTGTATTTGTAAATACAAGATAAAAAGTATTGTTGGAATTCAAATGATATATTAATTTGTGAAATCAATATAATTATACAGATTAAATATATTATTATCAATAACATTGTAAAACTGGTAACTGTGATTCAGAGAACCAAGAAATTAATGCATTTGGAGGTTACAAATTTTCCATCATGTACACAAGATGAAATTGTTTCTTTACAAATCAAAATGCAAAATCATGAAATAATTGTCTAGAGAAAAGCAAGAGTTTGTATTGATGTTTAGACCAGAAGCTGTCAACTTCTCTCAACTGTAATGTTTTGAATGACTTGCATAATTTTCTGGTGTTATCTTGTTTGAAAATTTATGGCTTGGTATTCTCTGCATTAAAGGCTTTTAAAATGTTATTGTCTTCTTTACTATAAATCCAACATATGGTTACAATAAAATAACAAGGAATCAACCTTTCTGTCTCAGTCCCCCAGGTTCCTCTGACCGCCTGGGCCGTCTTGTTCGTCACATCCTCACCCAGCACAACTTCTACCCACTTTACCCGGCCTCAGAAGAGGTTCCGGTAGATTATGAAAAGTTTCACCAATACGGCAAGATGGGGTGTGCTCCTCACATCTTCGTCTGCCCATCTAGGTTACGCTTCTTTGTGAAGGTAAGGAAGCGAGGGGGGATTCCCAACAAAACAAATGCGTACCCAACTTTGGTAGCTTTGAATTAAGAAAACCATAACCTTGAATTTCATATTAAAGCGTAACACAGGGTTTTAAAATTCTATTTCATGCTTCCAATGTGTGTCTAAGCTTTAAACACTGCACCATTTCACATGCTAACAATGTATGGGGAATGCAAATGTGGACATGAAACACCTAAGCAATTATTTTTACTCATATTCATTGCTTCAGTCCAAACTCGGCTACAAGAATTTTGACAGCACAGTTATGAGTAAGGAAAGTTCCAAAAATGAAAATTTTCAATCTTTGCTTTCTTATCATGAAAGTCTCAAATTGCCCTCAGAATTATAATGACTCTGATCTGTTCCCGAAAAGAGCGTTAGGGCAAATATTGGAATATTCGAAAAGTGCCACTTTTTGGCAAAAATGGCAAGGGGTTGTTTTGATAATTTTTGCCATAAATGAACATTTTCAATCTTCTTAGTTTTCTCATCATGAAAGTCCCCAATTGCCCTCAGATTTATATTGATCCCTGTTTGTTTCCCAAAAGGGGCGTCTAGGCACATTTGGGGAAAATTCGAAAATCACCACTTTTTGCCAAAAACGAACATTGTCAATCTTCTCCGTTTTGTCATCATGATAATCCCAACATGCCCTCAGAATTATATGGATCCGTATTTGTTCCCCAAATGGGGAGTTGAGCCAAATTTGGAATAAATTCAAAAATCGCCTCTTTTTGGCAAAAATGGCAAGGAGTTGTTTTCATCACTTTTGCCAAAAATAATTTTTTAAAAACTTTGTTTTCTCATCATTAAAGTCCCAAATGGCCCTCAGAATTCTATGGATCCCCATTCGTGGCCAAATTCGGGATAAATTCGAAAATCTAGCCTTTTTGGCAAAAATGGCAAGGGTTTAGTTCATAATTTTGCAAAAAATGCAAATTTAGTTTTCTCATCATTAAAGTCCCAAATTGCCCTCAGAATTATATGGATCCCCTTTGTTCCCAAAAGGGGTGTAAAGGCAAATTTTGAATAAACTCCAAAATCGTCACTTTTTAGCAAAAATGACAATGGGTTATTTCATTGTTTTTACCAAAAATGAAAATTTTCAATCTTCTTTGTCTCCTCATCATAAAAGTCCCAACATGCTCTTAGAATTATTATGACTCCCGTTTGTTCCTAAAAAGGGCATTAGGGCAAAAAGATATGTTGTGAATATACCCAACTTTGGTACCTTCTGTCCAATGATACTTTATTCCAGGGAGAATTTATGACCGTCTTTGTAAATACCAGGAAAGTTTATAGGCTCCCAATTTTTCTTCTTTTTCTCCTCAAGGAAATTGAAGGTGCTGTCTGCATCAATCCTGGTCTGCTGACCAGTGGTCAAGTTGGAGGGACATATGCCAGACTAGTTGTCAAAAATACTGGCCCAGGGAATGATGAGAAGAACGACAACAAAGCCGTGAACAGGACTGCAGTGGAGATTGTCAGAATATGAGATGGAAACTGACTGTTCATGCGAAATCCAACTGTAGCAATTTGCTCTTGAAGAAAGCTGGAAATGTATTCATACAATCCCTAATTTTCAGATTTTAAAAAGAATTTTGGTGCCAGGTCGAGGCAAGCGACAATTAGGTAATCTATTTATGTCTCAACGATGGACAACCCAAAAATATTGCCTTAGGTACCAAAAATAGCAGATCCTCCACTTTCATTTCATTTGATGCAACTAGATGATGCATATTTCACTCATGAGAAAATTGCATTTTCTGCCCTTTAATGTGGCACCTCAATCAGGAAAAATGAGCCAGGAATAGCAAAGTTCTGTTTGTTTAGAGTAATGCTTGTATTTCCATAATTTTATTAAACAAATCTGTTTGTTGCTATGGTAGGTAGCCAGTGAAAACGAATTTGTTTAATGAAATTATGGAGATACAAGCATTACTTTAAACAAACAGAATTTTGTTATTCCTGGCTCACTTTTCCTGATTGAGGTGTCATATGAAATGGCAGAAAATGAATTTTCTAGAAATATGATTTTCTCTTGAAATTCAGATACCGTTCGTCAAATGACTTTTCGGTACCGGTACCTTTTCTTCAATTTTTTTTTAATCACTCATGCGTGGTACGAGTTGCATCATTGAAAGAGGATCTACGCTTTGCATTTACATTTATTTATTTATTATAATTAAGTTATGATATGATAAAACATCAATAATCCTCGGTTTCGTTTTTTCTGGGACGCACTGTAAATCTCTGAACATATTTGAATATGTTTAGAGCCTCATCAAATGAAATTGTAATACAAATTGTTCCTTTGTATATACAGTAAAAGAACATAGTCAATGTGTGTATATAAATAAAATATTACTACAAACAACAAATCTTTGTATATCATCCTTTTATTCATAACTTCAAACAAAACTTCAATCCTGAAATAGCTAGGGGGACAGGTCAATGACAAGCTAAAATATTGCATTGATTTCCTTTCTCTTTTTAAAACTCCCTTTGTCGAGTGGCGAGCATGATCGAGAGGCTGATTCTGTTTGGTATTGTTCATGTATAAGGGGGTGGATGTGACGACATTATCACAGTTTTTATTATCAGATTCCCCCGGTAATATGTTATAATGGCGACATTTTCGTCTCGAAAACATCCATAATTTGACAATGTGAAGAAGTTGAGGGTTATGATTGTACGACATTTGCTGAGATAGCCTCGGGGGCCCACACCCTCAATATCTGCTGCTGCCTTCAAGTTCAAGTTCAAGTTCATTTATTCAAAACCACACAAAACATGATATAATCTTTTACATGAAATATAGACTGGTAATAGTACATTAATCAACATATAATAACTTGATAACATCATTAAGTGAATGGTTTTAGGACCCCTGTAGAAGCTAAGCTTGTGAGCGGGGCCCTGCCTTCCAGTCCTGGCAACAAAGTAAAAACTCTAGAATTACCAGTATTCCATATTCAGTAAACCCAAGACTTGCTTCTTCACCACAAACGTACATTTCAAACACTTTCAGTGATACTGAGCAGATATCCCTGATGAATTAGCCATCCATCATGGGCAAATCCACAGAAGATGAAGATGATGCCTCCGCCATAGAGCGATTTTACAAACGGAAGCAGTTCTTAAAACTTAAGTTTGATTGTAATCCATTATCAGAATATCGTGATTATAATATACGAGCTATTTTTCATATACATGTATGACACATTGATCTTTGACCTCGTGATCTAACCAGCTCATCAAGATTAATGTATGTTTAAGGCTCAGTGAAAAAGATACACAGGGGCGATCAAAATTGATACATTTTCAAAAATAATATTTGTGGTGTTATAAAAAACTGGAAGGAAAGATCAACTGAGGTAATCTGTCCGTCAATCTAATTACAACATGACCTTTGACCTCATGTTCCTAAAATCTAATCAGTTTATTGGCTCTGCAAGATACATACATGACCCAAGTTTGGCGGGAATCCATCAATCCGATTCTGGAGATATCGGGATCATGAGAACGGGACGGACAACCCAAAAACATAAACTTTGTTGGCATAAAAATTACTTTTTGGCTTTTGCTTGCCTGTTAATTGAGCTGGCAGGTCATCACTTCTAAATGCCTGCTCACATGGGTAACGAGGGTAAAATGCAGACCCAGTGGAAATTACAAGTCCAAAGGAAAATGTCAAGACTCTGAAGAGTCCAGAAATGGCCATCTAAAAAGGAAACGTCCATTATCCATAATTGACAGCCAACATTTCCTGCTATGATTATCACAGATAAACATTTTAAAAAACTTTTAAAAATTGGAAATTTATATTATCAATATAAAAAAAACAATGAGTGGATAATGAGGCAATGACGTCACAGACTCATGAGTGAGTCTTTTGATTTTTCAAGTTTTTCATGTCATTTAAAATTCATTACTTTCTTTTTTTGATTGGTTTGCTGATTTTTCTGCATCTATTGAAAGTAAATTATTTTTGAAGTGGACTTGTCCTTTAAGGTTAAAGAGATATTTAGAACACCAGTTGATATTCATGTTATCCTATATTACGCAGTGGTTAATGATGGATAATAATTGACTTATTCATTAACTATTTTTAAATTCCAATTTGTTTTGGGGCTTGCCAGCGTACCGTGGTAACTTCTGAAAGTAAGGTCGTAACGATACTAAATCCCACAAACAAAAATAGTAAAACTGCATCATTGTAGGTGACAAAGTGTAGTTTTAACGAATATGAAATTTTACTCTAATAATGATGTTTCTCCAACTGGTCAACAGAGACTGACTGTCATAAGAACAACCATAGAATGTGATATATATGATATCGTTTACCGCTGAAACCAAATAACAATTAATTGGAATTGTTTGAAGCGTTAAAAATACTACTGGATGTTGAGGCGATTATCTTGGTTCATTGTTATGAGTAATATCTAGGCGGTGTCACACAGAAAAATCCCTTAAAAAATCTTTTGAAAAATCCTTTCAAGGGAGTATTTTCTTGCTTCGTTAGAGGATTTTTAATGGGATAATTGATGACAGACAGCAATTAAGAGGATAACTAAAATCCGAATTTTTGGCCTCTGTGTGACACCGCCTTCTGTGTATTTTTCGTGAATGTTTGTGTATGTTTCAAAAGACCATCAAAATACAACATCAGAAGCAGGCACGGTGAGCTGATGGCGTTGTTTTTGGTATAGCTCATGTATTCTTGATGGCTAACAGGTCCTATAGGAGGTGTGCTGTAATCTAAGTTGATGCAGCGCATAAGGGACGATGCTGACGACAACTAGCTCGTCAATATATCGACTTTGCAGATGTAAGATATAAAACATGTTTCTAATCGGATCTCGTTGCCTTCGGGCCTTCCTTTTATCCAATTATGCCTACAATTTAGACTGAAATGCCTGGTTTTCAATCATTGGTATATATATGGATAATGCACTTCTCTACCCTTCCTCTTCTCCTCTCACTCTCTCTCTCTCTCTCGCTCTTCCTTTCCCCTTTCTCATACACTCTCTAAGTATGACTGTAAAGACTTTCGAAATTCAACCCAAGGGCAACGCCAATATCCAAATTTATATCCATCAACACATTATGTTCGGATTATGTAATGCGTCATTGTAAATTCCACACATTTCAAAATGTGATGGACAGGGCTAGTGACATTGAATTTCTTACGAAAGTCTGTGCGATCTTTTTTGCTTGCATTTCTTATATTACCCCTTTCTCTCTTTTTTTAAGGCTCTTTCCCTCTTTCCCACTCTCTGTTTCTCTCTCTCTCTCTCTCTCTACCTTTCTCTTTTTTTCTCTCTCTTTCGCTCTCTTTATATCTTTTCTCTCTTTCTACGTATATATGGAATGTATGTACGAATATATATACAGTGCGTCCCAGATAAAACGAAACCGAGAACTATCATTGTTTTATCATAACTTCATCACAATTATAATTAATAAATGACACATATTTCTAAAGCTTAGATCCTCCTCTTTGATTTGATGCAACTCATATGACGCATTGTTCACGCATTGGTGATTAATAACAATTTGGAGAAAGGGTACCAAAAATTCATTTGGCAGACGGTATCTGAATTTCAAAGAGAAAATCACATTAACAGAAAGTTCGTTTTCTGCCCTTTCATATGACACCTCAATCAGAAAAAATGAGCCAGAAAATAGAAAAGTTCTGTTTGTTTAAAGTAATGCGTGCATTTCCATAGTTTTATCAGGGACGTGAAAGAGAAGGACTGGAATCAAGCCGCTCTCCTTTGACCCCATGCTCCAAGCCGCCGAAGAGTTATGCGCTAATCTGCTACTGTTGACCATGTGGTGAGAAAAAAGAGCGCATGACATTTCAGGATTTAGAATTACTACATCAGAAAATGGTATCACAGCAACTGTTCGCTGTCTCTTTCAATGATTTCTCATCCATTGTTGAATGTGTAAAGAGTAGAACAAGCGAACACAAACTTGTGTAATTTCATTCTTTTTTCGAACTGCAAAAATACCAAAAAAAATACGCGAAAACACGCATTAGCAAACTTAAAGTTATCGAAGATTGTAAATCTGGATAACATAACGGTACATTAAATAATGCACAAATTAGCGAATTATCCTAAAATATTGAGTTTTTGTCAGGATCTAATTTTTCTTTTACCAACTCTGGCACACGAATTATAGGAAGGGCAGAGTCCTAAATTTGAAAATTATTTGATGCACTATTCCTAATACAATCCCCATATAAAGTTTATAATTTACACTGAAATTTTGCCGGTAATTTAATAATTTGTAATAAATGTGAAACTGGTGCCTGGCCTCGAAAACATCCCCGCAGTGGAGCACGGCTCGGATCATGGAACTTCAAAGCCAAGTGGAATGTTACACATCCCATTGTTACGCTTTAGAACTCACGAATGCGTTTGAATAAATTACAAGAGTTTCGACTCCTTTCTTTCACCTCCCTGGTTTTATTAAACGAATCCGTTCCAATGGCTGCCTGCCCTATCAACAAAGAAGACGGAAGACATCATGCATGGCTGATTGTCAACGAAACGCAGTGGTGAGTAGAACTCTGTTTGTTGCTGGAGCAGGCAGCCAGTGAAAACGAATTATGGAAATTATGGAAAAGTTGCAGTGGCCTAGCCGAGGGGGCGGGCGTGTCTCTTCCACAACCAAAATAAAAAACAAAAAAGGCGGAAAGGACATATGGGTCTAGAGAGGTGAAGAAAAATCGGCAATAGGCCATTTTCGTAATGTAACCAAATTCAAACTTAAGGGCCTGCCCTTGAAACGAATTATTTCATTCACCTGCTACGAATAATTGTATTTCAATAGTCAGAATGCAAATTGTATATTTTACGTGCTGTTAGGGCAAGCCATAATGTTTGTCCTACCTAGCAACAACTAATGTATATATAATTTGAATTCTGACCATGGAGATACATTTATTCGTAACAGGTGAATTAAATGATTTGTATCGAGGCGCTTCACAAAGGCAATTGCATCAATTTGGTTATATTACGAAAATGGCCTACTCGACGATGGCCCTTTTTTTCTCTTTTTCTCTAATACACCTAATAAAGGCCTTTCTAACTTTCCCGCCCTCTAAATACCAGGCTATCACTTTCATCTGCCTAAAAAATATAATCTCTCCTGCCCTGGCGGGTTCGTATCATCCCTCGCAATGCTTGAAATGAATTCAAACTAAATTATCTTGCATTTCAATGATTAACGGCTGAAGAGAGGAGCGAACGTTTTGTTTGACATTGCAATTATAATTTGAGAATCATTGGAATGCGAGCTGATTGCGGTTAATTACTTCTTATACAAATGGTCACAATCAAATGAATTCAACTTGTACTTGTATACGGGTGCGAGCTCTCTGTCACGTATCATTGCACTCGACAAGCAGTTGACGGCCAAAGGATCATTCGTTTGCTGTAATAGAAAACAAGGATGGGCAAACAGTGAAATTCAAGCGAAAAAGAACATCCTCATTTTCCTCTTACTGTTTACTTTCTACAACTTGATTATCATCTCTCAAGGACAACGTCATACTACATGAAAGCATGAAAGCATGAACTCCCCTGGCCCATCTCAACCAGGCTTCTTCGACACGTAATGTGGATCCACTGTGGAGTGGCCAGCGACATTAAAAACTAGGTAAGTTTCTGGTAACAAATTGTGTGAGCACTTGATACGTATTTGGGCAATCCCAGCGTAACGGACATGACATTCGGAACAATTTTTGGTTATTTAACACAATTTTGAGCAAAATCAACAGTCCTCCACAGTAAAGGAAGTGATTCAGCCACATGAGACTAGTGACCTTCATAGCTTAATTTATTGTGATATGACATGATGACTGATAATGTGTTGTGACATGATGTGGTGTGTTATGACATGACGTAATGTAATGTGATGCGATGTGGTAATGTGATGTGATGTGATGTGATTTAATGTGATGTGATTTAATGTGATGTGATTTAATGTGATGTGATGTGATGTGATTTAATGTGATGTGATGTGATGTGGTGGTATGATGTGACGTGATGCGATGTGATGCGATGTGGTAATGTGATGTGATGTGATGTGATTTAATGTGACATGACGTAATGTAATGTGATACGATGTGATGTGATAATGTAATGTGATGTGATTTAATGTGACATGACGTGATGTAATGTGATGTAATGTGGTGGTATGATAGATATGATATGATGTGACGTAATGTGATGCGATGTGGTAATGTGATGTGATGTGATTTAATGTGACATGACGTAATGTAATGTGATGCGATGTGATGTGATAATGTGATGTGATGTGATTTAATGTGACATGATGTAATGTGATGCGATGTGGTAATGTGATGTGATGTGATGTGATTTAATGTGATATGACGTCAGGACTGTATGACGTAATGTAATGTGATGTGATGTGATTTAATGTGATATGATGTGATGTGATGCGATGTAGTTGGAGGGAATTATGACTCATTTTCCATAACAATATAACGTGTAGTGATGTGACGTGATCTTGTGATATGATATGATGAGATTATTTGATTTATAATATGTCATGTTCTGAGGATAAATAATGAGGTGATGGAATGGGATTGGATTCGCTGTATTTAATGTGAGATGATGTTATTGGATATGATACGGTGTAATGTGATGTGATATGCTATGATATTAGATAGCTTAGACAGATACCGAGATGTGATTGGTCCAGAGCTCGTCACGTGATATCAATTGTGAGGATCCAAATTGTTATATTTTCCTGGCCGGTCACTTTTCGGTGTTATATTAACCAGCTGGTGAAATGAATATATTTTTAATCAATGCATGTCGCCCTCTTGAGGACTGTATGGCACCAATTACACACATTACAGGGTCATTTAATTTTTTCAATATTTTTTGTTCATATAAATTTTATTTTCCCTTGAAATTATTTTTTCCACATTTTCTTTTTTTCCCAAAAAATGCTTTTTTGGGTAATTTTTTTTTTTTTCCCGAAAAATGCTTTTTTGGGTAAGAATTTTTTTTTTTTTTTTTTTTCTCGACAGATTATTTTTCCGTAATTTCCGAAAAAAAAGGGGAATTTTTTTTTTCGGGCAAAACTTTTTTGGACCCCCCCCCCCACACAAAAAAGGGCTATCTAATATAACAGTTATTGACTGGCAGGGGGTATATAACATTCTTTGGACCTGAAGGGAGTTATATTTCCCCTCGTGACCATATTTTCCCTCAGCGCTGCGCGCTTCAGGAAAATATAACCACTTGGGAAATATAACTCCCTTCAGCGGTCCAAATAATGTTATATTACACCCCCTGCCAGTCAATAACTGTATAATATGACGTGATTTAATGTGATGTGATATGATTTTATGGTATGTAAATTATAAGCACATTAATTTTGAGATATTAGGCTATTCGAATTTATTCACTTTTTTCAGGAAAAATGTTGAAATTAATCTTTTGCCCTTTTTGCCAAAAAGTAGCGATTTTCGAATTAGAATTTTATTTGCCCCTATGCCCCCTTTGATGCCAGATTGAGTAATGACTGATCTCATGGGATATAGAGATATTCATTTCATTAGAGGATATTGGGCAATTCAAATATTTTCACTTTTTTTCGCAAAAAAGCTGAACTATACCTTTGCCATTTTGGCCCAAAAGTAGCGTTTTTCGAATTTGTATTTAATTTGCCCCTATAGCCCTTTTGATGCCAGATTTGGTTATGACTGATCTCATGTCATATATGCACATTTATTAATTAGGCAATTCGAATATTTACTCTTTTTACATATCAGCTGAACTATACCCTTGCCCTTTTTGCCAAAAAGTAGCCTTTTTCGAATTTCTATTTAATTTGCCCCTATGCCCCTTTTGATGCTAGATTTGGTTATGACTGATCTCATGTCATATATATTAAGAGGATATTAGGCAATTCGAATATTTTCTTTTTTTCACAAAAAAGCTGAACACTTACCTTGCCATTTTGGCAAAAAAGTAGCGTTTTTTAAATTTCTCTTTAATTTGTCCCTATGCACCTTTTGACGCCAGATTTGGTTATGACTGATCTCATGGCATATATGCACATTCATTTCGAAGATATTAGGCAATTCGAATATTTACCCTATTTTCACCAAAATATGAACTATACCCTTGCCATTTTTGCCAAAAAGTAGCGTTTTTCGAATTTGTGTTTAATTTGCCACTATGCCTCTTTTGATGCCGGATTTGGTTATGACTGATCTCATGGTATATATGCACATTCATTTCTAGGATATTAGGCAATTCGAATATTTACCCTTTTTTCATAAAAAAAGCTGAACTATACCCTTGCCGTTTTTGCCAAAAAGTAGCGTTTTTCGAATTTCTATTTCATTTGCCCCAATGCCCCTTTTGATGCCAGATTTGGTAATGACTGATCTCATGGCATATATGCACATTCATTTCGAAGATATTAGGCAATTCGAATATTTACCCTATTTTCACTAAAAAGCTAATATATACCCTTGCCATTTTTGCCAAAAAGTAGCGTTTTTCGAATTTCTATTTGGTTTGATCCTATGCCCCTTTTGATGCCAGATTTGGTTATGACTGATCTCATGGCATATTATGCACATTCATTTCGAGGATATTAGGCAAATCGAATATTTACCCTTTTTTCATAAAAAAAGCTGAACTATACCCTTGCCATTTTTGCCAAAAAGTAGCGTTTTTCGAATTTCTATTTAATTTGCCCCTATGCCCCTTTTGATGCCAGATTTGATAATGACTGGCTTCATATTATATATGCACATTCCTTTTCGAGGATAAATGGCAGTTCGAATATTCATTTTTTTTGTCGAATTTGTATTTAATTTGTATTTAATTTGCCCCTATGCCTTTTTAATGCCACATTTGGATATGACTGGTTACATATTATATATGCACAATCATTTCGAGGATATTAGGCAATTCGAATATTTACATTTTTTTCACAAAAAAGCTGAACTATACCCTTGCCATTTTGGCCCAAAAGTAGCGTTTTTCGAATTTGTATTTAATTTGCCCCTATGCCCCTTTTGATGCCAGATTTGGTTATGACCGATCTCATGGGATATAGAGACATTCATTTCGAAGATATTAGGCAATTCGAATATTACCCTTTTTTCAAAACAAAAGCTGAACTATACCCTTGCCATTTTGGCCAAAAAGTAGCGTTTTTCGAAATTGTAATTAATTTTCCCCCTTTGCCCCTTTTGATGCCAGATTGGGTCATGAACGATCTCATTGGATATAGAGACATTCATTTCGAGGATATTAGGAAATTCGAATATTTACCCTTTTTTCATAAAAAAAGCTGAACTATACCCTTGCCATTTTGGCCAAAAAATAGCGTTTTTCGAATTTGTGTTTAATTTGACCCTATGCCCCTTTTGATGCCGGATTTGGTTATGACTGATCTCATGGCATATATGCACATTCATTTCGAAGATATTAAGCAATTCGAATATTTACCCTATTTTCACTAAAAAGCTAAACTATACCCTTGCCATTTTTGCCAAAAAGTAGCGTTTTTCGAATTTCTATTTGGTTTGACCCTATGCCCCTTTTGATGCCAGATTTGGTTATGACTGATCTCATGGCATATATGCACATTCATTTCGAGGATATAAGGCAATTCGAATATTTTCATTTTTTTCACAAAAAAGCTGAATATATACCCTTGCCATTTTTGCCAAAAAGAAGCGTTTTTCGAATTTGTAATTAATTTGCCCCTATGCCCCTTTTGATGCCAGATTGGGTCATGAACGATCTCATGGGATATAGAGACATTCATTTCGAGGATATTAGGAAATTCGAATGTTCAGCTTTTTACACAAAAAAGCTGAACTATACCCTTGCCATTTTTGCAAAAACGTAGCGTTTTTCGAATTTCGATATAATTTGCCCCTATGCCCCTTTTGATGTCAGATTTGGTTATGACTGGTTTCATATCGTATATGCACATTCATTTCGAGGATATTAGGCAATTCAAATATTTTCATTTTTTCCACAAAAAAGCTGAACTATACCCTTGCCATTTTGGCCAAAAAGTAGCGTTTTTCGAATTTGTAATTAATTTTCCTCAATGCCCCTTTTGATGCCAAATTGGGTCATGACCGATCAAATTGGATATAGAGACATTCATTTCGAATATTCACCTTTTTTCATAAAAAAGCTAAACTATACCCTTGCCATTTTTGCCAAAAAGTAGCGTTTTTCGAATTTCTATTTAATTTGCCCCTATGCCCCTTTTGATGCCGGATTTGGTTATGACTGATCTCATGGCATATATGCACATTTATTTCGAAGATATTAAGCAATTCGAATGTTTACCCTATTTTCACTAAAATGCTAAACTATACCCTTGCCATTTTTGCCAAAAAGAAGCGTTTTTCGAATTTCTATTTGGTTTGACCCTATGCCCCTTTTGATGCCAGATTTGGTTATGACTGATCTCATGGCATATATGCACATTCATTTCGAGGATATTAGGCAATTCGAATATTACCCCTTTTTCACAACAAAAGCTGAAACTATACCCTTGCCATTTTGGCCAAAAAGTAGCGTTTTTCGAATTTGTAATTAATTTTCCTCAATGCCCCTTTTGATGCCAGATTTGGTTATGACCGATCTCATGGGATATAGAGACATTCATTTCGAAGATATTAGGCAATTCGAATATTACCCTTTTTTCACAACAAAAGCTGAACTATAACCTTGCCATTTTGGCCAAAAATAGCGTTTTTCGAATTTGTGTTTAATTTGACCCTATGCCCCTTTTGATGCCGGATTTGGTTATGACTGATCTCATGGCATATATGCACATTCATTTCGAAGATATTAAGCAATTCGAATATTTACCCTATTTTTACTAAAAAGCTAAACTATACCCTTGCCATTTTTGCCAAAAAGTAGCGTTTTTCGAATTTCTATTTGGTTTGACCCTATGCCCCTTTTGATGCCAGATTTGGTTATGACTGATCTCATGGCATATATGCACATTCATTTCGAGGATATTAGGCAATTCGAATATTACCCCTTTTTCACAACAAAAGCTGAAACTATACCCTTGCCATTTTGGCCAAAAAGTAGCGTTTTTCGAATTTGTAATTAATTTTCCTCAATGCCCCTTTTGATGCCAAATTGGGTCATGACCGATCAAATTGGATATAGAGACATTCATTTCGAGGATATTAGGCATTTCGAATATTCACCTTTTTTCATAAAAAAGCTGAACTATACCCTTGTCATTTTTGCAAAAAAGTAGCGATTTTCGAATTTCTATTTAATTTGCCCCTATGCCTTTTTTAATGCCAGATTTGGTTATGACTGGTTACATATTTTATATGCATATTCATTTCAAGGATATAAGGCAATTCGAATATTTTCATTTTTTTCACAAAAAAGCTGAACTATACCCTTGCCATTTTGGCAAAAAGTAGCGTTTTTCGAATTTCTATTTAATTTGCCCCTATGCCTTTTTTAATGCCAGATTTGGTAATGACTGGTTACATATTTTATATGCATATTCATTTCGAGGATATTAGGCAATTCGAATATTTTCATTTTTTTCACAAAAAAGCTGAACTATACCCTTGCCATTTTTGCCAAAAAGAAGCGTTTTTCGAATTTGTAATTAATTTGCCCCTATGCCCCTTTTGATGCCAGATTTGGTTATGACCGATCTTATGGGATTTAGAGACATTCATTTCTAGGATATTAGGCAATTCGAATATTTACCCTTTTTTCATAAAAAAAGCTGAACTATACCCTTGCCATTTTGGCAAAAAAATAGCGTTTTTCGAATTTGTGTTTAATTTGACCCTATGCCCCTTTTGATGCCGGATTTGGTTATGACTGATCTCATGGCATATATGCACATTCATTTCGAAGATATTAAGCAATTCGAATATTTACCCTATTTTTACTAAAAAGCTAAACTATACCCTTGCCATTTTTGCCAAAAAGTAGCGTTTTTCGAATTTCTATTTGGTTTGACCCTATGCCCCTTTTGATGCCAGATTTGGTTATGACTGATCTCATGGCATATATGCACATTCATTTCGAGGATATTAGGCAATTCGAATATTACCCCTTTTTCACAACAAAAGCTGAAACTATACCCTTGCCATTTTGGCCAAAAAGTAGCGTTTTTCGAATTTGTAATTAATTTTCCTCAATGCCCCTTTTGATGCCAAATTGGGTCATGACCGATCAAATTGGATATAGAGACATTCATTTCGAGGATATTAGGCATTTCGAATATTCACCTTTTTTCATAAAAAAGCTGAACTATACCCTTGTCATTTTTGCAAAAAAGTAGCGATTTTCGAATTTCTATTTAATTTGCCCCTATGCCTTTTTTAATGCCAGATTTGGTTATGACTGGTTACATATTTTATATGCATATTCATTTCGAGGATATAAGGCAATTCGAATATTTTCATTTTTTTCACAAAAAAGCTGAATATATACCCTTGCCATTTTTGCCAAAAAGAAGCGTTTTTCGAATTTGTAATTAATTTGCCCCTATGCCCCTTTTGATGCCAGATTGGGTCATGAACGATCTCATGGGATATAGAGACATTCATTTCGAGGATATTAGGAAATTCGAATGTTCACCTTTTTTCACAAAAAAGCTGAACTATACCCTTGCCATTTTGGCCAAAAAATAGCGTTTTTCGAATTTGTGTTTAATTTGACCCTATGCCCCTTTTGATGCCGGATTTGGTTATGACTGATCTCATGGCATATATGCACATTCATTTCGAAGATATTAAGCAATTCGAATATTTACCCTATTTTTACTAAAAAGCTAAACTATACCCTTGCCATTTTTGCCAAAAAGTAGCGTTTTTCGAATTTCTATTTGGTTTGACCCTATGCCCCTTTTGATGCCAGATTTGGTTATGACTGATCTCATGGCATATATGCACATTCATTTCGAGGATATTAGGCAATTCGAATATTACCCCTTTTTCACAACAAAAGCTGAAACTATACCCTTGCCATTTTGGCCAAAAAGTAGCGTTTTTCGAATTTGTAATTAATTTTCCTCAATGCCCCTTTTGATGCCAAATTGGGTCATGACCGATCAAATTGGATATAGAGACATTCATTTCGAGGATATTAGGCATTTCGAATATTCACCTTTTTTCATAAAACAGCTGAACTATACCCTTGCCATTTTTGCAAAAAAGTAGCGATTTTCGAATTTCTATTTAATTTGCCCCTATGCCTTTTTTAATGCCAGATTTGGTTATGACTGGTTACATATTTTATATGCATATTCATTTCAAGGATATAAGGCAATTCGAATATTTTCATTTTTTTCACAAAAAAGCTGAACTATACCCTTGCCATTTTGGCAAAAAGTAGCGTTTTTCGAATTTCTATTTAATTTGCCCCTATGCCTTTTTTAATGCCAGATTTGGTAATGACTGGTTACATATTTTATATGCATATTCATTTCGAGGATATTAGGCAATTCGAATATTTTCATTTTTTTCACAAAAAAGCTGAACTATACCCTTGCCATTTTTGCCAAAAAGAAGCGTTTTTCGAATTTGTAATTAATTTGCCCCTATGCCCCTTTTGATGCCAGATTTGGTTATGACCGATCTTATGGGATTTAGAGACATTCATTTCTAGGATATTAGGCAATTCGAATATTTACCCTTTTTTCATAAAAAAAGCTGAATTATACCCTTGCCATTTTGGCCAAAAAATAGCGTTTTTCGAATTTGTGTTTAATTTGACCCTATGCCCCTTTTGATGCCGGATTTGGTTATGACTGATCTCATGGCATATATGCACATTCATTTCGAAGATATTAAGCAATTCGAATATTTACCCTATTTTTACTAAAAAGCTAAACTATACCCTTGCCATTTTTGCCAAAAAGTAGCGTTTTTCGAATTTGTGTTTAATTTGACCCTATGCCCCTTTTGATGCCGGATTTGGTTATGACTGATCTCATGGCATATATGCACATTCATTTCGAAGATATTAAGCAATTCGAATATTTACCCTATTTTTACTAAAAAGCTAAACTATACCCTTGCCATTTTTGCCAAAAAGTAGCGTTTTTCGAATTTCTATTTGGTTTGACCCTATGCCCCTTTTGATGCCAGATTTGGTTATGACTGATCTCATGGCATATATGCACATTCATTTCGAGGATATTAGGCAATTCGAATATTACCCCTTTTTCACAACAAAAGCTGAAACTATACCCTTGCCATTTTGGCCAAAAAGTAGCGTTTTTCGAATTTGTAATTAATTTTCCTCAATGCCCCTTTTGATGCCAAATTGGGTCATGACCGATCAAATTGGATATAGAGACATTCATTTCGAGGATATTAGGCATTTCGAATATTCACCTTTTTTCATAAAAAAGCTGAACTATACCCTTGTCATTTTTGCAAAAAAGTAGCGATTTTCGAATTTCTATTTAATTTGCCCCTATGCCTTTTTTAATGCCAGATTTGGTTATGACTGGTTACATATTTTATATGCATATTCATTTCGAGGATATAAGGCAATTCGAATATTTTCATTTTTTTCACAAAAAAGCTGAATATATACCCTTGCCATTTTTGCCAAAAAGAAGCGTTTTTCGAATTTGTAATTAATTTGCCCCTATGCCCCTTTTGATGCCAGATTGGGTCATGAACGATCTCATGGGATATAGAGACATTCATTTCGAGGATATTAGGAAATTCGAATGTTCACCTTTTTTCACAAAAAAGCTGAACTATACCCTTGCCATTTTGGCCAAAAAATAGCGTTTTTCGAATTTGTGTTTAATTTGACCCTATGCCCCTTTTGATGCCGGATTTGGTTATGACTGATCTCATGGCATATATGCACATTCATTTCGAAGATATTAAGCAATTCGAATATTTACCCTATTTTTACTAAAAAGCTAAACTATACCCTTGCCATTTTTGCCAAAAAGTAGCGTTTTTCGAATTTCTATTTGGTTTGACCCTATGCCCCTTTTGATGCCAGATTTGGTTATGACTGATCTCATGGCATATATGCACATTCATTTCGAGGATATTAGGCAATTCGAATATTACCCCTTTTTCACAACAAAAGCTGAAACTATACCCTTGCCATTTTGGCCAAAAAGTAGCGTTTTTCGAATTTGTAATTAATTTTCCTCAATGCCCCTTTTGATGCCAAATTGGGTCATGACCGATCAAATTGGATATAGAGACATTCATTTCGAGGATATTAGGCATTTCGAATATTCACCTTTTTTCATAAAACAGCTGAACTATACCCTTGCCATTTTTGCAAAAAAGTAGCGATTTTCGAATTTCTATTTAATTTGCCCCTATGCCTTTTTTAATGCCAGATTTGGTTATGACTGGTTACATATTTTATATGCATATTCATTTCAAGGATATAAGGCAATTCGAATATTTTCATTTTTTTCACAAAAAAGCTGAACTATACCCTTGCCATTTTGGCAAAAAGTAGCGTTTTTCGAATTTCTATTTAATTTGCCCCTATGCCTTTTTTAATGCCAGATTTGGTAATGACTGGTTACATATTTTATATGCATATTCATTTCGAGGATATTAGGCAATTCGAATATTTTCATTTTTTTCACAAAAAAGCTGAACTATACCCTTGCCATTTTTGCCAAAAAGAAGCGTTTTTCGAATTTGTAATTAATTTGCCCCTATGCCCCTTTTGATGCCAGATTTGGTTATGACCGATCTTATGGGATTTAGAGACATTCATTTCTAGGATATTAGGCAATTCGAATATTTACCCTTTTTTCATAAAAAAGCTGAATTATACCCTTGCCATTTTGGCCAAAAAATAGCGTTTTTCGAATTTGTGTTTAATTTGACCCTATGCCCCTTTTGATGCCGGATTTGGTTATGACTGATCTCATGGCATATATGCACATTCATTTCGAAGATATTAAGCAATTCGAATATTTACCCTATTTTTACTAAAAAGCTAAACTATACCCTTGCCATTTTTGCCAAAAAGTAGCGTTTTTCGAATTTCTATTTGGTTTGACCCTATGCCCCTTTTGATGCCAGATTTGGTTATGACTGATCTCATGGCATATATGTACATTCATTTCGAGGATATAAGGCAATTCGAATATTTTCATTTTTTTCACAAAAAAGCTGAATATATACCCTTGCCATTTTTGCCAAAAAGAAGCGTTTTTCGAATTTGTAATTAATTTGCCCCTATGCCCCTTTTGATGCCAGATTGGGTCATGAACGATCTCATGGGATATAGAGACATTCATTTCGAGGATATTAGGAAATTCGAATGTTCACCTTTTTTCACAAAAAAGCTGAACTATACCCTTGCCATTTTTGCAAAAACGTAGCGTTTTTCGAATTTCGATATAATTTGCCCCTATGCCCCTTTTGATGTCAGATTTGGTTATGACTGGTTTCATATCGTATATGCACATTCATTTCGAGGATATTAGGCAATTCAAATTTTTTCATTTTTTCCACAAAAAAGCTGAACTATACCCTTGCCATTTTGGCCAAAAAGTAGCGTTTTTCGAATTTGTAATTAATTTTCCTCAATGCCCCTTTTGATGCCAAATTGGGTCATGAACGATCTCATGGGATATAGAGACATTCATTTCGAGGATATTAGGAAATTCGAATGTTCACCTTTTTTCACAAAAAAGCTAAACTATACCCTTGCCATTTTTGCAAAAACGTAGCGTTTTTCGAATTTCGATATAATTTGCCCCTATGCCCCTTTTGATGTCAGATTTGGTTATGACTGGTTTCATATCGTATATGCACATTCATTTCGAGGATATTAGGCAATTCGAATATTACCCCTTTTTAACAACAAAAGCTGAAACTATACCCTTGCCATTTTGGCCAAAAAGTAGCGTTTTTCGAATTTGTAATTAATTTTCCTCAATGCCCCTTTTGATGCCAAATTGGGTCATGACCGATCATATTGGATATAGAGACATTCATTTCGAGGATATTAGGCATTTCGAATATTCACCTTTTTTCATAAAAATTGGCTGGGCTCGAGCTGGGCTCGAGCCCCCCCTAGTTCAGCTTTTTTATGAAAAAAGGTGAATATTCGAAATGCCTAATATCCTCGAAATTTTTGCAAAAAAGTAGCGATTTTCGAATTTCTATTTAATTTGCCCCTATGCCTTTTTTAATGCCAGATTTGGTTATGACTGGTTACATATTTTATATACATATTCATTTCAAGGATATAAGGCAATTCGAATATTTTCATTTTTTTCACAAAAAAGCTGAACTATACCCTTGCCATTTTTGCCAAAAAGAAGCGTTTTTCGAATTTGTAATTAATTTGCCCCTATGCCCCTTTTGATGCCAGATTTGGTTATGACCGATCTTATGGGATTTAGAGACATTCATTTCTAGGATATTAGGCAATTCGAATATTTACCCTTTTTTCATAAAAAAAGCTGAACTATACCCTTGCCATTTTGGCCAAAAAATAGCATTTTTCGAATTTGTGTTTAATTTGACCCTATGCCCCTTTTGATGCCGGATTTGGTTATGACTGATCTCATGGCATATATGCACATTCATTTCGAAGATATTAAGCAATTCGAATATTTACCCTATTTTTACTAAAAAGCTAAACTATACCCTTGCCATTTTTGCCAAAAAGTAGCGTTTTTCGAATTTCTATTTGGTTTGACCCTATGCCCCTTTTGATGCCAGATTTGGTTATGACTGATCTCATGGCATATATGCACATTCATTTCGAGGATATAAGGCAATTCGAATATTTTCATTTTTTTCACAAAAAAGCTGAATATATACCCTTGCCATTTTTGCCAAAAAGAAGCGTTTTTCGAATTTGTAATTAATTTGCCCCTATGCCCCTTTTGATGCCAGATTGGGTCATGAACGATCTCATGGGATATAGAGACATTCATTTCGAGGATATTAGGAAATTCGAATGTTCACCTTTTTTCACAAAAAAGCTGAACTATACCCTTGCCATTTTTGCAAAAACGTAGCGTTTTTCGAATTTCGATATAATTTGCCCCTATGCCCCTTTTGATGTCAGATTTGGTTATGACTGGTTTCATATCGTATATGCACATTCATTTCGAGGATATTAGGCAATTCAAATATTTTCATTTTTTCCACAAAAAAGCTGAACTATACCCTTGCCATTTTGGCCAAAAAGTAGCGTTTTTCGAATTTGTAATTAATTTTCCTCAATGCCCCTTTTGATGCCAAATTGGGTCATGACCGATCAAATTGGATATAGAGACATTCATTTCGAGGATATTAGGCATTTCGAATATTCACCTTTTTTCATAAAAAAGCTAAACTATACCCTTGTCATTTTTGCCAAAAAGTAGCGTTTTTCGAATTTCTATTTAATTTGCCCCTATGCCCCTTTTGATGCCAGATTTGGTTATGACTGATCCCATGGCATATATGCACATTCATTTCTAGGATATTAGGCAATTCGAATGTTTACCCTTTCTTCATAAAAAAGCTGAACTATACCCTCGCCGTTTTTGCCAAAAAGTAGCGTTTTTCGAATTTGTGTTTAATTTGACCCTATGCCCCTTTTGATGCCGGATTTGGTCATGACTGATCTCATGGCATATATGCACATTCATTTCGAAGATATTAAGCAATTCGAATATTTACCCTATTTTCACTAAAATGCTAAACTATACCCTTGCCATTTTTGCCAAAAAGTAGCGTTTTTCGAATTTCTATTTGGTTTGACCCTATGCCCCTTTTGATGCCAGATTTGGTTATGACTGATCTCATGGCATATATGCACATTCATTTCGAGGATATTAGGCAATTCGAATATTACCCCTTTTTCACAACAAAAGCTGAAACTATACCCTTGCCATTTTGGCCAAAAAGTAGCGTTTTTCGAATTTGTAATTAATTTTCCTCAATGCCCCTTTTGATGCCAAATTGGGTCATGACCGATCAAATTGGATATAGAGACATTCATTTCGAGGATATTAGGCATTTCGAATATTCACCTTTTTTCATAAAAAAGCTGAACTATACCCTCGCCGTTTTTGCAAAAAAGTAGCGATTTTCGAATTTGTGTTTAATTTGACCCTATGCCCCTTTTGATGCCGGATTTGGTCATGACTGATCTCATGGCATATATGCACATTCATTTCGAAGATATTAAGCAATTCGAATATTTACCCTATTTTCACTAAAATGCTAAACTATACCCTTGCCATTTTTGCCAAAAAGTAGCGTTTTTCGAATTTCTATTTGGTTTGACCCTATGCCCCTTTTGATGCCAGATTTGGTTATGACTGATCTCATGGCATATATGCACATTCATTTCGAGGATATTAGGCAATTCGAATATTACCCCTTTTTCACAACAAAAGCTGAAACTATACCCTTGCCATTTTGGCCAAAAAGTAGCGTTTTTCGAATTTGTAATTAATTTTCCTCAATGCCCCTTTTGATGCCAAATTGGGTCATGACCGATCAAATTGGATATAGAGACATTCATTTCGAGGATATTAGGCATTTCGAATATTCACCTTTTTTCACAAAAAAGCTGAACTATACCCTTGCCATTTTGGCCCAAAAGTAGCGTTTTTAGAATTTGTATTTAATTTGCCCCTATGCCCCTTTTGATGCCAGATTTGGTTATGACCGATCTCATGGGATATAGAGACATTCATTTCGAAGATATTAGGCAATTCGAATATTACCCTTTTTTCAAAACAAAAGCTGAACTATACCCTTGCAATTTTGGCCAAAAAGTAGCGTTTTTCGAATTTCTATTTAATTTGCCCCTATGCCTTTTTTAATGCCAGATTTGGTAATGACTGGTTACATATTTTATATGCATATTCATTTCGAGGATATTAGGCAATTCGAATATTTTCATTTTTTTCACAAAAAAGCTGAACTATACCCTTGCCATTTTTGCCAAAAAGAAGCGTTTTTCGAATTTGTAATTAATTTGCCCCTATGCCCCTTTTGATGCCAGATTTGGTTATGACCGATCTTATGGGATTTAGAGACATTCATTTCTAGGATATTAGGCAATTCGAATATTTACCCTTTTTTCATAAAAAAAGCTGAACTATACCCTTGCCATTTTGGCCAAAAAATAGCGTTTTTCGAATTTGTGTTTAATTTGACCCTATGCCCCTTTTGATGCCGGATTTGGTTATGACTGATCTCATGGCATATATGCACATTCATTTCGAAGATATTAAGCAATTCGAATATTTACCCTATTTTTACTAAAAAGCTAAACTATACCCTTGCCATTTTTGCCAAAAAGTAGCGTTTTTCGAATTTCTATTTGGTTTGACCCTATGCTCCTTTTGATGCCAGATTTGGTTATGACTGATCTCATGGCATATATGTACATTCATTTCGAGGGTATAAGGCAATTCGAATATTTTCATTTTTTTCACAAAAAAGCTGAATATATACCCTTGCCATTTTTGCCAAAAAGAAGCGTTTTTCGAATTTGTAATTAATTTGCCCCTATGCCCCTTTTGATGCCAGATTGGGTCATGAACGATCTCATGGGATATAGAGACATTCATTTCGAGGATATTAGGAAATTCGAATGTTCACCTTTTTTCACAAAAAAGCTGAACTATACCCTTGCCATTTTTGCAAAAACGTAGCGTTTTTCGAATTTCGATATAATTTGCCCCTATGCCCCTTTTGATGTCAGATTTGGTTATGACTGGTTTCATATCGTATATGCACATTCATTTCGAGGATATTAGGCAATTCAAATATTTTCATTTTTTCCACAAAAAAGCTGAACTATACCCTTGCCATTTTGGCCAAAAAGTAGCGTTTTTCGAATTTGTAATTAATTTTCCTCAATGCCCCTTTTGATGCCAAATTGGGTCATGACCGATCAAATTGGATATAGAGACATTCATTTCGAGGATATTAGGCATTTCGAATATTCACCTTTTTTCATAAAAAAGCTAAACTATACCCTTGTCATTTTTGCCAAAAAGTAGCGTTTTTCGAATTTCTATTTAATTTGCCCCTATGCCCCTTTTGATGCCAGATTTGGTTATGACTGATCCCATGGCATATATGCACATTCATTTCTAGGATATTAGGCAATTCGAATGTTTACCCTTTCTTCATAAAAAAGCTGAACTATACCCTCGCCGTTTTTGCCAAAAAGTAGCGTTTTTCGAATTTGTGTTTAATTTGACCCTATGCCCCTTTTGATGCCGGATTTGGTCATGACTGATCTCATGGCATATATGCACATTCATTTCGAAGATATTAAGCAATTCGAATATTTACCCTATTTTCACTAAAATGCTAAACTATACCCTTGCCATTTTTGCCAAAAAGTAGCGTTTTTCGAATTTCTATTTGGTTTGACCCTATGCCCCTTTTGATGCCAGATTTGGTTATGACTGATCTCATGGCATATATGCACATTCATTTCGAGGATATTAGGCAATTCGAATATTACCCCTTTTTCACAACAAAAGCTGAAACTATACCCTTGCCATTTTGGCCAAAAAGTAGCGTTTTTCGAATTTGTAATTAATTTTCCTCAATGCCCCTTTTGATGCCAAATTGGGTCATGACCGATCAAATTGGATATAGAGACATTCATTTCGAGGATATTAGGCATTTCGAATATTCACCTTTTTTCATAAAAAAGCTGAACTATACCCTTGCCATTTTTGCAAAAAAGTAGCGATTTTCGAATTTCTATTTAATTTGCCCCTATGCCTTTTTTAATGCCAGATTTGGTTATGACTGGTTACATATTTTATATGCATATTCATTTCAAGGATATAAGGCAATTCGAATATTTTCATTTTTTTCACAAAAAAGCTGAACTATACCCTTGCCATTTTGGCCAAAAGTAGCGTTTTTCGAATTTCTATTTAATTTGCCCCTATGCCTTTTTTAATGCCAGATTTGGTTATGACTGGTTACATATTTTATATGCATATTCATTTCGAGGATATTAGGCAATTCGAATATTTTCATTTTTTTCACAAAAAAGCTGAACTATACCCTTGCCATTTTTGCCAAAAAGAAGCGTTTTTCGAATTTGTAATTAATTTGCCCCTATGCCCCTTTTGATGCCAGATTTGGTTATGACCGATCTTATGGGATTTAGAGACATTCATTTCTAGGATATTAGGCAATTCGAATATTTACCCTTTTTTCATAAAAAAAGCTGAACTATACCCTTGCCATTTTGGCCAAAAAATAGCGTTTTTCGAATTTGTGTTTAATTTGACCCTATGCCCCTTTTGATGCCGGATTTGGTTATGACTGATCTCATGGCATATATGCACATTCATTTCGAAGATATTAAGCAATTCGAATATTTACCCTATTTTCACTAAAAAGCTAAACTATACCCTTGCCATTTTTGCCAAAAAGTAGTGTTTTTCGAATTTCTATTTGGTTTGACCCTATGCCCCTTTTGATGTCATATTTGGTTATGACTGGTTTCATATCGTATATGCACATTCATTTCGAGGATATTAGGCAATTCAAATATTTTCATTTTTTCCACAAAAAAGCTGAAATATACCCTTGCCATTTTGGCCAAAAAGTAGCGTTTTTCGAATTTGTGATTAATTTTCCTCAATGCCCCTTTTGATGCCAAATTGGGTCATGACCGATCAAATTGGATATAGAGACATTCATTTCGAGGATATTAGGCATTTCGAATATTCACCTTTTTTCATAAAAAAGCTAAACTATACCCTTGCCATTTTTGCCAAAAAGTAGCGTTTTTCGAATTTCTATTTAATTTGCCCCTATGCCCCTTTTGATGCCAGATTTGGTTATGACTGATCCCATGGCATATATGCACATTCATTTCTAGGATATTAGGCAATTCGAATGTTTACCCTTTCTTCATAAAAAAAGCTGAACTATACCCTTGCCATTTTTGCAAAAAAGTAGCGATTTTCGAATTTCTATTTAATTTGCCCCTATGCCTTTTTAATGCCAGATTTGGTTATGACTGGTTACATATTTTATATGCATATTCATTTCAAGGATATAAGGCAATTCGAATATTTTCATTTTTTTCACAAAAAAACTGAACTATACCCTTGCCATTTTTGCCAAAAAGAAGCGTTTTTCGAATTTGTAATTAATTTGCCCCTATGCCCCTTTTGATGCCAGATTTGGTTATGACCGATCTTATGGGATTTAGAGACATTCATTTCTAGGATATTAGGCAATTCGAATATTTACCCTTTTTTCATAAAAAAAGCTGAACTATACCCTTGCCATTTTGGCCAAAAAATAGCGTTTTTCGAATTTGTGTTTAACTTGACCCTATGCCCCTTTTGATGCCGGAATTGGTTATGACTGATCTCATGGCATATATGCACATTCATTTCGAAGATATTAAGCAATTCGAATATTTACCCTATTTTTACTAAAAAGCTAAACTATACCCTTGCCATTTTTGCCAAAAAGTAGCGTTTTTCGAATTTGTGTTTAATTTGACCCTATGCCCCTTTTGATGCCGGATTTGGTTATGACTGATCTCATGGCATATATGCACATTCATTTCGAAGATATTAAGCAATTCGAATATTTACCCTATTTTTACTAAAAAGCTAAACTATACCCTTGCCATTTTTGCCAAAAAGTAGCGTTTTTCGAATTTCTATTTGGTTTGACCCTATGCCCCTTTTGATGCCAGATTTGGTTATGACTGATCTCATGGCATATATGCACATTCATTTCGAAGATATTAAGCAATTCGAATATTTACCCTATTTTTACTAAAAAGCTAAACTATACCCTTGCCATTTTTGCCAAAAAGTAGCGTTTTTCGAATTTGTGTTTAATTTGACCCTATGCCCCTTTTGATGCCGGATTTGGTTATGACTGATCTCATGGCATATATGCACATTCATTTCGAAGATATTAAGCAATTCGAATATTTACCCTATTTTCACTAAAAAGCTAAACTATACCCTTGCCATTTTTGCCAAAAAGTAGCGTTTTTCGAATTTCTATTTGGTTTGACCCTATGCCCCTTTTGATGCCAGATTTGGTTATGACTGATCTCATGGCATATATGCACATTCATTTCGAGGATATTAGGCAATTCGAATATTACCCTTTTTTCACAACAAAAGTTGAAACTATACCCTTGCCATTTTGGCCAAAAAGTAGCGTTTTTCGAAATTCCACAGGATCTTCGCATAGTCGAAAAATGATGTCTTTGCCATATAGCGATTTTACAATCCAAAACAGAAGCAATTTTTAAAATTATCAAAATATCAGGATTACAAGCTCCAAAATCCAACCAGTTTATTGATTCATAAGTACATGTACAAAGTTTGATGGTAATCCGTTCATGGGTTCTTGAGATGTGAAAAGTGATGAAAGTGAAACGTCCTGCACTTTGTTGGCATACAAATTACTTCTTGGCTTTTACTTGCCTGTTAATTGAGCGGGCAGGTCATCACTTGTACTGGGTTTTCCTTCCTTCTAAATGCCTGCTCTGATATGGGTAACGCCCATTATAATTGACATCTGTAATATTGACAGCCAACATTTCCTGCTATGATTATCACAGATAAACAGAACTATAACTCCTGTGCTTTATCTGAACTATCTTACTTGACTATATATGCTTTTTATAGAAGATACACATAATTGCAATAGAATATTTAGTGTATTTAGTACGGAAGAAAAATAATTGAAAAAACATTTACCTTGAGAACCAGCCGAATTATAAAACACGATTCTGCTGATAAGCTGTATATAAATAAGCATCCGGGCATTTTACTTTCTTTTTGTAATCTCCTTCCAGAAACAATAAAGTATGCCTTGATCAGCTACAAAGAAGATAATTTACAGGAGGTGGTGCCAATCTCCATGACCAAGCCTGTCGGCGCAGGGTGTTTTGAGGCGTACCACTCTGCAAGCAAGAAGTTGTATCCTGCTTTAATTCTAGAGAAAGATGGTATGTGGCCCATCACAAAGTTGAACGATTTAACGTTTATTTCCGCTTGTCATCTCCAAATGTTGCTTTGAATATTAGGTTTCCACTTTAGATAAATCGAGGCCATAGAATCTGTGTGTATCAGTAATCAATATAACTGAACTACCATTGTGCATCGCACCCATTCAGACAATTACCTTTTGCTTCCCAGTGTCAGGTGCGTACACAGAGAGGGGGATTTAGGGGGGGTTAACCCCCCCCTTTGGTTTTTTTTATGTGTGTATTTTTGATGAAACCCCCCCCCCCCCTTTGGTAATTTATTTTTTTTTAATAAAAAAAAATAAAATAATAATACGGAGCAAAATGTCAAATTTTCAAATTTCGAGACCCCCCCCCCCCCCCCACTTATTCAGCGGCTGGCTGAGTTGTTGCGAAATTTTTGGCTAGATTTAAAAATGTTAAAACCCCCCCCTTGAAAAAATCCTGCGTACGCGCCTTTTTCATGCTTCTTAGTCACATGACACGCCCTATCTGAAACTTGTAAGAATGGCATACAGTACCGTATACATTCTGTGGACGTTGACAATTTTTCCTGCAAATATGTCTTTATTTGTAACTAGATGACAAAGAGAGGTTGATAAAAGCCAAAAGGAAATCGACTGCCCCCAAGAAGACCGCCCCAAAGAAGACGACTGCCCCCCAGAAATCAACAGCTACAAAGAAGACGACTGCCCCCAGAAGACCGCCCCAAAGAAGACCACACTATCCACCGCAACCACATCTATGAACGAAAGGGACAGGCAATACCTTCGAATGATGGAAGATCTAGAGGTACGAGTATGCATTCTGCTTGTTTGAATGTAAATCAGCTGTTGAGATCACCGTAGTTATAGGATCTTCAAATAAACTGAATCTGTGATTTCTCTGTGATGAAGTGGTGGACAACTTTCTCGTTTGTAAGCCAATACACAAATTTTACTAAAACGTGCTCCAGCATCACCTAGATCTCCATCACCTCCACCATCAAGATCTCCATCACCTCCACCATCAAGATCTCCATCTCCTCCACCATCAAGATCTCCATCTCCTCCACCATCAAGATCTCCATCACCTCCACCATCAAGATCTCCATCACCTCCACCACCAAGATTTCCATCAAGATCTCCATCACCTCCACCATCAAGATCTCCATCTCCTCCACCATCAAGATCTCCATCACCTCCACCATCAAGATCTCCATCACCTCCACCACAAAGATTTCCATCAAGATCTCCATCACCTCCACCATCAAGATCTCCATCTCCTCCACCATCAAGATCTCCATCACCTCCACCATCAAGATCTCCATCACCTCCACCACCAAGATTTCCATCAAGATCTCCATCACCTCCACCATCAAGATCTCCATCTCCTCCACCATCACCTCCACCATCAAGATCTCCATCACCTCCACCACAAAGATTTCCATCAAGATCTCCATCACCTCCACCATCAAGATCTCCACATCTCCTCCACCATCAAGATCTCCATCACCTCCACCATCAAGATCTCCATCACCTCCACCACCAAGATTTCCATCAAGATCTCCATCACCTCCACCATCAAGATCTCCATCACCTCCACCATCAAGATCTCCATCTCCTCCACCATCAAGATCTCCATCACCTCCACCATCAAGATTTCCATCAAGATCTCCATCACCTCCACCATCAAGATCTCCATCACCTCCACCATCAAGATCTCCATCTCCTCCACCATCAAGATCTCCATCACCTCCACCATCAAGATCTCCATCACCTCCACCATCAAGATCTCCATCACCTCCACCATCAAGATTTCCATCAAGATCTCCATCACCTCCACCATCAAGATTTCCATCAAGATCTCCATCACCTCCACCATCAAGATCTCCATCTCCTCCACCATCAAGATCTCCATCACCTCCACCATCAAGATTTCCATCAAGATCTCCATCACCTCCACCATCAAGATTTCCATCACCTCCACCATCAAGATTTCCATCAAGATCTCCATCACCTCCACCATCAAGATCTCCATCTCCTCCACCATCAAGATCTCCATCACCTCCACCATCAAGATCTCCATCACCTCCACCATCAAGATCTCCATCACCTCCACCATCAAGATTTCCATCACCTCCACCATCAAGATCTCCATCACCTCCACCATCAAGATTTCCATCACCTCCACCATCAAGATCTCCATCACCTCCACCATCAAGATTTCCATCAAGATCTCCATCACCTCCACCATCAAGATCTCCATCTCCTCCACCATCAAGATCTCCATCACCTCCACCACCAAGATCTCCATCACCTCCACCATCAAGATTTCCATCACCTCCACCATCAAGATCTCCATCACCTCCACCATCAAGATCTCCATCACCTCCACCATCAAGATCTCCATCACCTCCACCATCAAGATTTCCATCACCTCCACCACCAAGATCTCCATCACCTCCACCATCAAGATCTCCATCACGAATTAACTTTGTAAAGTTAATTTTGTATTTCTATAAATGTATTTCTGGTTTTCCTCCACATTACCCTGGCTAGATGATCGAGTTGTCCCCAGGAAGAGGTTACTATACCTACGAGTCTGTGCTAAGGAAGGCAGAGCCAGGGCCTTCTACCTCCTCTCGGCCTTTAAATCCCCAGAGGAGTTAGCAGGCCTCAAGTCCCTGAAAGATGTGGAGGAGATCTTGACTGACAGTATTGTGGGTATGTGAAAATATCATGTTTTTAATTACATAAGCACCCTGTAAATAAAGGGTTTAGAATGATTCAGTCATGCTAATCCATTGGACCACAGTTTAATATTGCAATGTTTTCACAATAAACACATTCCTTGTTGTTGAGGTTTTCATGCGTGTGTGAATCCAATATCTGCAACTTTTACCAGTGATTAGCAAACAATTTAGCATAAGACGGGTATATAAATATATATATAAATATAATAGTTACTGATACATGTACCGGCCATTCTTACCTCTAAATCCAAAATTCTCTGTATAAAATGCTGGTTAAGTGAACCCAATATCTGCAATTTTTTACCAGTGATTAGCAAACAATTTAATTTCTTGCATTTATATCTTACATTTACATAATATTTGTATCATTTATAAGACGGGTATATATATATATATATATGCCAATCAGTTTGCCAGAGATATATAATAGTTACTGATACATGTACCGGCTGTTCTTACCTCTAAATCCAACATTTTCTATATGAAATGCTGCCTTAGTATGACTTTTGTAAATACATGTATGTTTTAGTAGTTTGTGGACTGTTTGTTTGGTATTCTCATTCACCATATAGGTGTACATTGCATGTGATATTTTATGTAATAAAGTGTTCAAACTGAAATAAATATGTGTATGCATTTTAGTTTTTACTCGGGTAATATGTGGATGGGGATTCGACTACATGCATAAATTGTACAACAACAAATTAATCAAATGATAATATTCCATTAAAAAAAAATGAAACTATTGAAAAATGAAAAATTTCCTATTTTTTGTTCCAAAACTATGCTATTTGAAATATATTTTTTTCCTATTTATTTTTTTACTAGGGCTAGCTCCAATCAATAGCTGCAGACTTTTTAAAGATGCACTAACCAACACTAACCAACACTGTCCAGCTAGCTAGTACACATACAAAAGGTGCATGCCTAGCAATGCAGTTTGAATACAACTCCAAGACATTTAAATGCCATTACCAAATCATGCATGCCCAGTACCTTGCCAGTACATTCTTTGAGTATTTAAATAGAGGAACAGCTGAAAATCTACCCACACAGTGATTGTTAGAGCTATCAATGATTGTGCATATATTAAGATGCATGGTGGGAAATCAATTGTTCAGGCAATGTTTATGCATAAGTCACAAGAAATGTTGGTGAGGAGGGGATAAGTTGTACTAACTGTCACAAAAAATCTTTATCTGTTGGTAAGGTATATACTGCAGCTCTACGTCTTTTAGATGGTGACGTTTAAAGGTCGGTCCCCAGACCTAAATAATCATATCTGATTGATACACGTCTGTAAAAAACCCAATCACACACATATGTACTAGATGTGACGCCATGTTTTCACATGCAGGGCCAGGGTAGGGTTAATTTATGCTGTATATCTGGCCCTGTTGTCACAGTTCCATGTTAGCAGTTCTCTGCTAGCATGGATCTCCCCTGGTAATATAATAGTGGCATTTTGGATTTGAAAACAGTTCATTTATTGGTTACATCTTTAACATTTCTGGTGATGTCAAATGACTATTTGATGTTTTGGATTGCATGATATTCTAATTAAATAAAAACGAACAACAAAGAATGTACATTTTTTCCCCTCAAATGACAATGTTATACATGTATTTTCCATACATTCAAGAAGCAAAAGAACAAAACTATAATAAACTTTAAAACATCAATTTATTCAAAATAAAACTATGTAGACATCTGTTAGTAAAACTCACTGCAAGGCACAACAAAAATATACACGTAAAGAAGTATGTTCCTTTCTAAGGATGGAATGAAGTTTCTATGGACGGATCATCAAATAATGAACAAGCTTCAGTCTTCAAAAATGATTTTTGGTAACTACTTCAGCCTAATCTCACATATTTGGCTCTTATTAATACATTTCCTAGATTTATTATTTTTTGGTTTTCATGTTTGTAATCTTTCACACCTAAAAGTTTGGTTAAAATCTATTCAAATGTTATCTTGCTTTCAAAAAGTTGCAATACTGGCCCTAATTTTTTTTCAATTGAGTAATTAAGCATTTATTTCAAATATTGCATGCCATTTTATAATTTATACTCTAGTATATATACGGGGCACAATAAACTTGTATGATAGAGAATTATTTTTAATTTCAATCATTTGAAAATGCTATCTCAGTATATATATAGGGTGAAAAATTATGAAATCTTGAAAGGCCAAAGGGAGCACAGCAACCAAGATTTTGCATTTTTTGTTTGTGCCCCCTTTCAGTGCCGCATGGGGCACATGTCTCCTGTTTGATATGACACTGGCTATTACTTGTCATGTATCAAATATCCATGTAGCTACTGACATTTCAGAGGGAATTTGAAAGCTCTATATTTTTATTGTAAATTGATGAATTTTGACCAAAGACAATACATTAGTACACCAAGTCTTATCAACCCTAAATCCATTAGACTATTAGAGCCACATCTTGAATTTAAAGAAAGCCTGCATATCGGGATCATCCACTGCTTTGTGGTTGACGGCAGCATAGACGTTCATCAGCAGCTCATTCTTGAACTTAGCCTCCAGGATCTGCACATACTTCTCGATACATCCTGTGTATGGTGAAAGAAATGGGAGAAATTCAAATTGAAAAAGCTGTCAAAATCGAGATTCATCAAGGTATCTATTCAAATTTACACAACCAATAAGGTAAAGGCTTAATAAAATATGAATAATTTCACTGCAATTCTTCATAAGTGATATCGGCAACAACTGTGCAATAACAATCTTTTTTATGTCCCTTAAGATCTTAACATACCAATCCAATCAAATAAATCAAGTCCTAGGTCGAAATTCCAGTTGGTACCAGTTGAAACTAGTAAGGATTTCCAACTGGTATCTACTGGTACCAGTTGAGACCAGTTGATTCAATAAGGAAACCAGTAGAAATACCATTTTGAAGTCTGACAAATAGAATACCATTTGCTTCCTCGACCAGTAGATTACTGGTCTCAACTGGTAGAAAATACAAGTTTGAGCTAAAGGACTAGTAGAATACCTGTTTAACTGGGACCTGTGTCAACTGGTACCAGTTAAAACCAGAAGTCAACTGGTACCAGTATATTCAACTGGTTTTTAATATGGAAATTGAAACACCCCCAACTAGGACCAGTTGAAAAACAATTTGACATCCGAGTCCAGTTGATTTTACCTTTGCCAAGTATTCTGCCGTATGCAATCATGTGCTTCTGCAGTCTGGTGTCATCAAACTTTTCATGCTTCATCAAGAGACGGAGGATCTCCCCGTGGAGGAAAGCATCATCATAAGACTCTTCATCTGAGAAGGGATAACGGGCGTACACATCCACGGCTTGGAGGGGCTCCGTCTTGATGAAGAGTTCAGCTAACTCGATGTATGCATCATGGATCTAGGTTAACAAAGAAGAAGAAAGAAGGTAGGTCAAAAAGACCTCGTGAGTTTGCTATCAATCACTATAAATGATAATATAAAGGGATGGTTGCTATATACAGTGCGTCCCAGAAAAAACGAAACCGAGAAGTATCGATGTTCTATCATAACTTAATCACAACTATAATTAATGAATGATACATATTTGGAAAGCTTAGAGTCTCCTCTTTCATGTGATGCTACTCAGATAATGCATATTTCACGCATGAGTGATTAAAAGCAATTTGAAGGAAGGAAACCCAAAAGTAATTTGGCGGGCGGTATCTGAATTTCAAAGAAATATTCATATTTCTAGAAAGTTCATTTTCTGCCCTTTCATATGACACCTCAATCAGGAAAAATGAGCGAGGAATGACAAAGTTCTGTTTGTTTAAAGTAGTGCTTGCATTTCCATAATTGTATTAAACGAATTCGTTTTCACTGGCTGCCTGCCGTATGAATAAACGAAATTAACAAAAGACTTAACTCCGTTTCGTTGACAATCAGCCGTAGACGAGAGTCTTCATGCATGGCTGATTGTCAACGAAACGGAGTTAAGTCTTTTATCAAATCTGCTTTTTGCTACGGCAGGCACCCAGTGAAAACGAATTCGTTTGTTAAAATTATGAAAATGTAAGGGCTACTTTAAACAAACAGAACTTTGTTATTCCTGGCTCATTTTTCTTGATTGAGGTATCATATGAAAGAGCAGAAAATGAACTTTCTAGAAATATGAATATTTCTTTGAAATTCAGATACCGCCCGCCAAATTACTTTTGGGTTTCCTTCCTTCAAATTGCTTTTAATCACTCATGCATAAAATATGCATCACGTGAGTAGCATCAGCTGAAAGAGGAGACTCTAAGCTTTCCAAATATGTATCACTCATTAATTATGGTTGTGATTAAGTTGTGATAAAACATCGATACTTCTCGGTTTCGTTTTTTCTGGGACGCACTGTATATAGCAGTAGATGTGGCAACATTAACATGCAGGGCCAGGATGCCTTTTCGGGCAATTGGAAGGTTCTTCCTTTGTTAATTCCTGCTTTTTTCTGGCTGGTGTTTTTCTGCTGGCATGAATTCCCCTGGCAACATTTTCCTCTTGAAAAAAATTATATAATTTGAGAAAAATTCTGGGAAAAAAACCCCAACCATTCTTGGTCAAGAAACATTAGAAAGGGGCGGAGGGGCAAATATTGTAAAATTAAGAATAAACACCTCTTTGGGGCCGAACTGGTAAGGGCTGGAGTGGTTCAGCATTTTGGCGGAAAAATAATTGAAATATTTGAATGGGCTAGTTTCCTCACAATAAATGTCCCTACATGCCATGAGAAGGATCCTGACCTCCATTTGCCTTAGAAAGGAGCATAGGGGCAAATATTGGAAAATTAAAAAAAAAAAAGATTTGGGGCCGAAATGGGCCGGAGTGGTTCAGCATTCTGGTGGTTTTTTTTTTGAATAGGCTAGTTTCCTCACAACGAATGTCTCTACATGCCATGAGAAAGATCCTGACCTTCATTTGCCTTAGAAAGGAGCATAGGGGCAAATATTGGAAAATTTAAAAAAAAAATGATTTGGGGCCGAAATGGGCCGGAGTGGTTCAGCATTCTGGCGGATTTTTTTTTGAATAGGCTAGTTTCCTCACAACGAATGTCTCTACATGCCATGAGAAAGATCCTGACCTCCATTTGCCTTACAAAAGGGCGTAGGGGCAAATATTGTACAATTTAGAATAAACATCAATTCGGGGCCGAACTGGTAAGGGCCGGAGTGAATCAGCATTTTGGCAGAAAAAAATTAAAATATTTTAATGGGCTAGTTTTCTCACAATAAATGTCCCTACATGCCATGAGAAGGATCCCTACCTCCATTTGTTCTAGAAAGGGGCATAGGGGCAAATATTGTAAAATTTAGAATATACACCGATTCAGGGCCAAACTGGTAAGGGCTGGAGTGGTTCAGCATTTTGGCGGAGAAAAATTAAAATATTTCAATGGGCTAGTTTCCTCACAATAAATGTCCCTACATGCCATAAGAAGGATCCTGACCTCCGTTTGCCTTAGAAAGGGGCGTAGGGGCAAATATTGTAAAATTTAGAATATACACCAATTTGGGGCCGATATGGTAAGGGCCGGAGTGGTTCAGCATTTTGGCAGAAAAAAAAAAAAAATATTTGAATGGGCTAGTTTCCTCACAATAAATGTCCCTACATGCCATGAGAAGGATCCTGTCCTCTATTTGTCCTAAACAGGGGTGTAAGGCAAATATTGGAAAATAAAGAATATACACTAATTTGGGGCCGAAATGGTAAGGGCCGGAGTGGTCCAGCATTTTGGTAGAAAAAAATAAAATATTTGAATGGGCTAGTTTCCTCACAATAAATGTCCCTACATGCCATGAGAAGGATCCTGACCTCCATTTGTCCTAAACAGGGGTGTAAAGGCAAATATTGGAAAATAAAGAATATACACTAATTTGGGGCCGAAATGGTAAGGGCCGGAGTGGTCCAGCATTTTGGTAGAAAAAAATAAAATATTTGAATGGGCTAGTTTCCTCACTATAAATGTCCCTACATGCCATGAGAAGGATCCTGACCTCCATTTGTCCTAGACAGGGGTGTAGAGGCAAATATTGGAAAATAAAGAATATACACTAATTTGGGGCCGAAATGGTAAGGGCCGGAGTGGTCCAGCATTTTGGCAGAAAAAATTAAAATATTTGAATGGGCTAGTTTCATCACAATAAATGTCCCTACATGCAATGAGAAGGATCCTGACCTCCATTTGTTCAAGAGAGGGGAATAGGGGCAAATATTGGAAAATTTAGAATATACATCCATTCGGGGCCGAAATGGTAAGGGCCGGAGTGGTTCAGTATTCTGACAGAAAAAATTAAAATATTTGAGTAGCATAGTTTCCTCACAATAAATGTTCGTACATGCCATGAGAAGGATCATGAGAAGGATCCTGACCTCCATTTGTCTTAGACAGGGTCGTAGGGGGAAATATTGGAAAATTTAGAATATACACCGATTTGGGGCCGAAATGGTGAGGGCCGGAGTGGTTCAGTATTCTGACAGAAAAAATTAAAATATTTGAATAGCCTAGTTTCCTCACAATAAATGTTCGTACATGCCATGAGAAGGATCATGAGAAGGATCCTGACCTCCATTTGTCTTAGACAGGGGCGTAGGGGTAAATATTGGAAAATTTAGAATATACACTAATTTGGGGCCGAAATGGTAAGGGCCGGAGTGGTCCAGCATTTTGGTAGAAAAAAATAAAATATTTGAATGGGCTAGTTTCCTCACTATAAATGTCCCTACATGCCATGAGAAGGATCCTGACCTCCATTTGTCCTAGACAGGGGTGTAGAGGCAAATATTGGAAAATAAAGAATATACACTAATTTGGGGCCGAAATGGTAAGGGCCGGAGTGGTCCAGCATTTTGGCAGAAAAAATTAAAATATTTGAATGGGCTAGTTTCCTCACTATAAATGTCCCTACATGCAATGAGAAGGATCCTGACCTCCATTTGTTCTAGACAGGGGCGTAGGGGCAAATATTTGAAAATTAAGAATATACACTAATTTGGGGCCGAAATGGTAAGGGCCGGAGTGGTTCAGCATTTTGGCAGAAAAAATTAAAATATTTGAATGGGCTAGTTTCATCACAATAAATGTCCCTACATGCAATGAGAAGGATCCTGACCTCCATTTGTTTTAGACAGGGGTGTAGGGGCAAATATTGGAAAATTTAGAATAAACATCAATTCGGGGGCGAACTGGTAAGGGCCGGAGTGGTCCAGCATTTTGGCAGAAAAAAATAAAATATTTGAATGGGCTAGTTTCCTCACAATTAATGTCCCTTCATGCAATGAGAAGGATCCTGACCTCCATTTGTTCTAGACAGGGGCGTAGGGCAAATATTGGAAAATTTAGAATATACACCGATTTGGGGATGAAATGGTAAGGGCCGGAGTGGTTCAGTAATCTGACAGAAAAAATTAAAATATTTGAATAGCCTAGTTTCCTCACAATAAATGTTCCTACATGCCATGAGAAGGATCCTGACCTCCATTTGTCCTAGACAGGGGCGTAGGGGAAATATTGGAAAATTTAGAATATACACCGATTTTGGGCCGAATTGGTAAGGGCCGGAGTGGTTCAGCATTTTGGCCGAAAAAATTAAAATATTTTAATGGGCTAGTTTCATCACAATAAATGTTCCTACATGCCATGAGATGATCATGAGAAGGATCCTGACCTCCATTTGTTCTAGACAGGGGCGTAGGGGCAAACATTGGAAAATTAAGAATATACACTAATTTGGGCCGAAATGGTAAGGGCCGGAGTGGTTCAGCATTTTGGCCGAAAAATTAAAATCTTTGAATGGACTAGTTTCCTCATAATAAATGTCTCTACATGCCATGAGAAGGATCCTTACCTCCATTTGTCCTAGACAGGGGCGTAGGGCAAATATTGGAAAATTTAGAATATACACCGATTTGGGGATGAAATGGTAAGGGCCGGAGTGGTTCAGTATTCTGACAGAAAAATTTAAATATTTGAATAGCCTAGTTTTCTCACAATAAATGTTCGTACATGCCATGAGAAGGATCATGAGAAGGATCCTGACCTCCATTTGTCTTAGACAGGGGCGTAGGGGGAAATATTGGAAAATTTAGAATATACACCGATTTGGGGCCGAAATGGTGAGGGCCGGAGTGGTTCAGTATTCTGACAGAAAAAATTAAAATATTTGAATAGCCTAGTTTTCTCACAATAAATGTTCCTACATGCCATGAGAAGGATCCTGACCTCCATTTGTCTTAGACAGGGGCGTAGGGGTAAATATTGGAAAATTTAGAATATACATCAATTTGGGGCCAAAATGGTAAGGGCCGGAGTGGTTCAGCATTTTGGCAGAAAAAAATAAAATATTTGAATAGCCTAGTTTCCTCACAATAAATGTTCGTACATGCCATGAGAAGGATCATGAGAAGGATCCTGACCTCCATTTGTCTTAGACAGGGGCGTAGGGGCAAATATTGGAAAATTTAGAATATACACCGATTTGGGGATGAAATGGTACGGGCCGGAGTGGTTCAGTATTCTGACAGAAAAAATTAAAATATTTGAATAGCCTAGTTTTCTCACAATAAATGTTCGTACATGCCATGAGAAGGATCATGAGAAGGATCCTGACCTCCATTTGTCTTAGACAGGGGCGTAGGGGGAAATATTGGAAAATTTAGAATATACACCGATTTGGGGCCGAAATGGTGAGGGTCGGAGTGGTTCAGTATTCTGACAGAAAAAATTAAAATATTTGAATAGCCTAGTTTCCTCACAATAAATGTTCCTACATGCCATGAGAAGGATCCTGACCTCCATTTGTCTTAGACAGGGGCGTAGGGGTAAATATTGGAAAATTTAGAATATACATCAATTTGGGGCCAAAATGGTAAGGGCCGGAGTGGTTCAGCATTTTGGCAGAAAAAATTAAAATATTTGAATAGCCTAGTTTCCTCACAATAAATGTTCGTACATGCCATGAGAAGGATCATGAGAAGGATCCTGACCTCCATTTGTCTTAGACAGGGGCGTAGGGGCAAATATTGGAAAATTTAGAATATACACCGATTTGGGGCCAAATTGGTAAGGGCCGGAGTGGTTCAGCATTTTGGCGGAAAAAATTAAAATTGTTGAATGGACTAGTTTCCTCACAATAAATGTCTCTACATGCCATGAGAAGGATCCTTACCTCCATTTGTTCTAGACAGGGGCGTAGGGGCAAACATTGGAAAATTAAGAATATACACTAATTTGGGCCGAAATGGTAAGGGCCGGAGTGGTTCAGCATTTTGGCCGAAAAATTAAAATCTTTGAATGGACTAGTTTCCTCATAATAAATGTCTCTACATGCCATGAGAAGGATCCTTACCTCCATTTGTCCTAGACAGGGGCGTAGGGCAAATATTGGAAAATTTAGAATATACACCGATTTGGGGATGAAATGGTAAGGGCCGGAGTGGTTCAGTATTCTGACAGAAAAACTTAAAATATTTGAATAGCCTAGTTTCCTCACAATAAATGTTCCTACATGCCATGAGAAGGATCCTGACCTCCATTTGTCCTAGACAGGGGCGTAGGGGAAATATTGGAAAATTTAGAATATACACCGATTTTGGGCCGAATTGGTAAGGGCCGGAGTGGTTCAGCATTTTGGCCGAAAAAATTAAAATATTTCAATGGGCTAGTTTCATCACAATAAATGTTCCTACATGCCATGAGATGATCATGAGAAGGATCCTGACCTCCATTTGTCTTAGGCAGGGGCGTAGGGGCAAATATTGGAAAATTTAGAATATACACCGATTTGGGGCCGAATTGGTAAGGGCCGGAGTGGTTCAGCATTTTGGCAGAAAAATTAAAATCTTTGAATGGACTAGTTTCCTCACAATAAATGTCTCTACATGCCATGAGAAGGATCCTTACCTCCATTTGTCCTAGAAAGGGGTGTAGGGGCAAATATTGGAAAATTTAGAATATACACCGATTTGGGGCCGAATTGGTAAGGTCCGGAGTGGTTCAGCATTTTGGCGGAAAAAATTCAAATATTTGAATGGGCTAGTTTGCTCACAATAAATGTCCCTACATGCCATGAGAAGGATCCTTACCTCCATTTGCCTTAGAAAGGGGCGTAGGGGCAAATATTGGAAAATTTAGATTATACATCCATTCGGGGCCGAAATGGTAAGGGCTGGAGTGGTTAAGCATTTTGGCAGAAAAAAAATAAATATTTGAATAGCCTAGTTTCCTCACAATAAATGTTCCTACATGCCATGAGAAGGATCCTGACCTCCATTTGTCCTAGACAGGGGCGTAGGGGGAAATATTGGAAAATTTAGAATATACACCGATTTGGGGCCGAAATGGTAAGGGCCGGAGTGGTTCAGTATTCTGACAGAAAAAATTAAAATATTTGAATAGCCTAGTTTCCTCACAATAAATGTTCGTACATGCCATGAGAAGGATCATGAGAAGGATCCTGACCTCCATTTGTCTTAGACAGGGGCGTAGGGGCAAATATTGGAAAATTTAGAATATACACCGATTTGGGGCCGGAATGGTTCAGCATTTTGGCGGAAAAAATTAAAATTGTTGAATGGACTCGTTTCCTCACAATAAATGTCTCTACATGCCATGAGAAGGATCCTTACCTCCATTTGTCCTAGACAGGGGCGTAGGGGGAAATATTGGAAAATTTAGAATATACACCGATTTGGGGCCGGAGTGGTTCAGTATTCTGACAGAAAAAATTAAAATATTTGAATAGCCTAGTTTCCTCACAATAAATGTTCCTACATGCCATGAGAAGGATCCTGACATCCATTTGTCTTAGACAGGGGCGTAGGGGTAAATATTGGAAAATTTAGAATAAACATCAATTCGGGGGCGAACTGGTAAGGGCCGGAGTGGTCCAGGATTTTGGCAGAAAAAAATAAAATATTTGAATGGGATAGTTTCTTCACAATAAATGTCCCTACATGCAATGAGAAGGATCCTGACCTCCATTTGTTCTAGACAGGGGCGTAGGGGCAAATATTTTAAAATTTAGAATAAACAACAATTCAGGGCCGAAATGGTAAGGGCCGTAGTGGTTCAGTATTTTGGCAGAAAAAATTAAAATATTTGAATGGGCTAGCTTCCTCACAAGAAATGTCCCAACATGCAATGAGAAGGGTCCTGACATCCATTTGTTCTAGACAGGGGCGTAGGAGCAAATATTGGACAATTAAGCATATACACCAATTTGGGGACGAAATGGTAAGGTCCCGGAGTGGTTCAGCATTTTTGGCAGAAAAAAATTAAAATATTTTAATGGGCTAGTTTCTTCACAATAAATGTCCCTACATGCCATGAGAAGGATCCTGACCTCCATTTGTCCTAGACAGGGGCGTAGGGGCAAATATTGGAAAATTTAGAATATACACCGATTTGGGGCCGAAATGGTGAGGGCCGGAGTGGTTCAGTATTCTGACAGAAAAAATTAAAATATTTGAATAGCCTAGTTTCCTCACAATAAATGTTCCTACATGCCATGAGAAGGATCCTGACCTCCATTTGTCTTAGACAGGGGCGTAGGGGTAAATATTGGAAAATTTAGAATATACATCAATTTGGGGCCAAAATGGTAAGGGCCGGAGTGGTTCAGCATTTTGGCAGAAAAAATTAAAATATTTGAATAGCCTAGTTTCCTCACAATAAATGTTCGTACATGCCATGAGAAGGATCATGAGAAGGATCCTGACCTCCATTTGTCTTAGACAGGGGCGTAGGGGCAAATATTGGAAAATAAAGAATATACACTAATTTGGGGCCGAAATGGTAAGGGCCGGAGTGGTCCAGCATTTTGGCCGAAAAAATTAAAATATTTGAATGGGCTAGTTTCATCACAATAAATGTCCCTAAATGCAATGAGAAGGATCCTGACCTCCATTTGTTCAAGACAGGGGAATAGGGGCAAATATTGGAAAATTTAGAATAAACATCAATTCGGGGGCGAAATGGTAAGGGCCGGAGTGGTCCAGCATTTTGGCAGAAAAAATTAAAATATTTGAATGGGCTAGTTTCATCACAATAAATGTCCCTAAATGCAATGAGAAGGATCCTGACCTCCATTTGTTCAAGACAGGGGAATAGGGGCAAATATTGGAAAATTTAGAATAAACATCAATTCGGGGGCGAACTGGTAAGGGCCGGAGAGGTCCAGCATTTTGGCAGAAAAAAATAAAATATTTGAATGGGCTAGTTTCTTCACAATAAATGTCCCTACATGCAATGAGAAGGATCCTGACCTCCATTTGTCCTAGACAGGGGCGTAGGGGCAAATATTGGACAATTTAGCATATACACCAATTTGGGACCGAAATGGTAAGGGCCGGAGTGGTTCAGCATTTTTGGCAGAAAAAACTAAAATATTTTAATGGGCTAGTTTCTTCACAATAAATGTCCCTACATGCAATGAGAAGGATCCTGACCTCCATTTGTCCTAGACAGGGGCGTAGGGGCAAATATTGGACAATTTAGCATATACACCAATTTGGGACCGAAATGGTAAGGGCCGGAGTGGTTCAGCATTTTTGGCAGAAAAAACTAAAATATTTTAATGGGCTAGTTTCTTCACAATATATGTCCCTACATGCAATGAGAAGGATCCTGACCTCCATTTGTTCTAGACAGGGGCGTAGGAGCAAATATTGGACAATTTAGCATATACACCAATTTAGGACCAAAATGGTAAGGGCCGAGGTGGTTCAGCATTTTTGGCAGAAAAAAATTAATTTTTTTTAATGGGCTAGTTTCCTCACAATAAATGTCCCTACATGCCATGAGAAGGATCCTGACCTCCATTTGTCCTAGACAGGGGTGGAGAGGCAAATATTGGAAAATAAAGAATATACACTAATTTGGGGCCGAAATGGTAAGGGCCGGAGTGGTCCAGCATTTTGGTAGAAAAAAATAAAATATTTGAATGGGCTAGTTTCCTCACTATAAATGTCCCTACATGCAATGAGAAGGATCCTGACCTCCATTTGTTCTAGACAGGGGCGTAGGGGCAAATATTTGAAAATTAAGAATATACACTAATTTGGGGCCGAAATGGTAAGGGCCGGAGTGGTTCAGCATTTTGGCAGAAAAAATTAAAATATTTGAATGGGCTAGTTTCATCACAATAAATGTCCCTACATGCAATGAGAAGGATCCTGACCTCCATTTGTTTTAGACAGGGGTGTAGGGGCAAATATTGGAAAATTTAGAATAAACATCAATTCGGGGGCGAACTGGTAAGGGCCGGAGTGGTCCAGCATTTTGGCAGAAAAAATTAAAATATTTGAATAGCCTAGTTTCCTCACAATAAATGTTCCTACATGCCATGAGAAGGATCCTGACCTCCATTTGTCCTAGACAGGGGCGTAGGGGAAATATTGGAAAATTTAGAATATACACCGATTTTGGGCCGAATTGGTAAGGGCCGGAGTGGTTCAGCATTTTGGCCGAAAAAATTAAAATATTTTAATGGGCTAGTTTCATCACAATAAATGTTCCTACATGCCATGAGATGATCATGAGAAGGATCCTGACCTCCATTTGTTCTAGACAGGGGCGTAGGGGCAAACATTGGAAAATTAAGAATATACACTAATTTGGGCCGAAATGGTAAGGGCCGGAGTGGTTCAGCATTTTGGCCGAAAAATTAAAATCTTTGAATGGACTAGTTTCCTCATAATAAATGTCTCTACATGCCATGAGAAGGATCCTTACCTCCATTTGTCCTAGACAGGGGCGTAGGGCAAATATTGGAAAATTTAGAATATACACCGATTTGGGGATGAAATGGTAAGGGCCGGAGTGGTTCAGTATTCTGACAGAAAAATTTAAATATTTGAATAGCCTAGTTTTCTCACAATAAATGTTCGTACATGCCATGAGAAGGATCATGAGAAGGATCCTGACCTCCATTTGTCTTAGACAGGGGCGTAGGGGGAAATATTGGAAAATTTAGAATATACACCGATTTGGGGCCGAAATGGTGAGGGCCGGAGTGGTTCAGTATTCTGACAGAAAAAATTAAAATATTTGAATAGCCTAGTTTTCTCACAATAAATGTTCCTACATGCCATGAGAAGGATCCTGACCTCCATTTGTCTTAGACAGGGGCGTAGGGGTAAATATTGGAAAATTTAGAATATACATCAATTTGGGGCCAAAATGGTAAGGGCCGGAGTGGTTCAGCATTTTGGCAGAAAAAAATAAAATATTTGAATAGCCTAGTTTCCTCACAATAAATGTTCGTACATGCCATGAGAAGGATCATGAGAAGGATCCTGACCTCCATTTGTCTTAGACAGGGGCGTAGGGGCAAATATTGGAAAATTTAGAATATACACCGATTTGGGGATGAAATGGTACGGGCCGGAGTGGTTCAGTATTCTGACAGAAAAAATTAAAATATTTGAATAGCCTAGTTTTCTCACAATAAATGTTCGTACATGCCATGAGAAGGATCATGAGAAGGATCCTGACCTCCATTTGTCTTAGACAGGGGCGTAGGGGGAAATATTGGAAAATTTAGAATATACACCGATTTGGGGCCGAAATGGTGAGGGTCGGAGTGGTTCAGTATTCTGACAGAAAAAATTAAAATATTTGAATAGCCTAGTTTCCTCACAATAAATGTTCCTACATGCCATGAGAAGGATCCTGACCTCCATTTGTCTTAGACAGGGGCGTAGGGGTAAATATTGGAAAATTTAGAATATACATCAATTTGGGGCCAAAATGGTAAGGGCCGGAGTGGTTCAGCATTTTGGCAGAAAAAATTAAAATATTTGAATAGCCTAGTTTCCTCACAATAAATGTTCGTACATGCCATGAGAAGGATCATGAGAAGGATCCTGACCTCCATTTGTCTTAGACAGGGGCGTAGGGGCAAATATTGGAAAATTTAGAATATACACCGATTTGGGGCCAAATTGGTAAGGGCCGGAGTGGTTCAGCATTTTGGCGGAAAAAATTAAAATTGTTGAATGGACTAGTTTCCTCACAATAAATGTCTCTACATGCCATGAGAAGGATCCTTACCTCCATTTGTTCTAGACAGGGGCGTAGGGGCAAACATTGGAAAATTAAGAATATACACTAATTTGGGCCGAAATGGTAAGGGCCGGAGTGGTTCAGCATTTTGGCCGAAAAATTAAAATCTTTGAATGGACTAGTTTCCTCATAATAAATGTCTCTACATGCCATGAGAAGGATCCTTACCTCCATTTGTCCTAGACAGGGGCGTAGGGCAAATATTGGAAAATTTAGAATATACACCGATTTGGGGATGAAATGGTAAGGGCCGGAGTGGTTCAGTATTCTGACAGAAAAACTTAAAATATTTGAATAGCCTAGTTTCCTCACAATAAATGTTCCTACATGCCATGAGAAGGATCCTGACCTCCATTTGTCCTAGACAGGGGCGTAGGGGAAATATTGGAAAATTTAGAATATACACCGATTTTGGGCCGAATTGGTAAGGGCCGGAGTGGTTCAGCATTTTGGCCGAAAAAATTAAAATATTTCAATGGGCTAGTTTCATCACAATAAATGTTCCTACATGCCATGAGATGATCATGAGAAGGATCCTGACCTCCATTTGTCTTAGGCAGGGGCGTAGGGGCAAATATTGGAAAATTTAGAATATACACCGATTTGGGGCCGAATTGGTAAGGGCCGGAGTGGTTCAGCATTTTGGCAGAAAAATTAAAATCTTTGAATGGACTAGTTTCCTCACAATAAATGTCTCTACATGCCATGAGAAGGATCCTTACCTCCATTTGTCCTAGAAAGGGGTGTAGGGGCAAATATTGGAAAATTTAGAATATACACCGATTTGGGGCCGAATTGGTAAGGTCCGGAGTGGTTCAGCATTTTGGCGGAAAAAATTCAAATATTTGAATGGGCTAGTTTGCTCACAATAAATGTCCCTACATGCCATGAGAAGGATCCTTACCTCCATTTGCCTTAGAAAGGGGCGTAGGGGCAAATATTGGAAAATTTAGATTATACATCCATTCGGGGCCGAAATGGTAAGGGCTGGAGTGGTTAAGCATTTTGGCAGAAAAAAAATAAATATTTGAATAGCCTAGTTTCCTCACAATAAATGTTCCTACATGCCATGAGAAGGATCCTGACCTCCATTTGTCCTAGACAGGGGCGTAGGGGGAAATATTGGAAAATTTAGAATATACACCGATTTGGGGCCGAAATGGTAAGGGCCGGAGTGGTTCAGTATTCTGACAGAAAAAATTAAAATATTTGAATAGCCTAGTTTCCTCACAATAAATGTTCGTACATGCCATGAGAAGGATCATGAGAAGGATCCTGACCTCCATTTGTCTTAGACAGGGGCGTAGGGGCAAATATTGGAAAATTTAGAATATACACCGATTTGGGGCCGGAATGGTTCAGCATTTTGGCGGAAAAAATTAAAATTGTTGAATGGACTCGTTTCCTCACAATAAATGTCTCTACATGCCATGAGAAGGATCCTTACCTCCATTTGTCCTAGACAGGGGCGTAGGGGGAAATATTGGAAAATTTAGAATATACACCGATTTGGGGCCGAAATGGTGAGGGCCGGAGTGGTTCAGTATTCTGACAGAAAAAATTAAAATATTTGAATAGCCTAGTTTCCTCACAATAAATGTTCCTACATGCCATGAGAAGGATCCTGACATCCATTTGTCTTAGACAGGGGCGTAGGGGTAAATATTGGAAAATTTAGAATAAACATCAATTCGGGGGCGAACTGGTAAGGGCCGGAGTGGTCCAGGATTTTGGCAGAAAAAAATAAAATATTTGAATGGGATAGTTTCTTCACAATAAATGTCCCTACATGCAATGAGAAGGATCCTGACCTCCATTTGTTCTAGACAGGGGCGTAGGGGCAAATATTTTAAAATTTAGAATAAACAACAATTCAGGGCCGAAATGGTAAGGGCCGTAGTGGTTCAGTATTTTGGCAGAAAAAATTAAAATATTTGAATGGGCTAGCTTCCTCACAAGAAATGTCCCAACATGCAATGAGAAGGGTCCTGACATCCATTTGTTCTAGACAGGGGCGTAGGAGCAAATATTGGACAATTAAGCATATACACCAATTTGGGGACGAAATGGTAAGGTCCGGAGTGGTTCAGCATTTTTGGCAGAAAAAAATTAAAATATTTTAATGGGCTAGTTTCTTCACAATAAATGTCCCTACATGCAATGAGAAGGATCCTGACCTCCATTTGTCCTAGACAGGGGCGTAGGGGCAAATATTGGAAAATTTAGAATAAACACCAATTTGGGGTCGAAATGGTAAGGGCCGGAGTGGTTCAGCAATTTGGCAGAAAAAATTAAAAATATTTTAATGGGCTAGTTTCTTCACAATATATGTCCCTACATGCAATGAGAAGGATCCTGACCTCCATTTGTTCAAGACAGGGGAATAGGGGCAAATATTGGAAAATTTAGAATAAACATCAATTCGGGGGCGAACTGGTAAGGGCCGGAGAGGTCCAGCATTTTGGCAGAAAAAAATAAAATATTTGAATGGGCTAGTTTCTTCACAATAAATGTCCCTACATGCAATGAGAAGGATCCTGACCTCCATTTGTCCTAGACAGGGGCGTAGGGGCAAATATTGGACAATTTAGCATATACACCAATTTGGGACCGAAATGGTAAGGGCCGGAGTGGTTCAGCATTTTTGGCAGAAAAAACTAAAATATTTTAATGGGCTAGTTTCTTCACAATATATGTCCCTACATGCAATGAGAAGGATCCTGACCTCCATTTGTTCTAGACAGGGGCGTAGGAGCAAATATTGGACAATTTAGCATATACACCAATTTAGGACCGAAATGGTAAGGGCCGAGGTGGTTCAGCATTTTTGGCAGAAAAATTTTTTTTTTTTTTAATGGGCTAGTTTCCTCACAATAAATGTCCCTACATGCCATGAGAAGGATCCTGACCTCCATTTGTCCTAGACAGGGGTGGAGAGGCAAATATTGGAAAATAAAGAATATACACTAATTTGGGGCCGAAATGGTAAGGGCCGGAGTGGTCCAGCATTTTGGTAGAAAAAAATAAAATATTTGAATGGGCTAGTTTCCTCACTATAAATGTCCCTACATGCAATGAGAAGGATCCTGACCTCCATTTGTTCTAGACAGGGGCGTAGGGGCAAATATTTGAAAATTAAGAATATACACTAATTTGGGGCCGAAATGGTAAGGGCCGGAGTGGTTCAGCATTTTGGCAGAAAAAATTAAAATATTTGAATGGGCTAGTTTCATCACAATAAATGTCCCTACATGCAATGAGAAGGATCCTGACCTCCATTTGTTTTAGACAGGGGTGTAGGGGCAAATATTGGAAAATTTAGAATAAACATCAATTCGGGGGCGAACTGGTAAGGGCCGGAGTGGTCCAGCATTTTGGCAGAAAAAAATAAAATATTTGAATGGGCTAGTTTCCTCACAATTAATGTCCCTTCATGCAATGAGAAGGATCCTGACCTCCATTTGTCTTAGACAGGGGCGTAGGGGGAAATATTGGAAAATTTAGAATATACACCGATTTGGGGCCGAAATGGTGAGGGCCGGAGTGGTTCAGTATTCTGACAGAAAAAATTAAAATATTTGAATAGCCTAGTTTCCTCACAATAAATGTTCCTACATGCCATGAGAAGGATCCTGACCTCCATTTGTCTTAGACAGGGGCGTAGGGGTAAATATTGGAAAATTTAGAATATACATCAATTTGGGGCCAAAATGGTAAGGGCCGGAGTGGTTCAGCATTTTGGCAGAAAAAATTAAAATATTTGAATAGCCTAGTTTCCTCACAATAAATGTTCGTACATGCCATGAGAAGGATCATGAGAAGGATCCTGACCTCCATTTGTCTTAGACAGGGGCGTAGGGGTAAATATTGGAAAATTTAGAATATACATCAATTTGGGGCCAAAATGGTAAGGGCCGGAGTGGTTCAGCATTTTGGCAGAAAAAATTAAAATATTTGAATAGCCTAGTTTCCTCACAATAAATGTTCGTACATGCCATGAGAAGGATCATGAGAAGGATCCTGACCTCCATTTGTCTTAGACAGGGGCGTAGGGGCAAATATTGGAAAATTTAGAATATACACCGATTTGGGGCCAAATTGGTAAGGGCCGGAGTGGTTCAGCATTTTGGCGGAAAAAATTAAAATTGTTGAATGGACTAGTTTCCTCACAATAAATGTCTCTACATGCCATGAGAAGGATCCTTACCTCCATTTGTTCTAGACAGGGGCGTAGGGGCAAACATTGGAAAATTAAGAATATACACTAATTTGGGCCGAAATGGTAAGGGCCGGAGTGGTTCAGCATTTTGGCCGAAAAATTAAAATCTTTGAATGGACTAGTTTCCTCATAATAAATGTCTCTACATGCCATGAGAAGGATCCTTACCTCCATTTGTCCTAGACAGGGGTGTAGGGCAAATATTGGAAAATTTAGAATATACACCGATTTGGGGATGAAATGGTAAGGGCCGGAGTGGTTCAGTATTCTGACAGAAAAACTTAAAATATTTGAATAGCCTAGTTTCCTCACAATAAATGTTCCTACATGCCATGAGAAGGATCCTGACCTCCATTTGTCCTAGACAGGGGCGTAGGGGAAATATTGGAAAATTTAGAATATACACCGATTTTGGGCCGAATTGGTAAGGGCCGAAGTGGTTCAGCATTTTGGCCGAAAAAATTAAAATATTTCAATGGGCTAGTTTCATCACAATAAATGTTCCTACATGCCATGAGATGATCATGAGAAGGATCCTGACCTCCATTTGTCTTAGGCAGGGGCGTAGGGGCAAATATTGGAAAATTTAGAATATACACCGATTTGGGGCCGAATTGGTAAGGGCCGGAGTGGTTCAGCATTTTGGCAGAAAAATTAAAATCTTTGAATGGACTAGTTTCCTCACAATAAATGTCTCTACATGCCATGAGAAGGATCCTTACCTCCATTTGTCCTAGAAAGGGGTGTAGGGGCAAATATTGGAAAATTTAGAATATACACCGATTTGGGGCCGAATTGGTAAGGTCCGGAGTGGTTCTGCATTTTGGCGGAAAAAATTCAAATATTTGAATGGGCTAGTTTGCTCACAATAAATGTCCCTACATGCCATGAGAAGGATCCTTACCTCCATTTGCCTTAGAAAGGGGCGTAGGGGCAAATATTGGAAAATTTAGATTATACATCCATTCGGGGCCGAAATGGTAAGGGCTGGAGTGGTTAAGCATTTTGGCAGAAAAAAAATAAATATTTGAATAGCCTAGTTTCCTCACAATAAATGTTCCTACATGCCATGAGAAGGATCCTGACCTCCATTTGTCCTAGACAGGGGCGTAGGGGGAAATATTGGAAAATTTAGAATATACACCGATTTGGGGCCGAAATGGTAAGGGCCGGAGTGGTTCAGTATTCTGACAGAAAAAATTAAAATATTTGAATAGCCTAGTTTCCTCACAATAAATGTTCGTACATGCCATGAGAAGGATCATGAGAAGGATCCTGACCTCCATTTGTCTTAGACAGGGGCGTAGGGGCAAATATTGGAAAATTTAGAATATACACCGATTTGGGGCCGGAATGGTTCAGCATTTTGGCGGAAAAAATTAAAATTGTTGAATGGACTCGTTTCCTCACAATAAATGTCTCTACATGCCATGAGAAGGATCCTTACCTCCATTTGTCCTAGACAGGGGCGTAGGGGGAAATATTGGAAAATTTAGAATATACACCGATTTGGGGCCGAAATGGTGAGGGCCGGAGTGGTTCAGTATTCTGACAGAAAAAATTAAAATATTTGAATAGCCTAGTTTCCTCACAATAAATGTTCCTACATGCCATGAGAAGGATCCTGACATCCATTTGTCTTAGACAGGGGCGTAGGGGTAAATATTGGAAAATTTAGAATAAACATCAATTCGGGGGCGAACTGGTAAGGGCCGGAGTGGTCCAGGATTTTGGCAGAAAAAAATAAAATATTTGAATGGGATAGTTTCTTCACAATAAATGTCCCTACATGCAATGAGAAGGATCCTGACCTCCATTTGTTCTAGACAGGGGCGTAGGGGCAAATATTTTAAAATTTAGAATAAACAACAATTCAGGGCCGAAATGGTAAGGGCCGTAGTGGTTCAGTATTTTGGCAGAAAAAATTAAAATATTTGAATGGGCTAGCTTCCTCACAAGAAATGTCCCAACATGCAATGAGAAGGGTCCTGACATCCATTTGTTCTAGACAGGGGCGTAGGAGCAAATATTGGACAATTAAGCATATACACCAATTTGGGGACGAAATGGTAAGGTCCGGAGTGGTTCAGCATTTTTGGCAGAAAAAAATTAAAATATTTTAATGGGCTAGTTTCTTCACAATAAATGTCCCTACATGCAATGAGAAGGATCCTGACCTCCATTTGTCCTAGACAGGGGCGTAGGGGCAAATATTGGAAAATTTAGAATAAACACCAATTTGGGGTCGAAATGGTAAGGGCCGGAGTGGTTCAGCAATTTGGCAGAAAAAATTAAAAATATTTTAATGGGCTAGTTTCTTCACAATATATGTCCCTACATGCAATGAGAAGGATCCTGACCTCCATTTGTTCAAGACAGGGGAATAGGGGCAAATATTGGAAAATTTAGAATAAACATCAATTCGGGGGCGAACTGGTAAGGGCCGGAGAGGTCCAGCATTTTGGCAGAAAAAAATAAAATATTTGAATGGGCTAGTTTCTTCACAATAAATGTCCCTACATGCAATGAGAAGGATCCTGACCTCCATTTGTCCTAGACAGGGGCGTAGGGGCAAATATTGGACAATTTAGCATATACACCAATTTGGGACCGAAATGGTAAGGGCCGGAGTGGTTCAGCATTTTTGGCAGAAAAAACTAAAATATTTTAATGGGCTAGTTTCTCCACAATATATGTCCCTACATGCAATGAGAAGGATCCTGACCTCCATTTGTTCTAGACAGGGGCGTAGGAGCAAATATTGGACAATTTAGCATATACACCAATTTAGGACCGAAATGGTAAGGGCCGAGGTGGTTCAGCATTTTTGGCAGAAAAAAATTAATTTTTTTTAATGGGCTAGTTTCCTCACAATAAATGTCCCTACATGCCATGAGAAGGATCCTGACCTCCATTTGTCCTAGACAGGGGTGGAGAGGCAAATATTGGAAAATAAAGAATATACACTAATTTGGGGCCGAAATGGTAAGGGCCGGAGTGGTCCAGCATTTTGGTAGAAAAAAATAAAATATTTGAATGGGCTAGTTTCCTCACTATAAATGTCCCTACATGCAATGAGAAGGATCCTGACCTCCATTTGTTCTAGACAGGGGTGTAGGGGCAAATATTGGAAAATTTAGAATAAACATCAATTCGGGGGCGAACTGGTAAGGGCCGGAGTGGTCCAGCATTTTGGCAGAAAAAAATAAAATATTTGAATGGGCTAGTTTCCTCACAATTAATGTCCCTTCATGCAATGAGAAGGATCCTGACCTCCATTTGTTCTAGACAGGGGCGTAGGGCAAATATTGGAAAATTTAGAATATACACCGATTTGGGGATGAAATGGTAAGGGCCGGAGAGGTTCAGTAATCTGACAGAAAAAATTAAAATATTTGAATAGCCTAGTTTCCTCACAATAAATGTTCCTACATGCCATGAGAAGGATCCTGACCTCCATTTGTCCTAGACAGGGGCGTAGGGGAAATATTGGAAAATTTAGAATATACACCGATTTTGGGCCGAATTGGTAAGGGCTGGTTCAGCATTTTGGCCGAAAAAATTAAAATATTTCAATGGGCTAGTTTCATCACAATAAATGTTCCTACATGCCATGAGATGATCATGAGAAGGATCCTGACCTCCATTTGTTCTAGACAGGGGCGTAGGGGCAAACATTGGAAAATTAAGAATATACACTAATTTGGGCCGAAATGGTAAGGGCCGGAGTGGTTCAGCATTTTGGCGGAAAAAATTAAAATCTTTGAATGGACTAGTTTCCTCATAATAAATGTCTCTACATGCCATGAGAAGGATCCTTACCTCCATTTGTCCTAGACAGGGGCGTAGGGCAAATATTGGAAAATTTAGAATATACACCGATTTGGGGATGAAATGGTAAGGGCCGGAGTGGTTCAGTATTCTGACAGAAAAAATTAAAATATTTGAATAGCCTAGTTTCCTCACAATAAATGTTCGTACATGCCATGAGAAGGATCATGAGAAGGATCCTGACCTCCATTTGTCTTAGACAGGGGCGTAGGGGGAAATATTGGAAAATTTAGAATATACACCGATTTGGGGCCGAAATGGTGAGGGCCGGAGTGGTTCAGTATTCTGACAGAAAAAATTAAAATATTTGAATAGCCTAGTTTCCTCACAATAAATGTTCCTACATGCCATGAGAAGGATCCTGACCTCCATTTGTCTTAGACAGGGGCGTAGGGGTAAATATTGGAAAATTTAGAATATACATCAATTTGGGGCCAAAATGGTAAGGGCCGGAGTGGTTCAGCATTTTGGCAGAAAAAATTAAAATATTTTAATGGGCTAGTTTCTTCACAATATATGTCCCTACATGCAATGAGAAGGATCCTGACCTCCATTTGTTCTAGACAGGGGTGTAGGGGCAAATATTGGAAAATTTAGAATAAACATCAATTCGGGGGCGAACTGGTAAGGGCCGGAGTGGTCCAGCATTTTGGCAGAAAAAAATAAAATATTTGAATGGGCTAGTTTCCTCACAATAAATGTTCGTACATGCCATGAGAAGGATCATGAGAAGGATCCTGACCTCCATTTGTCTTAGACAGGGGCGTAGGGGCAAATATTGGAAAATTTAGAATATACACCGATTTGGGGCCAAATTGGTAAGGGCCGGAGTGGTTCAGCATTTTGGCGGAAAAAATTAAAATTGTTGAATGGACTAGTTTCCTCACAATAAATGTCTCTACATGCCATGAGAAGGATCCTTACCTCCATTTGTTCTAGACAGGGGCGTAGGGGCAAACATTGGAAAATTAAGAATATACACTAATTTGGGCCGAAATGGTAAGGGCCGGAGTGGTTCAGCATTTTGGCCGAAAAATTAAAATCTTTGAATGGACTAGTTTCCTCATAATAAATGTCTCTACATGCCATGAGAAGGATCCTTACCTCCATTTGTCCTAGACAGGGGTGTAGGGCAAATATTGGAAAATTTAGAATATACACCGATTTGGGGATGAAATGGTAAGGGCCGGAGTGGTTCAGTATTCTGACAGAAAAACTTAAAATATTTGAATAGCCTAGTTTCCTCACAATAAATGTTCCTACATGCCATGAGAAGGATCCTGACCTCCATTTGTCCTAGACAGGGGCGTAGGGGAAATATTGGAAAATTTAGAATATACACCGATTTTGGGCCGAATTGGTAAGGGCCGGAGTGGTTCAGCATTTTGGCCGAAAAAAATTAAAATATTTCAATGGGCTAGTTTCATCACAATAAATGTTCCTACATGCCATGAGATGATCATGAGAAGGATCCTGACCTCCATTTGTCTTAGGCAGGGGCGTAGGGGCAAATATTGGAAAATTTAGAATATACACCGATTTGGGGCCGAATTGGTAAGGGCCGGAGTGGTTCAGCATTTTGGCAGAAAAATTAAAATCTTTGAATGGACTAGTTTCCTCACAATAAATGTCTCTACATGCCATGAGAAGGATCCTTACCTCCATTTGTCCTAGAAAGGGGTGTAGGGGCAAATATTGGAAAATTTAGAATATACACCGATTTGGGGCCGAATTGGTAAGGTCCGGAGTGGTTCAGCATTTTGGCGGAAAAAATTCAAATATTTGAATGGGCTAGTTTGCTCACAATAAATGTCCCTACATGCCATGAGAAGGATCCTTACCTCCATTTGCCTTAGAAAGGGGCGTAGGGGCAAATATTGGAAAATTTAGATTATACATCCATTCGGGGCCGAAATGGTAAGGGCTGGAGTGGTTAAGCATTTTGGCAGAAAAAAAATAAATATTTGAATAGCCTAGTTTCCTCACAATAAATGTTCCTACATGCCATGAGAAGGATCCTGACCTCCATTTGTCCTAGACAGGGGCGTAGGGGGAAATATTGGAAAATTTAGAATATACACCGATTTGGGGCCGAAATGGTAAGGGCCGGAGTGGTTCAGTATTCTGACAGAAAAAATTAAAATATTTGAATAGCCTAGTTTCCTCACAATAAATGTTCGTACATGCCATGAGAAGGATCATGAGAAGGATCCTGACCTCCATTTGTCTTAGACAGGGGCGTAGGGGCAAATATTGGAAAATTTAGAATATACACCGATTTGGGGCCGGAATGGTTCAGCATTTTGGCGGAAAAAATTAAAATTGTTGAATGGAATCGTTTCCTCCCAATAAATGTCTCTACATGCCATGAGAAGGATCCTTACCTCCATTTGTCCTAGACAGGGGCGTAGGGGGAAATATTGGAAAATTTAGAATATACACCGATTTGGGGCCGAAATGGTGAGGGCCGGAGTGGTTCAGTATTCTGACAGAAAAAATTAAAATATTTGAATAGCCTAGTTTCCTCACAATAAATGTTCCTACATGCCATGAGAAGGATCCTGACATCCATTTGTCTTAGACAGGGGCGTAGGGGTAAATATTGGAAAATTTAGAATAAACATCAATTCGGGGGCGAACTGGTAAGGGCCGGAGTGGTCCAGGATTTTGGCAGAAAAAAATAAAATATTTGAATGGGATAGTTTCTTCACAATAAATGTCCCTACATGCAATGAGAAGGATCCTGACCTCCATTTGTTCTAGACAGGGGCGTAGGGGCAAATATTTTAAAATTTAGAATAAACAACAATTCAGGGCCGAAATGGTAAGGGCCGTAGTGGTTCAGTATTTTGGCAGAAAAAATTAAAATATTTGAATGGGCTAGCTTCCTCACAAGAAATGTCCCAACATGCCATGAGAAGGATCCTGACCTCCATTTGTCCTAGACAGGGGCGTAGGGGAAATATTGGAAAATTTAGAATATACACCGATTTTGGGCCGAATTGGTAAGGGCCGGAGTGGTTCAGCATTTTGGCCGAAAAAAATTAAAATATTTCAATGGGCTAGTTTCATCACAATAAATGTTCCTACATGCCATGAGATGATCATGAGAAGGATCCTGACCTCCATTTGTCTTAGGCAGGGGCGTAGGGGCAAATATTGGAAAATTTAGAATATACACCGATTTGGGGCCGAATTGGTAAGGGCCGGAGTGGTTCAGCATTTTGGCAGAAAAATTAAAATCTTTGAATGGACTAGTTTCCTCACAATAAATGTCTCTACATGCCATGAGAAGGATCCTTACCTCCATTTGTCCTAGAAAGGGGTGTAGGGGCAAATATTGGAAAATTTAGAATATACACCGATTTGGGGCCGAATTGGTAAGGTCCGGAGTGGTTCAGCATTTTGGCGGAAAAAATTCAAATATTTGAATGGGCTAGTTTGCTCACAATAAATGTCCCTACATGCCATGAGAAGGATCCTTACCTCCATTTGCCTTAGAAAGGGGCGTAGGGGCAAATATTGGAAAATTTAGATTATACATCCATTCGGGGCCGAAATGGTAAGGGCTGGAGTGGTTAAGCATTTTGGCAGAAAAAAAATAAATATTTGAATAGCCTAGTTTCCTCACAATAAATGTTCCTACATGCCATGAGAAGGATCCTGACCTCCATTTGTCCTAGACAGGGGCGTAGGGGGAAATATTGGAAAATTTAGAATATACACCGATTTGGGGCCGAAATGGTAAGGGCCGGAGTGCATACATGCCAACATTTGAAAATCAGAAATCTGTACAAATTATGCTATTTAAAAAAAAAAGAGGAACAATCCTAACTCTCCTATTCAATACTACAGACAAATTCGTACAGAAAGAGGAACACCTGCATTAAAATGATAATTATCTTCTCCCAAAAAGAGGAATGTTCCTCTTTAATCTGTACAGTTGGCATGTATGGGAGTGGTTCAGTATTCTGACAGAAAAAATTAAAATATTTGAATAGCCTAGTTTCCTCACAATAAATGTTCGTACATGCCATGAGAAGGATCATGAGAAGGATCCTGACCTCCATTTGTCTTAGACAGGGGCGTAGGGGCAAATATTGGAAAATTTAGAATATACACCGATTTGGGGCCGGAATGGTTCAGCATTTTGGCGGAAAAAATTAAAATTGTTGAATGGAATCGTTTCCTCCCAATAAATGTCTCTACATGCCATGAGAAGGATCCTTACCTCCATTTGTCCTAGACAGGGGCGTAGGGGGAAATATTGGAAAATTTAGAATATACACCGATTTGGGGCCGAAATGGTGAGGGCCGGAGTGGTTCAGTATTCTGACAGAAAAAATTAAAATATTTGAATAGCCTAGTTTCCTCACAATAAATGTTCCTACATGCCATGAGAAGGATCCTGACATCCATTTGTCTTAGACAGGGGCGTAGGGGTAAATATTGGAAAATTTAGAATAAACATCAATTCGGGGGCGAACTGGTAAGGGCCGGAGTGGTCCAGGATTTTGGCAGAAAAAAATAAAATATTTGAATGGGATAGTTTCTTCACAATAAATGTCCCTACATGCAATGAGAAGGATCCTGACCTCCATTTGTTCTAGACAGGGGCGTAGGGGCAAATATTTTAAAATTTAGAATAAACAACAATTCAGGGCCGAAATGGTAAGGGCCGTAGTGGTTCAGTATTTTGGCAGAAAAAATTAAAATATTTGAATGGGCTAGCTTCCTCACAAGAAATGTCCCAACATGCAATGAGAAGGGTCCTGACATCCATTTGTTCTAGACAGGGGCGTAGGAGCAAATATTGGACAATTAAGCATATACACCAATTTGGGGACGAAATGGTAAGGTCCGGAGTGGTTCAGCATTTTTGGCAGAAAAAAATTAAAATATTTTAATGGGCTAGTTTCTTCACAATAAATGTCCCTACATGCAATGAGAAGGATCCTGACCTCCATTTGTCCTAGACAGGGGCGTAGGGGCAAATATTGGAAAATTTAGAATAAACACCAATTTGGGGTCGAAATGGTAAGGGCCGGAGTGGTTCAGCAATTTGGCAGAAAAAATTAAAAATATTTTAATGGGCTAGTTTCTTCACAATATATGTCCCTACATGCAATGAGAAGGATCCTGACCTCCATTTGTTCAAGACAGGGGAATAGGGGCAAATATTGGAAAATTTAGAATAAACATCAATTCGGGGGCGAACTGGTAAGGGCCGGAGAGGTCCAGCATTTTGGCAGAAAAAAATAAAATATTTGAATGGGCTAGTTTCTTCACAATAAATGTCCCTACATGCAATGAGAAGGATCCTGACCTCCATTTGTCCTAGACAGGGGCGTAGGGGCAAATATTGGACAATTTAGCATATACACCAATTTGGGACCGAAATGGTAAGGGCCGGAGTGGTTCAGCATTTTTGGCAGAAAAAACTAAAATATTTTAATGGGCTAGTTTCTTCACAATATATGTCCCTACATGCAATGAGAAGGATCCTGACCTCCATTTGTTCTAGACAGGGGTGTAGGGGCAAATATTGGAAAATTTAGAATAAACATCAATTCGGGGGCGAACTGGTAAGGGCCGGAGTGGTCCAGCATTTTGGCAGAAAAAAATAAAATATTTGAATGGGCTAGTTTCCTCACAATAAATGTTCGTACATGCCATGAGAAGGATCATGAGAAGGATCCTGACCTCCATTTGTCTTAGACAGGGGCGTAGGGGCAAATATTGGAAAATTTAGAATATACACCGATTTGGGGCCAAATTGGTAAGGGCCGGAGTGGTTCAGCATTTTGGCGGAAAAAATTAAAATTGTTGAATGGACTAGTTTCCTCACAATAAATGTCTCTACATGCCATGAGAAGGATCCTTACCTCCATTTGTCCTAGAAAGGGGTGTAGGGGCAAATATTGGAAAATTTAGAATATACACCGATTTGGGGCCGAATTGGTAAGGTCCGGAGTGGTTCAGCATTTTGGCGGAAAAAATTCAAATATTTGAATGGGCTAGTTTGCTCACAATAAATGTCCCTACATGCCATGAGAAGGATCCTTACCTCCATTTGCCTTAGAAAGGGGCGTAGGGGCAAATATTGGAAAATTTAGATTATACATCCATTCGGGGCCGAAATGGTAAGGGCTGGAGTGGTTAAGCATTTTGGCAGAAAAAAAATAAATATTTGAATAGCCTAGTTTCCTCACAATAAATGTTCCTACATGCCATGAGAAGGATCCTGACCTCCATTTGTCCTAGACAGGGGCGTAGGGGGAAATATTGGAAAATTTAGAATATACACCGATTTGGGGCCGAAATGGTAAGGGCCGGAGTGGTTCAGTATTCTGACAGAAAAAATTAAAATATTTGAATAGCCTAGTTTCCTCACAATAAATGTTCGTACATGCCATGAGAAGGATCATGAGAAGGATCCTGACCTCCATTTGTCTTAGACAGGGGCGTAGGGGCAAATATTGGAAAATTTAGAATATACACCGATTTGGGGCCGGAATGGTTCAGCATTTTGGCGGAAAAAATTAAAATTGTTGAATGGAATCGTTTCCTCCCAATAAATGTCTCTACATGCCATGAGAAGGATCCTTACCTCCATTTGTCCTAGACAGGGGCGTAGGGGGAAATATTGGAAAATTTAGAATATACACCGATTTGGGGCCGAAATGGTGAGGGCCGGAGTGGTTCAGTATTCTGACAGAAAAAATTAAAATATTTGAATAGCCTAGTTTCCTCACAATAAATGTTCCTACATGCCATGAGAAGGATCCTGACATCCATTTGTCTTAGACAGGGGCGTAGGGGTAAATATTGGAAAATTTAGAATAAACATCAATTCGGGGGCGAACTGGTAAGGGCCGGAGTGGTCCAGGATTTTGGCAGAAAAAAATAAAATATTTGAATGGGATAGTTTCTTCACAATAAATGTCCCTACATGCAATGAGAAGGATCCTTACCTCCATTTGTCCTAGAAAGGGGTGTAGGGGCAAATATTTTAAAATTTAGAATATACACCGATTTGGGGCCGAATTGGTAAGGTCCGGAGTGGTTCAGCATTTTGGCGGAAAAAATTCAAATATTTGAATGGGCTAGTTTGCTCACAATAAATGTCCCTACATGCCATGAGAAGGGTCCTGACATCCATTTGTTCTAGAAAGGGGCGTAGGGGCAAATATTGGAAAATTTAGATTATACATCCATTCGGGGCCGAAATGGTAAGGGCTGGAGTGGTTAAGCATTTTGGCAGAAAAAAAATAAATATTTGAATAGCCTAGTTTCCTCACAATAAATGTTCCTACATGCCATGAGAAGGATCCTGACCTCCATTTGTCCTAGACAGGGGCGTAGGGGGAAATATTGGAAAATTTAGAATATACACCGATTTGGGGCCGAAATGGTAAGGGCCGGAGTGGTTCAGTATTCTGACAGAAAAAATTAAAATATTTGAATAGCCTAGTTTCCTCACAATAAATGTTCGTACATGCCATGAGAAGGATCATGAGAAGGATCCTGACCTCCATTTGTCTTAGACAGGGGCGTAGGGGCAAATATTGGAAAATTTAGAATATACACCGATTTGGGGCCGGAATGGTTCAGCATTTTGGCGGAAAAAATTAAAATTGTTGAATGGAATCGTTTCCTCCCAATAAATGTCTCTACATGCCATGAGAAGGATCCTTACCTCCATTTGTCCTAGACAGGGGCGTAGGGGGAAATATTGGAAAATTTAGAATATACACCGATTTGGGGCCGAAATGGTGAGGGCCGGAGTGGTTCAGTATTCTGACAGAAAAAATTAAAATATTTGAATAGCCTAGTTTCCTCACAATAAATGTTCCTACATGCCATGAGAAGGATCCTGACATCCATTTGTCTTAGACAGGGGCGTAGGGGTAAATATTGGAAAATTTAGAATAAACATCAATTCGGGGGCGAACTGGTAAGGGCCGGAGTGGTCCAGGATTTTGGCAGAAAAAAATAAAATATTTGAATGGGATAGTTTCTTCACAATAAATGTCCCTACATGCAATGAGAAGGATCCTGACCTCCATTTGTTCTAGACAGGGGCGTAGGGGCAAATATTTTAAAATTTAGAATAAACAACAATTCAGGGCCGAAATGGTAAGGGCCGTAGTGGTTCAATATTTTGGCAGAAAAAATTAAAATATTTGAATGGGCTAGCTTCCTCACAAGAAATGTCCCAACATGCAATGAGAAGGGTCCTGACATCCATTTGTTCTAGACAGGGGCGTAGGAGCAAATATTGGACAATTAAGCATATACACCAATTTGGGGACGAAATGGTAAGGTCCGGAGTGGTTCAGCATTTTTGGCAGAAAAAAATTAAAATATTTTAATGGGCTAGTTTCTTCACAATAAATGTCCCTACATGCAATGAGAAGGATCCTGACCTCCATTTGTCCTAGACAGGGGCGTAGGGGCAAATATTGGAAAATTTAGAATAAACACCAATTTGGGGTCGAAATGGTAAGGGCCGGAGTGGTTCAGCAATTTGGCAGAAAAAATTAAAAATATTTTAATGGGCTAGTTTCTTCACAATATATGTCCCTACATGCAATGAGAAGGATCCTGACCTCCATTTGTTCAAGACAGGGGAATAGGGGCAAATATTGGAAAATTTAGAATAAACATCAATTCGGGGGCGAACTGGTAAGGGCCGGAGAGGTCCAGCATTTTGGCAGAAAAAAATAAAATATTTGAATGGGCTAGTTTCTTCACAATAAATGTCCCTACATGCAATGAGAAGGATCCTGACCTCCATTTGTCCTAGACAGGGGCGTAGGGGCAAATATTGGACAATTTAGCATATACACCAATTTGGGACCGAAATGGTAAGGGCCGGAGTGGTTCAGCATTTTTGGCAGAAAAAACTAAAATATTTTAATGGGCTAGTTTCTTCACAATATATGTCCCTACATGCAATGAGAAGGATCCTGACCTCCATTTGTTCTAGACAGGGGTGTAGGGGCAAATATTGGAAAATTTAGAATAAACATCAATTCGGGGGCGAACTGGTAAGGGCCGGAGTGGTCCAGCATTTTGGCAGAAAAAAATAAAATATTTGAATGGGCTAGTTTCCTCACAATAAATGTCCCTACATGCAATGAGAAGGATCCTGACCTCCATTTGTCCTAGACAGGGGCGTAGGGGCAAATATTGGACAATTTAGCATATACACCAATTTGGGACCGAAATGGTAAGGGCCGGAGTGGTTCAGCATTTTTGGCAGAAAAAACTAAAATATTTTAATGGGCTAGTTTCTTCACAATATATGTCCCTACATGCAATGAGAAGGATCCTGACCTCCATTTGTTCTAGACAGGGGTGTAGGGGCAAATATTGGAAAATTTAGAATAAACATCAATTCGGGGGCGAACTGGTAAGGGCCGGAGTGGTCCAGCATTTTGGCAGAAAAAAATAAAATATTTGAATGGGCTAGTTTCCTCACAATTAATGTCCCTACATGCCATGAGAAGGATCCTGACCTCCATTTGTCCTAGACAGGGGTGGAGAGGCAAATATTGGAAAATAAAGAATATACACTAATTTGGGGCCGAAATGGTAAGGGCCGGAGTGGTTCAGCATTTTTGGCAGAAAAAACTAAAATATTTTAATGGGCTAGTTTCTTCACAATATATGTCCCTACATGCAATGAGAAGGATCCTGACCTCCATTTGTTCTAGACAGGGGCGTAGGGGCAAATATTTGAAAATTAAGAATATACACTAATTTGGGGCCGAAATGGTAAGGGCCGGAGTGGTTCAGCATTTTGGCAGAAAAAATTAAAATATTTGAATGGGCTAGTTTCATCACAATAAATGTCCCTACATGCAATGAGAAGGATCCTGACCTCCATTTGTTTTAGACAGGGGTGTAGGGGCAAATATTGGAAAATTTAGAATAAACATCAATTCGGGGGCGAACTGGTAAGGGCCGGAGTGGTCCAGCATTTTGGCAGAAAAAAATAAAATATTTGAATGGGCTAGTTTCCTCACAATTAATGTCCCTTCATGCAATGAGAAGGATCCTGACCTCCATTTGTTCTAGACAGGGGCGTAGGGCAAATATTGGAAAATTTAGAATATACACCGATTTGGGGATGAAATGGTAAGGGCCGGAGAGGTTCAGTAATCTGACAGAAAAAATTAAAATATTTGAATAGCCTAGTTTCCTCACAATAAATGTTCCTACATGCCATGAGAAGGATCCTGACCTCCATTTGTCCTAGACAGGGGCGTAGGGGAAATATTGGAAAATTTAGAATATACACCGATTTTGGGCCGAATTGGTAAGGGCTGGTTCAGCATTTTGGCCGAAAAAATTAAAATATTTCAATGGGCTAGTTTCATCACAATAAATGTTCCTACATGCCATGAGATGATCATGAGAAGGATCCTGACCTCCATTTGTTCTAGACAGGGGCGTAGGGGCAAACATTGGAAAATTAAGAATATACACTAATTTGGGCCGAAATGGTAAGGGCCGGAGTGGTTCAGCATTTTGGCGGAAAAAATTAAAATCTTTGAATGGACTAGTTTCCTCATAATAAATGTCTCTACATGCCATGAGAAGGATCCTTACCTCCATTTGTCCTAGACAGGGGCGTAGGGCAAATATTGGAAAATTTAGAATATACACCGATTTGGGGATGAAATGGTAAGGGCCGGAGTGGTTCAGTATTCTGACAGAAAAAATTAAAATATTTGAATAGCCTAGTTTCCTCACAATAAATGTTCGTACATGCCATGAGAAGGATCATGAGAAGGATCCTGACCTCCATTTGTCTTAGACAGGGGCGTAGGGGGAAATATTGGAAAATTTAGAATATACACCGATTTGGGGCCGAAATGGTGAGGGCCGGAGTGGTTCAGTATTCTGACAGAAAAAATTAAAATATTTGAATAGCCTAGTTTCCTCACAATAAATGTTCCTACATGCCATGAGAAGGATCCTGACCTCCATTTGTCTTAGACAGGGGCGTAGGGGTAAATATTGGAAAATTTAGAATATACATCAATTTGGGGCCAAAATGGTAAGGGCCGGAGTGGTTCAGCATTTTGGCAGAAAAAATTAAAATATTTGAATAGCCTAGTTTCCTCACAATAAATGTTCGTACATGCCATGAGAAGGATCATGAGAAGGATCCTGACCTCCATTTGTCTTAGACAGGGGCGTAGGGGTAAATATTGGAAAATTTAGAATATACATCAATTTGGGGCCAAAATGGTAAGGGCCGGAGTGGTTCAGCATTTTGGCCGAAAAATTAAAATCTTTGAATGGACTAGTTTCCTCATAATAAATGTCTCTACATGCCATGAGAAGGATCCTTACCTCCATTTGTCCTAGACAGGGGTGTAGGGCAAATATTGGAAAATTTAGAATATACACCGATTTGGGGATGAAATGGTAAGGGCCGGAGTGGTTCAGTATTCTGACAGAAAAACATAAAATATTTGAATAGCCTAGTTTCCTCACAATAAATGTTCCTACATGCCATGAGAAGGATCCTGACCTCCATTTGTCCTAGACAGGGGCGTAGGGGAAATATTGGAAAATTTAGAATATACACCGATTTTTGGCCGAATTGGTAAGGGCCGGAGTGGTTCAGCATTTTGGCCGAAAAAATTAAAATATTTCAATGGGCTAGTTTCATCACAATAAATGTTCCTACATGCCATGAGATGATCATGAGAAGGATCCTGACCTCCATTTGTTCTAGACAGGGGCGTAGGGGCAAACATTGGAAAATTAAGAATATACACTAATTTGGGCCGAAATGGTAAGGGCCGGAGTGGTTCAGCATTTTGGCGGAAAAAATTAAAATCTTTGAATGGACTAGTTTCCTCATAATAAATGTCTCTACATGCCATGAGAAGGATCCTTACCTCCATTTGTCCTAGACAGGGGCGTAGGGCAAATATTGGAAAATTTAGAATATACACCGATTTGGGGATGAAATGGTAAGGGCCGGAGTGGTTCAGTATTCTGACAGAAAAAATTAAAATATTTGAATAGCCTAGTTTCCTCACAATAAATGTTCGTACATGCCATGAGAAGGATCATGAGAAGGATCCTGACCTCCATTTGTCTTAGACAGGGGCGTAGGGGCAAATATTGGAAAATAAAGAATATACACTAATTTTGGGCCGAATTGGTAAGGGCCGGAGTGGTTCAGCATTTTGGCCGAAAAAATTAAAATATTTCAATGGGCTAGTTTCATCACAATAAATGTTCCTACATGCCATGAGATGATCATGAGAAGGATCCTGACCTCCATTTGTCTTAGGCAGGGGCGTAGGGGCAAATATTGGAAAATTTAGAATATACACCGATTTGGGGCCGAATTGGTAAGGGCCGGAGTGGTTCAGCATTTTGGCAGAAAAATTAAAATCTTTGAATGGACTAGTTTCCTCACAATAAATGTCTCTACATGCCATGAGAAGGATCCTTACCTCCATTTGTCCTAGAAAGGGGTGTAGGGGCAAATATTGGAAAATTTAGAATATACACCGATTTGGGGCCGAATTGGTAAGGTCCGGAGTGGTTCAGCATTTTGGCGGAAAAAATTCAAATATTTGAATGGGCTAGTTTGCTCACAATAAATGTCCCTACATGCCATGAGAAGGATCCTTACCTCCATTTGCCTTAGAAAGGGGCGTAGGGGCAAATATTGGAAAATTTAGATTATACATCCATTCGGGGCCGAAATGGTAAGGGCTGGAGTGGTTAAGCATTTTGGCAGAAAAAAAATAAATATTTGAATAGCCTAGTTTCCTCACAATAAATGTTCCTACATGCCATGAGAAGGATCCTGACCTCCATTTGTCCTAGACAGGGGCGTAGGGGGAAATATTGGAAAATTTAGAATATACACCGATTTGGGGCCGAAATGGTAAGGGCCGGAGTGGTTCAGTATTCTGACAGAAAAAATTAAAATATTTGAATAGCCTAGTTTCCTCACAATAAATGTTCGTACATGCCATGAGAAGGATCATGAGAAGGATCCTGACCTCCATTTGTCTTAGACAGGGGCGTAGGGGCAAATATTGGAAAATTTAGAATATACACCGATTTGGGGCCGGAATGGTTCAGCATTTTGGCGGAAAAAATTAAAATTGTTGAATGGAATCGTTTCCTCCCAATAAATGTCTCTACATGCCATGAGAAGGATCCTTACCTCCATTTGTCCTAGACAGGGGCGTAGGGGGAAATATTGGAAAATTTAGAATATACACCGATTTGGGGCCGAAATGGTGAGGGCCGGAGTGGTTCAGTATTCTGACAGAAAAAATTAAAATATTTGAATAGCCTAGTTTCCTCACAATAAATGTTCCTACATGCCATGAGAAGGATCCTGACATCCATTTGTCTTAGACAGGGGCGTAGGGGTAAATATTGGAAAATTTAGAATAAACATCAATTCGGGGGCGAACTGGTAAGGGCCGGAGTGGTCCAGGATTTTGGCAGAAAAAAATAAAATATTTGAATGGGATAGTTTCTTCACAATAAATGTCCCTACATGCAATGAGAAGGATCCTGACCTCCATTTGTTCTAGACAGGGGCGTAGGGGCAAATATTTTAAAATTTAGAATAAACAACAATTCAGGGCCGAAATGGTAAGGGCCGTAGTGGTTCAGTATTTTGGCAGAAAAAATTAAAATATTTGAATGGGCTAGCTTCCTCACAAGAAATGTCCCAACATGCAATGAGAAGGGTCCTGACATCCATTTGTTCTAGACAGGGGCGTAGGAGCAAATATTGGACAATTAAGCATATACACCAATTTGGGGACGAAATGGTAAGGTCCGGAGTGGTTCAGCATTTTTGGCAGAAAAAAATTAAAATATTTTAATGGGCTAGTTTCTTCACAATAAATGTCCCTACATGCAATGAGAAGGATCCTGACCTCCATTTGTCCTAGACAGGGGCGTAGGGGCAAATATTGGAAAATTTAGAATAAACACCAATTTGGGGTCGAAATGGTAAGGGCCGGAGTGGTTCAGCAATTTGGCAGAAAAAATTAAAAATATTTTAATGGGCTAGTTTCTTCACAATATATGTCCCTACATGCAATGAGAAGGATCCTGACCTCCATTTGTTCAAGACAGGGGAATAGGGGCAAATATTGGAAAATTTAGAATAAACATCAATTCGGGGGCGAACTGGTAAGGGCCGGAGAGGTCCAGCATTTTGGCAGAAAAAAATAAAATATTTGAATGGGTTAGTTTCTTCACAATAAATGTCCCTACATGCAATGAGAAGGATCCTGACCTCCATTTGTCCTAGACAGGGGCGTAGGGGCAAATATTGGACAATTTAGCATATACACCAATTTGGGACCGAAATGGTAAGGGCCGGAGTGGTTCAGCATTTTTGGCAGAAAAAACTAAAATATTTTAATGGGCTAGTTTCTTCACAATATATGTCCCTACATGCAATGAGAAGGATCCTGACCTCCATTTGTTCTAGACAGGGGTGTAGGGGCAAATATTGGAAAATTTAGAATAAACATCAATTCGGGGGCGAACTGGTAAGGGCCGGAGTGGTCCAGCATTTTGGCAGAAAAAAATAAAATATTTGAATGGGCTAGTTTCCTCACAATAAATGTCCCTACATGCAATGAGAAGGATCCTGACCTCCATTTGTCCTAGACAGGGGCGTAGGGGCAAATATTGGACAATTTAGCATATACACCAATTTGGGACCGAAATGGTAAGGGCCGGAGTGGTTCAGCATTTTTGGCAGAAAAAACTAAAATATTTTAATGGGCTAGTTTCTTCACAATATATGTCCCTACATGCAATGAGAAGGATCCTGACCTCCATTTGCCTTAGACAGGGGTGTAGGGGCAAATATTGGAAAATTTAGATTATACATCCATTCGGGGCCGAAATGGTAAGGGCTGGAGTGGTTAAGCATTTTGGCAGAAAAAAAATAAATATTTGAATAGCCTAGTTTCCTCACAATAAATGTTCCTACATGCCATGAGAAGGATCCTGACCTCCATTTGTCCTAGACAGGGGCGTAGGGGCAAATATTGGAAAATTTAGAATATACACCGATTTGGGGATGAAATGGTAAGGGCCGGAGTGGTTCAGTATTCTGACAGAAAAAATTAAAATATTTGAATAGCCTAGTTTCCTCACAATAAATGTTCGTACATGCCATGAGAAGGATCATGAGAAGGATCCTGACCTCCATTTGTCTTAGACAGGGGCGTAGGGGCAAATATTGGAAAATTTAGAATATACACCGATTTGGGGCCGGAATGGTTCAGCATTTTGGCGGAAAAAATTAAAATTGTTGAATGGACTCGTTTCCTCCCAATAAATGTCTCTACATGCCATGAGAAGGATCCTTACCTCCATTTGTCCTAGACAGGGGCGTAGGGGGAAATATTGGAAAATTTAGAATATACACCGATTTGGGGCCGAAATGGTGAGGGCCGGAGTGGTTCAGTATTCTGACAGAAAAAATTAAAATATTTGAATAGCCTAGTTTCCTCACAATAAATGTTCCTACATGCCATGAGAAGGATCCTGACATCCATTTGTCTTAGACAGGGGCGTAGGGGTAAATATTGGAAAATTTAGAATAAACATCAATTCGGGGGCGAACTGGTAAGGGCCGGAGTGGTCCAGGATTTTGGCAGAAAAAAATAAAATATTTGAATGGGATAGTTTCTTCACAATAAATGTCCCTACATGCAATGAGAAGGATCCTGACCTCCATTTGTTCTAGACAGGGGCGTAGGGGCAAATATTTTAAAATTTAGAATAAACAACAATTCAGGGCCGAAATGGTAAGGGCCGTAGTGGTTCAGTATTTTGGCAGAAAAAATTAAAATATTTGAATGGGCTAGCTTCCTCACAAGAAATGTCCCAACATGCAATGAGAAGGGTCCTGACATCCATTTGTTCTAGACAGGGGCGTAGGAGCAAATATTGGACAATTAAGCATATACACCAATTTGGGGACGAAATGGTAAGGTCCGGAGTGGTTCAGCATTTTTGGCAGAAAAAAATTAAAATATTTTAATGGGCTAGTTTCTTCACAATAAATGTCCCTACATGCAATGAGAAGGATCCTGACCTCCATTTGTCCTAGACAGGGGCGTAGGGGCAAATATTGGAAAATTTAGAATAAACACCAATTTGGGGTCGAAATGGTAAGGGCCGGAGTGGTTCAGCAATTTGGCAGAAAAAATTAAAAATATTTTAATGGGCTAGTTTCTTCACAATATATGTCCCTACATGCAATGAGAAGGATCCTGACCTCCATTTGTTCAAGACAGGGGAATAGGGGCAAATATTGGAAAATTTAGAATAAACATCAATTCGGGGGCGAACTGGTAAGGGCCGGAGAGGTCCAGCATTTTGGCAGAAAAAAATAAAATATTTGAATGGGCTAGTTTCTTCACAATAAATGTCCCTACATGCAATGAGAAGGATCCTGACCTCCATTTGTCCTAGACAGGGGCGAAGGGGCAAATATTGGACAATTTAGCATATACACCAATTTGGGACCGAAATGGTAAGGGCCGGAGTGGTTCAGCATTTTTGGCAGAAAAAACTAAAATATTTTAATGGGCTAGTTTCTTCACAATATATGTCCCTACATGCAATGAGAAGGATCCTGACCTCCATTTGTTCTAGACAGGGGTGTAGGGGCAAATATTGGAAAATTTAGAATAAACATCAATTCGGGGGCGAACTGGTAAGGGCCGGAGTGGTCCAGCATTTTGGCAGAAAAAAATAAAATATTTGAATGGGCTAGTTTCCTCACAATAAATGTCCCTACATGCAATGAGAAGGATCCTGACCTCCATTTGTCCTAGACAGGGGCGTAGGGGCAAATATTGGACAATTTAGCATATACACCAATTTGGGACCGAAATGGTAAGGGCCGGAGTGGTTCAGCATTTTTGGCAGAAAAAACTAAAATATTTTAATGGGCTAGTTTCTTCACAATATATGTCCCTACATGCAATGAGAAGGATCCTGACCTCCATTTGTTCTAGACAGGGGTGTAGGGGCAAATATTGGAAAATTTAGAATAAACATCAATTCGGGGGCGAACTGGTAAGGGCCGGAGTGGTCCAGCATTTTGGCAGAAAAAAATAAAATATTTGAATGGGCTAGTTTCCTCACAATTAATGTCCCTACATGCCATGAGAAGGATCCTGACCTCCATTTGTCCTAGACAGGGGTGGAGAGGCAAATATTGGAAAATAAAGAATATACACTAATTTGGGGCCGAAATGGTAAGGGCCGGAGTGGTTCAGCATTTTTGGCAGAAAAAACTAAAATATTTTAATGGGCTAGTTTCTTCACAATATATGTCCCTACATGCAATGAGAAGGATCCTGACCTCCATTTGTTCTAGACAGGGGTGTAGGAGCAAATATTGGACAATTTAGCATATACACCAATTTAGGACCGAAATGGTAAGGGCCGAGGTGGTTCAGCATTTTTGGCAGAAAAAAATTTTTTTTTTTTAATGGGCTAGTTTCCTCACAATAAATGTCCCTACATGCCATGAGAAGGATCCTGACCTCCATTTGTCCTAGACAGGGGTGGAGAGGCAAATATTGGAAAATAAAGAATATACACTAATTTGGGGCCGAAATGGTAAGGGCCGGAGTGGTCCAGCATTTTGGTAGAAAAAAATAAAATATTTGAATGGGCTAGTTTCCTCACTATAAATGTCCCTACATGCAATGAGAAGGATCCTGACCTCCATTTGTTCTAGACAGGGGTGTAGGGGCAAATATTGGAAAATTTAGAATAAACATCAATTCGGGGGCGAACTGGTAAGGGCCGGAGTGGTCCAGCATTTTGGCAGAAAAAAATAAAATATTTGAATGGGCTAGTTTCCTCACAATAAATGTCCCTACATGCAATGAGAAGGATCCTGACCTCCATTTGTCCTAGACAGGGGCGTAGGGGCAAATATTGGACAATTTAGCATATACACCAATTTGGGACCGAAATGGTAAGGGCCGGAGTGGTTCAGCATTTTTGGCAGAAAAAACTAAAATATTTTAATGGGCTAGTTTCTTCACAATATATGTCCCTACATGCAATGAGAAGGATCCTGACCTCCATTTGTTCTAGACAGGGGTGTAGGGGCAAATATTGGAAAATTTAGAATAAACATCAATTCGGGGGCGAACTGGTAAGGGCCGGAGTGGTCCAGCATTTTGGCAGAAAAAAATAAAATATTTGAATGGGCTAGTTTCCTCACAATTAATGTCCCTACATGCCATGAGAAGGATCCTGACCTCCATTTGTCCTAGACAGGGGTGGAGAGGCAAATATTGGAAAATAAAGAATATACACTAATTTGGGGCCGAAATGGTAAGGGCCGGAGTGGTTCAGCATTTTTGGCAGAAAAAACTAAAATATTTTAATGGGCTAGTTTCTTCACAATATATGTCCCTACATGCAATGAGAAGGATCCTGACCTCCATTTGTTCTAGACAGGGGTGTAGGAGCAAATATTGGACAATTTAGCATATACACCAATTTAGGACCGAAATGGTAAGGGCCGAGGTGGTTCAGCATTTTTGGCAGAAAAAAATTAATTTTTTTTAATGGGCTAGTTTCCTCACAATAAATGTCCCTACATGCCATGAGAAGGATCCTGACCTCCATTTGTCCTAGACAGGGGTGGAGAGGCAAATATTGGAAAATAAAGAATATACACTAATTTGGGGCCGAAATGGTAAGGGCCGGAGTGGTCCAGCATTTTGGTAGAAAAAAATAAAATATTTGAATGGGCTAGTTTCCTCACTATAAATGTCCCTACATGCAATGAGAAGGATCCTGACCTCCATTTGTTCTAGACAGGGGCGTAGGGGCAAATATTTGAAAATTAAGAATATACACTAATTTGGGGCCGAAATGGTAAGGGCCGGAGTGGTTCAGCATTTTGGCAGAAAAAATTAAAATATTTGAATGGGCTAGTTTCATCACAATAAATGTCCCTACATGCAATGAGAAGGATCCTGACCTCCATTTGTTTTAGACAGGGGTGTAGGGGCAAATATTGGAAAATTTAGAATAAACATCAATTCGGGGGCGAACTGGTAAGGGCCGGAGTGGTCCAGCATTTTGGCAGAAAAAAATAAAATATTTGAATGGGCTAGTTTCCTCACAATTAATGTCCCTTCATGCAATGAGAAGGATCCTGACCTCCATTTGTTCTAGACAGGGGCGTAGGGCAAATATTGGAAAATTTAGAATATACACCGATTTGGGGATGAAATGGTAAGGGCCGGAGAGGTTCAGTAATCTGACAGAAAAAATTAAAATATTTGAATAGCCTAGTTTCCTCACAATAAATGTTCCTACATGCCATGAGAAGGATCCTGACCTCCATTTGTCCTAGACAGGGGCGTAGGGGAAATATTGTAAAATTTAGAATATACACCGATTTGGGGCCAAATTGGTAAGGGCTGGTTCAGCATTTTGGCCGAAAAAATTAAAATATTTCAATGGGCTAGTTTCATCACAATAAATGTTCCTACATGCCATGAGATGATCATGAGAAGGATCCTGACCTCCATTTGTTCTAGACAGGGGCGTAGGGGCAAACATTGGAAAATTAAGAATATACACTAATTTGGGCCGAAATGGTAAGGGCCGGAGTGGTTCAGCATTTTGGCGGAAAAAATTAAAATCTTTGAATGGACTAGTTTCCTCATAATAAATGTCTCTACATGCCATGAGAAGGATCCTTACCTCCATTTGTCCTAGACAGGGGCGTAGGGCAAATATTGGAAAATTTAGAATATACACCGATTTGGGGATGAAATGGTAAGGGCCGGAGTGGTTCAGTATTCTGACAGAAAAAATTAAAATATTTGAATAGCCTAGTTTCCTCACAATAAATGTTCGTACATGCCATGAGAAGGATCATGAGAAGGATCCTGACCTCCATTTGTCTTAGACAGGGGCGTAGGGGGAAATATTGGAAAATTTAGAATATACACCGATTTGGGGTCGAAATGGTGAGGGCCGGAGTGGTTCAGTATTCTGACAGAAAAAATTAAAATATTTGAATAGCCTAGTTTCCTCACAATAAATGTTCCTACATGCCATGAGAAGGATCCTGACCTCCATTTGTCTTAGACAGGGGCGTAGGGGTAAATATTGGAAAATTTAGAATATACATCAATTTGGGGCCAAAATGGTAAGGGCCGGAGTGGTTCAGCATTTTGGCAGAAAAAATTAAAATATTTGAATAGCCTAGTTTCCTCACAATAAATGTTCGTACATGCCATGAGAAGGATCATGAGAAGGATCCTGACCTCCATTTGTCTTAGACAGGGGCGTAGGGGTAAATATTGGAAAATTTAGAATATACATCAATTTGGGGCCAAAATGGTAAGGGCCGGAGTGGTTCAGCATTTTGGCAGAAAAAATTAAAATATTTGAATAGCCTAGTTTCCTCACAATAAATGTTCGTACATGCCATGAGAAGGATCATGAGAAGGATCCTGACCTCCATTTGTCTTAGACAGGGGCGTAGGGGCAAATATTGGAAAATTTAGAATATACACCGATTTGGGGCCAAATTGGTAAGGGCCGGAGTGGTTCAGCATTTTGGCGGAAAAAATTAAAATTGTTGAATGGACTAGTTTCCTCACAATAAATGTCTCTACATGCCATGAGAAGGATCCTTACCTCCATTTGTTCTAGACAGGGGCGTAGGGGCAAACATTGGAAAATTAAGAATATACACTAATTTGGGCCGAAATGGTAAGGGCCGGAGTGGTTCAGCATTTTGGCCGAAAAATTAAAATCTTTGAATGGACTAGTTTCCTCATAATAAATGTCTCTACATGCCATGAGAAGGATCCTTACCTCCATTTGTCCTAGACAGGGGTGTAGGGCAAATATTGGAAAATTTAGAATATACACCGATTTGGGGATGAAATGGTAAGGGCCGGAGTGGTTCAGTATTCTGACAGAAAAACTTAAAATATTTGAATAGCCTAGTTTCCTCACAATAAATGTTCCTACATGCCATGAGAAGGATCCTGACCTCCATTTGTCCTAGACAGGGGCGTAGGGGAAATATTGGAAAATTTAGAATATACACCGATTTTGGGCCGAATTGGTAAGGGCCGGAGTGGTTCAGCATTTTGGCCGAAAAAATTAAAATATTTCAATGGGCTAGTTTCATCACAATAAATGTTCCTACATGCCATGAGATGATCATGAGAAGGATCCTGACCTCCATTTGTCTTAGGCAGGGGCGTAGGGGCAAATATTGGAAAATTTAGAATATACACCGATTTGGGGCCGAATTGGTAAGGGCCGGAGTGGTTCAGCATTTTGGCAGAAAAATTAAAATCTTTGAATGGACTAGTTTCCTCACAATAAATGTCTCTACATGCCATGAGAAGGATCCTTACCTCCATTTGTCCTAGAAAGGGGTGTAGGGGCAAATATTGGAAAATTTAGAATATACACCGATTTGGGGCCGAATTGGTAAGGTCCGGAGTGGTTCAGCATTTTGGCGGAAAAAATTCAAATATTTGAATGGGCTAGTTTGCTCACAATAAATGTCCCTACATGCCATGAGAAGGATCCTTACCTCCATTTGCCTTAGAAAGGGGCGTAGGGGCAAATATTGGAAAATTTAGATTATACATCCATTCGGGGCCGAAATGGTAAGGGCTGGAGTGGTTAAGCATTTTGGCAGAAAAAAAATAAATATTTGAATAGCCTAGTTTCCTCACAATAAATGTTCCTACATGCCATGAGAAGGATCCTGACCTCCATTTGTCCTAGACAGGGGCGTAGGGGGAAATATTGGAAAATTTAGAATATACACCGATTTGGGGCCGAAATGGTAAGGGCCGGAGTGGTTCAGTATTCTGACAGAAAAAATTAAAATATTTGAATAGCCTAGTTTCCTCACAATAAATGTTCGTACATGCCATGAGAAGGATCATGAGAAGGATCCTGACCTCCATTTGTCTTAGACAGGGGCGTAGGGGCAAATATTGGAAAATTTAGAATATACACCGATTTGGGGCCGGAATGGTTCAGCATTTTGGCGGAAAAAATTAAAATTGTTGAATGGACTCGTTTCCTCACAATAAATGTCTCTACATGCCATGAGAAGGATCCTTACCTCCATTTGTCCTAGACAGGGGCGTAGGGGGAAATATTGGAAAATTTAGAATATACACCGATTTGGGGCCGAAATGGTGAGGGCCGGAGTGGTTCAGTATTCTGACAGAAAAAATTAAAATATTTGAATAGCCTAGTTTCCTCACAATAAATGTTCCTACATGCCATGAGAAGGATCCTGACATCCATTTGTCTTAGACAGGGGCGTAGGGGTAAATATTGGAAAATTTAGAATAAACATCAATTCGGGGGCGAACTGGTAAGGGCCGGAGTGGTCCAGGATTTTGGCAGAAAAAAATAAAATATTTGAATGGGATAGTTTCTTCACAATAAATGTCCCTACATGCAATGAGAAGGATCCTGACCTCCATTTGTTCTAGACAGGGGCGTAGGGGCAAATATTTTAAAATTTAGAATAAACAACAATTCAGGGCCGAAATGGTAAGGGCCGTAGTGGTTCAGTATTTTGGCAGAAAAAATTAAAATATTTGAATGGGCTAGCTTCCTCACAAGAAATGTCCCAACATGCAATGAGAAGGGTCCTGACATCCATTTGTTCTAGACAGGGGCGTAGGAGCAAATATTGGACAATTAAGCATATACACCAATTTGGGGACGAAATGGTAAGGTCCGGAGTGGTTCAGCATTTTTGGCAGAAAAAAATTAAAATATTTTAATGGGCTAGTTTCTTCACAATAAATGTCCCTACATGCAATGAGAAGGATCCTGACCTCCATTTGTCCTAGACAGGGGCGTAGGGGCAAATATTGGAAAATTTAGAATAAACACCAATTTGGGGTCGAAATGGTAAGGGCCGGAGTGGTTCAGCAATTTGGCAGAAAAAATTAAAAATATTTTAATGGGCTAGTTTCTTCACAATATATGTCCCTACATGCAATGAGAAGGATCCTGACCTCCATTTGTTCAAGACAGGGGAATAGGGGCAAATATTGGAAAATTTAGAATAAACATCAATTCGGGGGCGAACTGGTAAGGGCCGGAGAGGTCCAGCATTTTGGCAGAAAAAAATAAAATATTTGAATGGGCTAGTTTCTTCACAATAAATGTCCCTACATGCAATGAGAAGGATCCTGACCTCCATTTGTCCTAGACAGGGGCGTAGGGGCAAATATTGGACAATTTAGCATATACACCAATTTGGGACCGAAATGGTAAGGGCCGGAGTGGTTCAGCATTTTTGGCAGAAAAAACTAAAATATTTTAATGGGCTAGTTTCTTCACAATATATGTCCCTACATGCAATGAGAAGGATCCTGACCTCCATTTGTTCTAGACAGGGGCGTAGGAGCAAATATTGGACAATTTAGCATATACACCAATTTAGGACCGAAATGGTAAGGGCCGAGGTGGTTCAGCATTTTTGGCAGAAAAAAATTAATTTTTTTTAATGGGCTAGTTTCCTCACAATAAATGTCCCTACATGCCATGAGAAGGATCCTGACCTCCATTTGTCCTAGACAGGGGTGGAGAGGCAAATATTGGAAAATAAAGAATATACACTAATTTGGGGCCGAAATGGTAAGGGCCGGAGTGGTCCAGCATTTTGGTAGAAAAAAATAAAATATTTGAATGGGCTAGTTTCCTCACTATAAATGTCCCTACATGCAATGAGAAGGATCCTGACCTCCATTTGTTCTAGACAGGGGCGTAGGGGCAAATATTTGAAAATTAAGAATATACACTAATTTGGGGCCGAAATGGTAAGGGCCGGAGTGGTTCAGCATTTTGGCAGAAAAAATTAAAATATTTGAATGGGCTAGTTTCATCACAATAAATGTCCCTACATGCAATGAGAAGGATCCTGACCTCCATTTGTTTTAGACAGGGGTGTAGGGGCAAATATTGGAAAATTTAGAATAAACATCAATTCGGGGGCGAACTGGTAAGGGCCGGAGTGGTCCAGCATTTTGGCAGAAAAAAATAAAATATTTGAATGGGCTAGTTTCCTCACAATTAATGTCCCTTCATGCAATGAGAAGGATCCTGACCTCCATTTGTTCTAGACAGGGGCGTAGGGCAAATATTGGAAAATTTAGAATATACACCGATTTGGGGATGAAATGGTAAGGGCCGGAGAGGTTCAGTAATCTGATAGAAAAAATTAAAATATTTGAATAGCCTAGTTTCCTCACAATAAATGTTCCTACATGCCATGAGAAGGATCCTGACCTCCATTTGTCCTAGACAGGGGCGTAGGGGAAATATTGGAAAATTTAGAATATACACCGATTTTGGGCCGAATTGGTAAGGGCTGGTTCAGCATTTTGGCCGAAAAAATTAAAATATTTCAATGGGCTAGTTTCATCACAATAAATGTTCCTACATGCCATGAGATGATCATGAGAAGGATCCTGACCTCCATTTGTTCTAGACAGGGGCGTAGGGGCAAACATTGGAAAATTAAGAATATACACTAATTTGGGCCGAAATGGTAAGGGCCGGAGTGGTTCAGCATTTTGGCGGAAAAAATTAAAATCTTTGAATGGACTAGTTTCCTCATAATAAATGTCTCTACATGCCATGAGAAGGATCCTTACCTCCATTTGTCCTAGACAGGGGCGTAGGGCAAATATTGGAAAATTTAGAATATACACCGATTTGGGGATGAAATGGTAAGGGCAGGAGTGGTTCAGTATTCTGACAGAAAAAATTAAAATATTTGAATAGCCTAGTTTCCTCACAATAAATGTTTGTACATGCCATGAGAAGGATCATGAGAAGGATCCTGACCTCCATTTGTCTTAGACAGGGGCGTAGGGGGAAATATTGGAAAATTTAGAATATACACCGATTTGGGGCCGAAATGGTGAGGGCCGGAGTGGTTCAGTATTCTGACAGAAAAAATTAAAATATTTGAATAGCCTAGTTTCCTCACAATAAATGTTCCTACATGCCATGAGAAGGATCCTGACCTCCATTTGTCTTAGACAGGGGCGTAGGGGTAAATATTGGAAAATTTAGAATATACACTAATTTGGGGCCGAAATGGTAAGGGCCGGAGTGGTCCAGCATTTTGGCAGAAAAAATTAAAATATTTGAATAGCCTAGTTTCCTCACAATAAATGTTCGTACATGCCATGAGAAGGATCATGAGAAGGATCCTGACCTCCATTTGTCTTAGACAGGGGCGTAGGGGCAAATATTGGAAAATAAAGAATATACACTAATTTGGGGCCGAAATGGTAAGGGCCGGAGTGGTCCAGCATTTTGGCAGAAAAAATTAAAATATTTGAATGGGCTAGTTTCATCACAATAAATGTCCCTAAATGCAATGAGAAGGATCCTGACCTCCATTTGTTCAAGACAGGGGAATAGGGGCAAATATTGGAAAATTTAGAATAAACATCAATTCGGGGGCGAAATGGTAAGGGCCGGAGTGGTCCAGCATTTTGGCAGAAAAAATTAAAATATTTGAATGGGCTAGTTTCATCACAATAAATGTCCCTAAATGCAATGAGAAGGATCCTGACCTCCATTTGTTCAAGACAGGGGAATAGGGGCAAATATTGGAAAATTTAGAATATACACCGATTTGGGGCCGAAATGGTGAGGGCCGGAGTGGTTCAGTATTCTGACAGAAAAAATTAAAATATTTGAATAGCCTAGTTTCCTCACAATAAATGTTCCTACATGCCATGAGAAGGATCCTGACATCCATTTGTCTTAGACAGGGGCGTAGGGGTAAATATTGGAAAATTTAGAATAAACATCAATTCGGGGGCGAACTGGTAAGGGCCGGAGTGGTCCAGGATTTTGGCAGAAAAAAATAAAATATTTGAATGGGATAGTTTCTTCACAATAAATGTCCCTACATGCAATGAGAAGGATCCTGACCTCCATTTGTTCTAGACAGGGGCGTAGGGGCAAATATTTTAAAATTTAGAATAAACAACAATTCAGGGCCGAAATGGTAAGGGCCGTAGTGGTTCAGTATTTTGGCAGAAAAAATTAAAATATTTGAATGGGCTAGCTTCCTCACAAGAAATGTCCCAACATGCAATGAGAAGGGTCCTGACATCCATTTGTTCTAGACAGGGGCGTAGGAGCAAATATTGGACAATTAAGCATATACACCAATTTGGGGACGAAATGGTAAGGTCCGGAGTGGTTCAGCATTTTTGGCAGAAAAAAATTAAAATATTTTAATGGGCTAGTTTCATCACAATAAATGTCCCTACATGCAATGAGAAGGATCCTGACCTCCATTTGTTCAAGACAGGGGAATAGGGGCAAATATTGGAAAATTTAGAATAAACATCAATTCGGGGGCGAACTGGTAAGGGCCGGAGAGGTCCAGCATTTTGGCAGAAAAAAATAAAATATTTGAATGGGCTAGTTTCTTCACAATAAATGTCCCTACATGCAATGAGAAGGATCCTGACCTCCATTTGTCCTAGACAGGGGTGTAGGGGCAAATATTGGAAAATTTAGAATAAACATCAATTCGGGGGCGAACTGGTAAGGGCCGGAGTGGTCCAGCATTTTGGCAGAAAAAAATAAAATATTTGAATGGGCTAGTTTCCTCACAATTAATGTCCCTTCATGCAATGAGAAGGATCCTGACCTCCATTTGTTCTAGACAGGGGCGTAGGGCAAATATTGGAAAATTTAGAATATACACCGATTTGGGGATGAAATGGTAAGGGCCGGAGTGGTTCAGTAATCTGACAGAAAAAATTAAAATATTTGAATAGCCTAGTTTCCTCACAATAAATGTTCCTACATGCCATGAGAAGGATCCTGACCTCCATTTGTCCTAGACAGGGGCGTAGGGGAAATATTGGAAAATTTAGAATATACACCGATTTTGGGCCGAATTGGTAAGGGCCGGAGTGGTTCAGCATTTTGGCCGAAAAAATTAAAATATTTTAATGGGCTAGTTTCATCACAATAAATGTTCCTACATGCCATGAGATGATCATGAGAAGGATCCTGACCTCCATTTGTTCTAGACAGGGGCGTAGGGGCAAACATTGGAAAATTAAGAATATACACTAATTTGGGCCGAAATGGTAAGGGCCGGAGTGGTTCAGCATTTTGGCCGAAAAATTAAAATCTTTGAATGGACTAGTTTCCTCATAATAAATGTCTCTACATGCCATGAGAAGGATCCTTACCTCCATTTGTCCTAGACAGGGGCGTAGGGCAAATATTGGAAAATTTAGAATATACACCGATTTGGGGATGAAATGGTAAGGGCCGGAGTGGTTCAGTATTCTGACAGAAAAATTTAAATATTTGAATAGCCTAGTTTTCTCACAATAAATGTTCGTACATGCCATGAGAAGGATCATGAGAAGGATCCTGACCTCCATTTGTCTTAGACAGGGGCGTAGGGGGAAATATTGGAAAATTTAGAATATACACCGATTTGGGGCCGAAATGGTGAGGGCCGGAGTGGTTCAGTATTCTGACAGAAAAAATTAAAATATTTGAATAGCCTAGTTTTCTCACAATAAATGTTCCTACATGCCATGAGAAGGATCCTGACCTCCATTTGTCTTAGACAGGGGCGTAGGGGTAAATATTGGAAAATTTAGAATATACATCAATTTGGGGCCAAAATGGTAAGGGCCGGAGTGGTTCAGCATTTTGGCAGAAAAAAATAAAATATTTGAATAGCCTAGTTTCCTCACAATAAATGTTCGTACATGCCATGAGAAGGATCATGAGAAGGATCCTGACCTCCATTTGTCTTAGACAGGGGCGTAGGGGCAAATATTGGAAAATTTAGAATATACACCGATTTGGGGATGAAATGGTAAGGGCCGGAGTGGTTCAGTATTCTGACAGAAAAAATTAAAATATTTGAATAGCCTAGTTTTCTCACAATAAATGTTCGTACATGCCATGAGAAGGATCATGAGAAGGATCCTGACCTCCATTTGTCTTAGACAGGGGCGTAGGGGGAAATATTGGAAAATTTAGAATATACACCGATTTGGGGCCGAAATGGTGAGGGTCGGAGTGGTTCAGTATTCTGACAGAAAAAATTAAAATATTTGAATAGCCTAGTTTCCTCACAATAAATGTTCCTACATGCCATGAGAAGGATCCTGACCTCCATTTGTCTTAGACAGGGGCGTAGGGGTAAATATTGGAAAATTTAGAATATACATCAATTTGGGGCCAAAATGGTAAGGGCCGGAGTGGTTCAGCATTTTGGCAGAAAAAATTAAAATATTTGAATAGCCTAGTTTCCTCACAATAAATGTTCGTACATGCCATGAGAAGGATCATGAGAAGGATCCTGACCTCCATTTGTCTTAGACAGGGGCGTAGGGGCAAATATTGGAAAATTTAGAATATACACCGATTTGGGGCCAAATTGGTAAGGGCCGGAGGGGTTCAGCATTTTGGCGGAAAAAATTAAAATTGTTGAATGGACTAGTTTCCTCACAATAAATGTCTCTACATGCCATGAGAAGGATCCTTACCTCCATTTGTTCTAGACAGGGGTGTAGGGGCAAATATTGGAAAATTTAGAATAAACATCAATTCGGGGGCGAACTGGTAAGGGCCGGAGTGGTTCAGCATTTTGGCCGAAAAATTAAAATCTTTGAATGGACTAGTTTCCTCATAATAAATGTCTCTACATGCCATGAGAAGGATCCTTACCTCCATTTGTCCTAGACAGGGGCGTAGGGCAAATATTGGAAAATTTAGAATATACACCGATTTGGGGATGAAATGGTAAGGGCCGGAGTGGTTCAGTATTCTGACAGAAAAACTTAAAATATTTGAATAGCCTAGTTTCCTCACAATAAATGTTCCTACATGCCATGAGAAGGATCCTGACCTCCATTTGTCCTAGACAGGGGCGTAGGGGAAATATTGGAAAATTTAGAATATACACCGATTTTGGGCCGAATTGGTAAGGGCCGGAGTGGTTCAGCATTTTGGCCGAAAAAATTAAAATATTTCAATGGGCTAGTTTCATCACAATAAATGTTCCTACATGCCATGAGATGATCATGAGAAGGATCCTGACCTCCATTTGTCTTAGGCAGGGGCGTAGGGGCAAATATTGGAAAATTTAGAATATACACCGATTTGGGGCCGAATTGGTAAGGGCCGGAGTGGTTCAGCATTTTGGCAGAAAAATTAAAATCTTTGAATGGACTAGTTTCCTCACAATAAATGTCTCTACATGCCATGAGAAGGATCCTTACCTCCATTTGTCCTAGAAAGGGGTGTAGGGGCAAATATTGGAAAATTTAGAATATACACCGATTTGGGGCCGAATTGGTAAGGTCCGGAGTGGTTCAGCATTTTGGCGGAAAAAATTCAAATATTTGAATGGGCTAGTTTGCTCACAATAAATGTCCCTACATGCCATGAGAAGGATCCTTACCTCCATTTGCCTTAGAAAGGGGCGTAGGGGCAAATATTGGAAAATTTAGATTATACATCCATTCGGGGCCGAAATGGTAAGGGCTGGAGTGGTTAAGCATTTTGGCAGAAAAAAAATAAATATTTGAATAGCCTAGTTTCCTCACAATAAATGTTCCTACATGCCATGAGAAGGATCCTGACCTCCATTTGTCCTAGACAGGGGCGTAGGGGGAAATATTGGAAAATTTAGAATATACACCGATTTGGGGCCGAAATGGTAAGGGCCGGAGTGGTTCAGTATTCTGACAGAAAAAATTAAAATATTTGAATAGCCTAGTTTCCTCACAATAAATGTTCGTACATGCCATGAGAAGGATCATGAGAAGGATCCTGACCTCCATTTGTCTTAGACAGGGGCGTAGGGGCAAATATTGGAAAATTTAGAATATACACCGATTTGGGGCCGGAATGGTTCAGCATTTTGGCGGAAAAAATTAAAATTGTTGAATGGACTCGTTTCCTCACAATAAATGTCTCTACATGCCATGAGAAGGATCCTTACCTCCATTTGTCCTAGACAGGGGCGTAGGGGGAAATATTGGAAAATTTAGAATATACACCGATTTGGGGCCGAAATGGTGAGGGAAATGGTGAGGGCCGGAGTGGTTCAGTATTCTGACAGAAAAAATTAAAATATTTGAATAGCCTAGTTTCCTCACAATAAATGTTCCTACATGCCATGAGAAGGATCCTGACATCCATTTGTCTTAGACAGGGGCGTAGGGGTAAATATTGGAAAATTTAGAATAAACATCAATTCGGGGGCGAACTGGTAAGGGCCGGAGTGGTCCAGGATTTTGGCAGAAAAAAATAAAATATTTGAATGGGATAGTTTCTTCACAATAAATGTCCCTACATGCAATGAGAAGGATCCTGACCTCCATTTGTTCTAGACAGGGGCGTAGGGGCAAATATTTTAAAATTTAGAATAAACAACAATTCAGGGCCGAAATGGTAAGGGCCGTAGTGGTTCAGCAATTTGGCAGAAAAAATTAAAAATATTTTAATGGGCTAGTTTCTTCACAATATATGTCCCTACATGCAATGAGAAGGATCCTGACCTCCATTTGTTCAAGACAGGGGAATAGGGGCAAATATTGGAAAATTTAGAATAAACATCAATTCGGGGGCGAACTGGTAAGGGCCGGAGAGGTCCAGCATTTTGGCAGAAAAAAATAAAATATTTGAATGGGCTAGTTTCTTCACAATAAATGTCCCTACATGCAATGAGAAGGATCCTGACCTCCATTTGTCCTAGACAGGGGCGTAGGGGCAAATATTGGACAATTTAGCATATACACCAATTTGGGACCGAAATGGTAAGGGCCGGAGTGGTTCAGCATTTTTGGCAGAAAAAACTAAAATATTTTAATGGGCTAGTTTCTTCACAATATATGTCCCTACATGCAATGAGAAGGATCCTGACCTCCATTTGTTCTAGACAGGGGCGTAGGAGCAAATATTGGACAATTTAGCATATACACCAATTTAGGACCGAAATGGTAAGGGCCGAGGTGGTTCAGCATTTTTGGCAGAAAAAAATTAATTTTTTTTAATGGGCTAGTTTCCTCACAATAAATGTCCCTACATGCCATGAGAAGGATCCTGACCTCCATTTGTCCTAGACAGGGGTGGAGAGGCAAATATTGGAAAATAAAGAATATACACTAATTTGGGGCCGAAATGGTAAGGGCCGGAGTGGTCCAGCATTTTGGTAGAAAAAAATAAAATATTTGAATGGGCTAGTTTCCTCACTATAAATGTCCCTACATGCAATGAGAAGGATCCTGACCTCCATTTGTTCTAGACAGGGGCGTAGGGGCAAATATTTGAAAATTAAGAATATACACTAATTTGGGGCCGAAATGGTAAGGGCCGGAGTGGTTCAGCATTTTGGCAGAAAAAATTAAAATATTTGAATGGGCTAGTTTCATCACAATAAATGTCCCTACATGCAATGAGAAGGATCCTGACCTCCATTTGTTTTAGACAGGGGTGTAGGGGCAAATATTGGAAAATTTAGAATAAACATCAATTCGGGGGCGAACTGGTAAGGGCCGGAGTGGTCCAGCATTTTGGCAGAAAAAAATAAAATATTTGAATGGGCTAGTTTCCTCACAATTAATGTCCCTTCATGCAATGAGAAGGATCCTGACCTCCATTTGTTCTAGACAGGGGCGTAGGGCAAATATTGGAAAATTTAGAATATACACCGATTTGGGGATGAAATGGTAAGGGCCGGAGTGGTTCAGTAATCTGACAGAAAAAATTAAAATATTTGAATAGCCTAGTTTCCTCACAATAAATGTTCCTACATGCCATGAGAAGGATCCTGACCTCCATTTGTCCTAGACAGGGGCGTAGGGGAAATATTGGAAAATTTAGAATATACACCGATTTTGGGCCGAATTGGTAAGGGCTGGTTCAGCATTTTGGCCGAAAAAATTAAAATATTTCAATGGGCTAGTTTCATCACAATAAATGTTCCTACATGCCATGAGATGATCATGAGAAGGATCCTGACCTCCATTTGTTCTAGACAGGGGCGTAGGGGCAAACATTGGAAAATTAAGAATATACACTAATTTGGGCCGAAATGTTAAGGGCCGGAGTGGTTCAGCATTTTGGCCGAAAAATTAAAATCTTTGAATGGACTAGTTTCCTCATAATAAATGTCTCTACATGCCATGAGAAGGATCCTTACCTCCATTTGTCCTAGACAGGGGCGTAGGGCAAATATTGGAAAATTTAGAATATACACCGATTTGCCCGGGATGAAATGGTAAGGGCCGGAGTGGTTCAGTATTCTGACAGAAAAAATTAAAATATTTGAATAGCCTAGTTTTCTCACAATAAATGTTCGTACATGCCATGAGAAGGATCATGAGAAGGATCCTGACCTCCATTTGTCTTAGACAGGGGCGTAGGGGGAAATATTGGAAAATTTAGAATATACACCGATTTGGGGCCGAAATGGTGAGGGCCGGAGTGGTTCAGTATTCTGACAGAAAAAATTAAAATATTTGAATAGCCTAGTTTCCTCACAATAAATGTCTCTACATGCCATGAGAAGGATCCTTACCTCCATTTGTTCTAGACAGGGGCGTAGGGGCAAACATTGGAAAATTAAGAATATACACTAATTTGGGCCGAAATGGTAAGGGCCGGAGTGGTTCAGCATTTTGGCCGAAAAATTAAAATCTTTGAATGGACTAGTTTCCTCATAATAAATGTCTCTACATGCCATGAGAAGGATCCTTACCTCCATTTGTTCTAGACAGGGGCGTAGGGGCAAACATTGGAAAATTAAGAATATACACTAATTTGGGCCGAAATGGTAAGGGCCGGAGTGGTTCAGTAATCTGACAGAAAAAATTAAAATATTTGAATAGCCTAGTTTCCTCACAATAAATGTTCCTACATGCCATGAGAAGGATCCTGACCTCCATTTGTCCTAGACAGGGGCGTAGGGGAAATATTGGAAAATTTAGAATATACACCGATTTTGGGCCGAATTGGTAAGGGCCGGAGTGGTTCAGCATTTTGGCCGAAAAAATTAAAATATTTCAATGGGCTAGTTTCATCACAATAAATGTTCCTACATGCCATGAGATGATCATGAGAAGGATCCTGACCTCCATTTGTCTTAGGCAGGGGCGTAGGGGCAAATATTGGAAAATTTAGAATATACACCGATTTGGGGCCGAATTGGTAAGGGCCGGAGTGGTTCAGCATTTTGGCAGAAAAATTAAAATCTTTGAATGGACTAGTTTCCTCACAATAAATGTCTCTACATGCCATGAGAAGGATCCTTACCTCCATTTGTCCTAGAAAGGGGTGTAGGGGCAAATATTGGAAAATTTAGAATATACACCGATTTGGGGCCGAATTGGTAAGGTCCGGAGTGGTTCAGCATTTTGGCGGAAAAAATTCAAATATTTGAATGGGCTAGTTTGCTCACAATAAATGTCCCTACATGCCATGAGAAGGATCCTTACCTCCATTTGCCTTAGAAAAGGGGCGTAGGGGCAAATATTGGAAAATTTAGATCATACATCCATTCGGGGCCGAAATGGTAAGGGCTGGAGTGGTTAAGCATTTTGGCAGAAAAAAATTAAATATTTGAATAGCCTAGTTTCCTCACAATAAATGTCCCTACATGCAATGAGAAGGATCCCGACCTCAATTTGTTCTAGACAGGGGCGTAGGGGCAAATATTTTAAAATTTAGAATAAACATCAGTTTGGGGACGAAATGGTAGCATTTTGGCAGAAAAAATTAAAATATTTTAATGGGCTAGTTTCTTCACAATAAATGACCCTACATGCCATGAGAAGGATCCTGACCTCCATTTGTCCTAGACAGGGGTGTAGAGGCAAATATTGGAAAATAAAGAATATACACTAATTTGGGGCCGAAATGGCAAGGGCCGGAGTGGTCCAGCATTTTGGTAGAAAAAAATAAAATATTTGAATGGGCTAGTTTCCTCACAATAAATGTCCCTACATGCCATGAGAAGGATCCTTAACTCCATTTGTCCTAGAAAGGGGCGTTGGGGCAAATATTGAAAAATTTAGAATATACATCAATTTGGGGCCAAAATGGTAAGGGCCGGAGTGGTTCAGCATTTTGGCAGAAAAAATTAAAATATTTGAATAGCCTAGTTTCCTCACAATAAATGTTTGTACATGCCATGAGAAGGATCATGAGAAGGATCCTGACCTCCATTTGTCTTAGACAGGGGCGTAGGGGCAAATATTGGAAAATTTAGAACATACATCCATTTGGGGCTAAAATGGTAAGGGCCGGAGTGGTTCAGCATATTGGCGGAAACAATTAAAATATTTCAATGGGCTAGTTTCCTCACAATAAATGTCCCTACATGCCATGAGAAGAATCCTGACCTCCATTTGCCTAAGAAGGGGGCGTAGGGGCAAATATTGGAAAATTTAGAATATACACCGATTTGGGGCCGAAATGGTGAGGGCCGGAGTGGTTCAGTATTCTGACAGAAAAAATTAAAATATTTGAATAGCCTAGTTTCCTCACAATAAATGTTCCTACATGCCATGAGAAGGATCATGAGAAGGATCCTGACCTCCATTTGTCTTAGACAGGGGCGTAGGGGCAAATATTGGAAAATTTAGAATATACACCGATTTGGGGCCGAATTGGTAAGGGCCGGAATGGTTCAACATTTTGGCGGAAAAAATTAAAATTGTTGAATGGACTCGTTTCCTCACAATAAATGTCTCTACATGCCATGAGAAGGATCCTTACCTCCATTTGTCCTAGACAGGGGCGTAGGGGGAAATATTGGAAAATTTAGAATATACACCGATTTGGGGACGAAATGGTGAGGGCCGGAGTGGTTCAGTATTCTGACAGAAAAAATTAAAATATTTGAATAGCCTAGTTTCCTCACAATAAATGTTCCTACATGCCATGAGAAGGATCCTGACCTCCATTTGTCTTAGACAGGGGCGTAGGGGTAAATAATGGAAAATTTAGAATATACATCAATTTGGGGCCAAAATGGTAAGGGCCGGAGTGGTTCAGCATTTTGGCAGAAATAAATAAAATATTTGAATGGGCTAGTTTCCTCACAATAAATATCCCTACATGCCATGAGAAGGATCCTGACCTCCATTTGTCCTAGACAGGGGCGTAGGGGAAATATTGGAAAATTTAGAATATACACCGATTTTGGGCCGAATTGGTAAGGGCCGGAGTGGTTCAGCATTTTGGCCGAAAAAATTAAAATATTTCAATGGGCTAGTTTCATCACAATAAATGTTCCTACATGCCATGAGATGATCATGAGAAGGATCCTGACCTCCATTTGTTCTAGACAGGGGCGTAGGGGCAAACATTGGAAAATTAAGAATATACACTAATTTGGGCCGAAATGGTAAGGGCCGGAGTGGTTCAGCATTTTGGCCGAAAAATTAAAATCTTTGAATGGACTAGTTTCCTCATAATAAATGTCTCTACATGCCATGAGAAGGATCCTTACCTCCATTTGTCCTAGACAGGGGCGTAGGGCAAATATTGGAAAATTTAGAATATACACCGATTTGGGGATGAAATGGTAAGGGCCGGAGTGGTTCAGTATTCTGACAGAAAAAATTAAAATATTTGAATAGCCTAGTTTTCTCACAATAAATGTTCGTACATGCCATGAGAAGGATCATGAGAAGGATCCTGACCTCCATTTGTCTTAGACAGGGGCGTAGGGGGAAATATTGGAAAATTTAGAATATACACCGATTTGGGGCCGAAATGGTGAGGGCCGGAGTGGTTCAGTATTCTGACAGAAAAAATTAAAATATTTGAATAGCCTAGTTTCCTCACAATAAATGTTCCTACATGCCATGAGAAGGATCCTGACCTCCATTTGTCTTAGACAGGGGCGTAGGGGTAAATATTGGAAAATTTAGAATATACATCAATTTGGGGCCAAAATGGTAAGGGCCGGAGTGGTTCAGCATTTTGGCAGAAAAAATTAAAATATTTGAATAGCCTAGTTTCCTCACAAAAAATGTTCGTACATGCCATGAGAAGGATCATGAGAAGGATCCTGACCTCCATTTGTCTTAGACAGGGGCGTAGGGGCAAATATTGGAAAATTTAGAATATACACCGATTTGGGGCCAAATTGGTAAGGGCCGGAGTGGTTCAGCATTTTGGCCGAAAAATTAAAATTGTTGAATGGACTAGTTTCCTCATAATAAATGTCTCTACATGCCATGAGAAGGATCCTTACCTCCATTTGTCCTAGACAGGGGCGTAGGGGCAAATATTGGAAAATTTAGAATATACACCGATTTGGGGCCGAATTGGTAAGGTCCGGAGTGGTTCAGCATTTTGGCGGAAAAAATTCAAATATTTGAATGGGCTAGTTTGCTCACAATAAATGTCCCTACATGCCATGAGAAGGATCCTTACCTCCATTTGCCTTAGAAAGGGGCGTAGGGGCAAATATTGGAAAATTTAGATTATACATCCATTCGGGGCCGAAATGGTAAGGGCTGGAGTGGTTAAGCATTTTGGCAGAAAAAAATTAAATATTTGAATAGCCTAGTTTCCTCACAATAAATGTTCCTACATGCCATGAGAAGGATCCTGACCTCCATTTGTCCTAGACAGGGGCGTAGGGGGAAATATTGGAAAATTTAGAATATACACCGATTTGGGGCCGAAATGGTAAGGGCCGGAGTGGTTCAGTATTCTGACAGAAAAAATTAAAATATTTGAATAGCCTAGTTTCCTCACAATAAATGTTCGTACATGCCATGAGAAGGATCATGAGAAGGATCCTGACCTCCATTTGTCTTAGACAGGGGCGTAGGGGCAAATATTGGAAAATTTAGAATATACACCGATTTGGGGCCGGAATGGTTCAGCATTTTGGCGGAAAAAATTAAAATTGTTGAATGGACTCGTTTCCTCACAATAAATGTCTCTACATGCCATGAGAAGGATCCTTACCTCCATTTGTCCTAGACAGGGGCGTAGGGGGAAATATTGGAAAATTTAGAATATACACCGATTTGGGGCCGAAATGGTAAGGGCCGTAGTGGTTCAGTATTTTGGCAGAAAAAATTAATATAATTGAATGGGCTAGCTTCCTCACAAGAAATGTCCCAACATGCAATGAGAAGGGTCCTGACATCCATTTGTTCTAGACAGGGGCGTAGGAGCAAATATTGGACAATTAAGCATATACACCAATTTGGGGACGAAATGGTAAGGGCCGGAGTGGTTCAGCATTTTTGGCAGAAAAAACTAAAATATTTTAATGGGCTAGTTTCTTCACAATATATGTCCCTACATGTAATGAGAAGGATCCTGACCTCCATTTGTTCTAGACAGGGGCGTAGGAGCAAATATTGGACAATTTAGCATATACACCAATTTGGGACCGAAATGGTAAGGGCCGAGGTGGTTCAGCATTTTTGGCAGAAAAAAATTAATTTTTTTTAATGAGCTAGTTTCCTCACAATAAATGTCCCTACATGCCATGAGAAGGATCCTGACCTCCATTTGTCCTAGACAGGGGTGGAGAGGCAAATATTGGAAAATAAAGAATATACACTAATTTGGGGCCGAAATGGTAAGGGCCGGAGTGGTCCAGCATTTTGGTAGAAAAAAATAAAATATTTGAATGGGCTAGTTTCCTCACTATAAATGTCCCTACATGCAATGAGAAGGATCCTGACCTCCATTTGTTCTAGACAGGGGCGTAGGGGCAAATATTTGAAAATTAAGAATATACACTAATTTGGGGCCGAAATGGTAAGGGCCGGAGTGGTTCAGCATTTTGGCAGAAAAAATTAAAATATTTGAATGGGCTAGTTTCATCACAATAAATGTCCCTACATGCAATGAGAAGGATCCTGACCTCCATTTGTTTTAGACAGGGGTGTAGGGGCAAATATTGGAAAATTTAGAATATACACCGATTTGGGGATGAAATGGTAAGGGCCGGAGTGGTTCAGTATTCTGACAGAAAAAATTAAAATATTTGAATAGCCTAGTTTTCTCACAATAAATGTTCGTACATGCCATGAGAAGGATCATGAGAAGGATCCTGACCTCCATTTGTCTTAGACAGGGGCGTAGGGGGAAATATTGGAAAATTTAGAATATACACCGATTTGGGGCCGAAATGGTGAGGGCCGGAGTGGTTCAGTATTCTGACAGAAAAAATTAAAATATTTGAATAGCCTAGTTTCCTCACAATAAATGTTCCTACATGCCATGAGAAGGATCCTGACCTCCATTTGTCTTAGACAGGGGCGTAGGGGTAAATATTGGAAAATTTAGAATATACATCAATTTGGGGCCAAAATGGTAAGGGCCGGAGTGGTTCAGCATTTTGGCAGAAAAAATTAAAATATTTGAATAGCCTAGTTTCCTCACAATAAATGTTCGTACATGCCATGAGAAGGATCATGAGAAGGATCCTGACCTCCATTTGTCTTAGACAGGGGCGTAGGGGCAAATATTGGAAAATTTAGAATATACACCGATTTGGGGCCAAATTGGTAAGGGCCGGAGTGGTTCAGCATTTTGGCGGAAAAAATTAAAATTGTTGAATGGACTAGTTTCCTCACAATAAATGTCTCTACATGCCATGAGAAGGATCCTTACCTCCATTTGTTCTAGACAGGGGCGTAGGGGCAAACATTGGAAAATTAAGAATATACACTAATTTGGGCCGAAATGGTAAGGGCCGGAGTGGTTCAGCATTTTGGCCGAAAAATTAAAATCTTTGAATGGACTAGTTTCCTCATAATAAATGTCTCTACATGCCATGAGAAGGATCCTTACCTCCATTTGTCCTAGACAGGGGCGTAGGGCAAATATTGGAAAATTTAGAATATACACCGATTTGGGGATGAAATGGTAAGGGCCGGAGTGGTTCAGTAATCTGACAGAAAAAATTAAAATATTTGAATAGCCTAGTTTCCTCACAATAAATGTTCCTACATGCCATGAGAAGGATCCTGACCTCCATTTGTCCTAGACAGGGGCGTAGGGGAAATATTGGAAAATTTAGAATATACACCGATTTTGGGCCGAATTGGTAAGGGCCGGAGTGGTTCAGCATTTTGGCCGAAAAAATTAAAATATTTCAATGGGCTAGTTTCATCACAATAAATGTTCCTACATGCCATGAGATGATCATGAGAAGGATCCTGACCTCCATTTGTCTTAGGCAGGGGCGTAGGGGCAAATATTGGAAAATTTAGAATATACACCGATTTGGGGCCGAATTGGTAAGGGCCGGAGTGGTTCAGCATTTTGGCAGAAAAATTAAAATCTTTGAATGGACTAGTTTCCTCACAATAAATGTCTCTACATGCCATGAGAAGGATCCTTACCTCCATTTGTCCTAGAAAGGGGTGTAGGGGCAAATATTGGAAAATTTAGAATATACACCGATTTGGGGCCGAATTGGTAAGGTCCGGAGTGGTTCAGCATTTTGGCGGAAAAAATTCAAATATTTGAATGGGCTAGTTTGCTCACAATAAATGTCCCTACATGCCATGAGAAGGATCCTTACCTCCATTTGTCTTAGACAGGGGCGTAGGGGCAAATATTGGAAAATTTAGAACATACATCCATTTGGGGCTAAAATGGTAAGGGCCGGAGTGGTTCAGCATATTGGCGGAAACAATTAAAATATTTCAATGGGCTAGTTTCCTCACAATAAATGTCCCTACATGCCATGAGAAGAATCCTGACCTCCATTTGCCTAAGAAGGGGGCGTAGGGGCAAATATTGGAAAATTTAGAATATACACCGATTTGGGGCCGAAATGGTGAGGGCCGGAGTGGTTCAGTATTCTGACAGAAAAAATTAAAATATTTGAATAGCCTAGTTTCCTCACAATAAATGTTCCTACATGCCATGAGAAGGATCATGAGAAGGATCCTGACCTCCATTTGTCTTAGACAGGGGCGTAGGGGCAAATATTGGAAAATTTAGAATATACATCAATTTGGGGCCGAAATGGTAAGGGCCGAAGTGGTTCAGCATTTTGGCGGAAAAAAATAAATTTTTTGAATGGACTAGTTTCCTCACAATAAATGTCTCTACATGCCATGAGAAGGATCCTTACCTCCATTTGTCCTAGAAAGGGGTGTAGGGGCAAATATTGGAAAATTTAGAATATACACCGATTTGGGGCTGAATTGGTAAGGTCCGGAGTGGTTCAGCATTTTGGCGGAAAAAATTAAAATATTTGAATGGGCTAGTTTCCTCACAATAAATATCCCTACATGCCATGAGAAGGATCCTGACCTCCATTTGCCTTAGAAAGGGGTGTAGGGGCAAATATTGGAAAATTTAGAATATACATCCATTTGGGGCTAAAATGATAAGGGCCGGAGTGGTTCAGCATTTTGGCGGAATCAATTAAAATATTTCAATGGGCTAGTTTCCTCACAATAAATGTCCCTACATGCCATGAGAAGGATCCTGACCTCCATTTGCCTTAGAAAGGGGCGTAGGGGCAAATATTGGAAAATTTAGAATATGTCTCTACATGCCAAATATTGGCAAATATTTTAAAATTTTGAATAAACACTAATTTGGGGCCGAAATGATAAGTGATTCAGCATTTTGGCAAATTTTTTTCTTCAAAAATCCTCACAATGAATGTCCTGATATGCCATGCATGCGATGGATCCTGACCCCTTTTTCACTTTGGTATGGTAAATTTCGTAGATTAAAAATAAATTTGTTTAAAATGTAACTATTTGGCCAAAATGGCAAGGGCTGATAATCGTCCAGCATTTTGGTGAAAAATAATATTAATTTTGTAATACTGTTAATGCTGTTAGTTAAGCGCTGAGTGACCTAAAAATATATTTGCTGGTTCTTAAATATGTGTTGCACGCATTTCGGCCTGTTCAAAATATGCATAAGAAGTCATGCTTATATTTTCTGGAGTTCTAAAATTCATGCTTGCCGATCTCAGCGCGAAATCCGGGAAAATGAATGTACCGCAAATATTTCCACTTTTACAGTTTTACTCTGAAACCCTCCCTTAACCAAAACATATACCCAATTGCAAACCTAACCTCTGACAAAAACACACAGCATGAAGCAATTGTTGCATTAAGAAATATCAAGTCAGTGTTGAAATATATCAATAGACTAACCTTAGGTGCCATAGTGATGACATCATCATAGAGCATCCTTGATTCCTTTGTATCTTCGGTCTCTTTGGCTAGCGCCCTCGCTAGGCCAAGGCGTGGAAGGTAGCTCATGCGGTTCAAAGGAGCGTTGGATGGCACAGGGGTTGTCTTGGCCGAGGCTAAAATGAAGAACACGAATTACAAGCTTAAAGGTAAAGATCAGTTCTGGTAATGCGATTGCATTGTGAAAGAAACGTTGTGGAATTGATCAGAAAAGGTTGATCATCCGGCAAAATTGGTATCATCAACTTGATTAGTCAAAACATATTCTTTCACATGATTGGTAATAAGAAACCTTTAATAAAGATCCATGTATGCTTCAGTTCTGTCCAAACTGTTATTCAAAGACATTTTATATGGAGGAATCTCCCATATCATTGAACACAGAGACAAACCATTGATTGATTAGTAAGGACCTTTTTCAAAGAAAATATGTGAGTATTGACATCAAGTCTCGGCTTCTCATGACCTCAGGATCGATTTGCTGATTTGCACTTTTAAAAGTTTAAAGCAAGGTCTGACCAGTTTACAATTCTTAAGCTTAAATTGATAAGTCAAAGCTGCATTCCTTCCATTGTACAATAACAAAGAAATGTACGTTTCGTGAAGAAAATAAAAACTAGTGCAAATGCAGTCTAACCTGGTTTAGCAGCTGCCTCTTTACTTGGCTCCTGAGAGGAGATAGTTGCTGCTTTGGCTGGAGCTGGAGTTGTCTTGCTCGGCTGACCCGACTTAGCCCCTGCAGCAGGTTTGGCAGCACTGGTGGTGGTGGTGCCCCCTCGGCCACGGGCTGGGGCACCCTTGGCTGGCCCTGAGGTACTGCCACGCCCACGTGCGGCGCCTCCCCTGGTGGCCGGTGCTGCCTTGGCTGCACCTCCTCTTGCTGGAAAGACAAACAGGCATACAGGAACGACATTAATAATAATATGACCATACTTTATGACACATCCCAATGTGTGCCCAGCACAGAAGAGCTTGAATGGGAGCATAGAAAACTAGATGACAGATTTCTAGGAATACACTTCATCTGTGCTAGTAAACTAATAGTAAACTGCACATATGCAGTCTACAAAATATAAAAGATAGTAATTAACTCACCTGCTGCTGGTACTCCTCTGGTTGTTCCCCTAGACGTAGGAGTGCCCCTCCCTGCAGGAGCTCCCCTAGCTGGGGTAGCCTTAGGGGCCACACCCTTACCCTTATCTGATGCTGCTGTCTTACTGGCTGCTGCTGCTTCTTCCTTTTTCTTTTTCTCCTGCCACCATCCTTGTTCTGAATATCAGGAATAAAAAATATGATGTTGTCACAATGTGACTGGAATTTCTTTCATACTGAACCCTCATGACCCTGGCAGAGAATGTAATAGCACGTGCTAGCTGAATGGATGGGTTTCGTGGCAATTTAGGCAGTAACTAGGCCTAGGTCAACTAACTGGAGTTCTCTAGTACAGCAGGTGTTTATCTTTGTCTGTGTGTGTGGAAAGGATGATGAGATTTACAAATACAATAGGTCAGGCTTTTGTTTGTGTGTACCCAGGTCTGCTCGAGCGAGAACTCGGCAATCATTCATACCAAACTCCATCCACATGTACAACGGAATGTCTCGAAGACCCAGTGTTGTACTCTAATATTATATTTAATTAATAATTCCCAAATTGGTTTAAGACGAAAAATACATGTATGGATACCCAACCTCCTCAGTATATTTATCTCACTTGTTAATTCATTTGATCACCTGACCCCTCCTCTTGCTCTGCTTTAATTACTTTATTCACTTAGCGTTTATAAAACAACATTAGATCCTCTGTTAATTTGTGCTTAATCATATGTTAAACCTTGTTTATTTACTGTTAATGTCTACATTTTTGTAATTCATTAGTAAATGTTAATTTGTATATGTTACACCAGTGAAAATCAAATATCCAGAAATGGACAATAAATACCAAATTGAATTGAATTGAATGTGGATAGGACGGTTTTGTATAGAGGATTCAGTAAAAGGAATTTTGATGGGACAGTTTTGGCATATACGAAGAATTCTAAGGCTACTGAAACCATGGTTCATTCCCTCATCTCTTCCAAATTAGACTTTTGCAATTCTCTTCTGAGACATCTTCCTGACTACCAGCTGCAACGCCTCCAACAACTCCAAGCGGCCAGACTTGTAACGCTCACTAAAGGCACCATTCACACCTCATCCATCATTCAGACACTGCACTGGCTTCCTGTCCGGCAGCGCATCATCTTCAAAGTCATTCTTCTCGTCTATCAAGCTCTTCACTGCACTGCACCCTCATACATACAAGACCTAGTACACCTCTATGAACCACCACGACTACTCCGCTCTGCTCACACCCAACTTCTTTGCATCCCACGTTCACGGCACTCCTGGGGAAGGCAATCACTTTCACGTTCTGGACCTGCACTGTGGAACACACTCCCTCCTCACCTCCGAAATGAGAACTCCTACTCACAGTTCAAGTCTCTGTTAAAAACGTTTCTGTTCTAAACATATTAGTTTGTTTAATTATTTCTGACATTATACTACCCTTATATAACTTTTATTACTGTAATATGCTTTGTATTGTATTATTCTATTATTGCAAAATTATGTCCTGAAGTATGTTAAACTTTAACTTATGTGTATTTTACTTTCTTTCTTGAATCGCTTGATGGTTGTATGCCCACAGTTATACAATTTTCACACAACTGCGCCAGGAGTGTAATTTTTGACAGACATGGCGCATTATAAATGTTCACTATATTATTATTATTATTATTACAATAAAGCAAAGTTCTATCCGGGGTGCCCCAGGGGACAGTGCTCGGGCCGTTACTGTTCCTGATAATAATAATAATAATAATTACAGTGCTTATATAGCGCCTAACACTTACTTTGCCAGAAGTCTCTAAGCGCTCTACAATAATGTATATCAATGATCTTCCAGACCTGCTGAAAAGCCAAACCAGACTATTCGCAGATGACTGTTTGGTATACAAAAGGAAGTAGAAAACGAGATGCACACAGACTCCTTACAGGCGGATCTTACATCTCTGGAGTCGTGGCAAGATAGGTGGAACATGAAGTTCAACGCTTCCAAGTGTTCAGTGATGATCATCTCGAATAAGAAAAAACCTCTGACAAGGGATTATATATTCTGTGGACAAGACTTACAACAGACAAGCTCTCATCCTTACTTGGGAGTAGAAATAGACAGTAAACTGATGTGGGCGAACCATGTTGACAACACAGCCATGAAAGCCAACCGCACGTTAGGATTCCTTAGGAGAAATCTATGGTTTTGCCCAGGGAATGTGAAAGCCCTCGCATACAAGACCCTAGTGAGACCAGTATTAGAATATGCAAGCTGTGACTGGGATCCATACAGCATAGGGCAAATTAATAAACTGGACGCAGTTCAAAGGAGGGCGGCACGCTTCGTAACGGGAAACTACCAAAGGGACAGCAGTGTCACACAAATGTAGACTTGCCTTGAATGGGAAACACTTGAGGAGGGAAAAAAGTCGTTTAGTTATGGTGGGCCTAAAGCAAGAGGACTACATACAAGTATCAACAGGGTCAAGGTTAAGAAGAAACCACCAACACTCAATAGAAATCCCCTTTGCCAGAAAAGATGTATATAAATACTTCTTTTTCCCAAGAACTGGCCGAGCATGGAACGCCCTCGACCAGCAGTCTGTAATAGCCACATCTGTTGAGACCTTTAAAAACACACTTAAGCATGCACCACCTGCCATACAAGTTAGCGACATGCGGAATACCACCATGCTGACTCCAAATTCAGAAGGTTCAGAAGGTATTACTATTGAGAGAGCCAAAGTGGGTTGGAGATTCAGTGCAGTTTAGTCAGATTGCTTAGGAGAGGATCAGACCTATCTGAACTTCGTCTGATCTTGGAGTGAATGATCGAGGGGTGTTGGCCACGAAGGTGAATGTTACAGCCACAGGCTATATGCATGCTGCTGCTGGCATAGCAGACTTTCCCTATACTATAGGACCTGGCCAGGACCAGGCAGCACAGGCCTCACCTCATATGGTCGTATACCGGGCAGGTTGGACAGACTTGGCACTAGCAGTTTATGCACCGCAGCACCGGGTTACTTTGTACACCGGGGTACTTTGTTTCACCTTCTCAGAAACAGGAAGAGGTTGTATTTACGAACTCTTAATCTGGACTCTAAGCCTAAACCAACAGTTTACTTATATAATACTATATACTATATACAAAGACCGGGCTAGAGTTAGTGGATTATTGCTTGTATATAATACCCGAAGGATGACTTGGTCATCGCTGGTAATATCTATTTTCTTTGGGAAATATTGAATGTTGGAACCAGGAAGTATTGATTGATATATATTGTGATATAATTGTGTACTGATAAAACAATTTATACAATGACATGATATACTCTTATACTCTTATTTCATATTGAATCCAACTCATTTTATTTGTCATTTATTTGCGTGTACATTAATATTGAGCAGGTGGCTCTTAATTAAATCTATGTACACTATATTTTACTCTTGGAGTCGCTTGATTATTTTCTTGTGATACGTATTCATTTCAGCAGAACCTAACTTATCGTCGGACTACAGTAATTAACAGTACTTATATCTGACAGATGTTAATACTTCTTACTGACATACATATTATAAACGTAACAATTGATTGATGATCGCCTTGAATGTATTATGGATGTAAATGCTGATCACTATCAAAGAGTGAAAGTCGACCAAACATAACATTGATTCTGAATTATTTGTCCTCCTACTCAATGAGGTCAAGCAATCAAGAACGTTTCAAAATTGTATCTATAAAGACCAAATATATAGTCCAGTGAAACTCTTCATAAAATTCCTCTATACTTCCCTTGATATTTCAACAACTTCAAACAAATTAGCAGGCCTGGAATCCCATTGTCAACTATCCTACAAAGGTGATTTGTAAATAAGTTGTCTTGTGTATGCTACAAGGGTAAAAGAGAATTAATTAATGACTTTCTGGCTCTGACTTAAATTTAAAAATGTCCACCCTACAACAAATGAAAATAGAGGCTTTAGCAACAAATTATAAATGGAGAAATCACCTGTTATCTGAGCTGGCAGGTCTCCACCTATACTGGGTTTGCCCTCGTTCTCCATGCTTGCCCTAAAGGACAACCTGGCATCCAGGAGAGCCTTCTTGCCCAGGTCAGAGGTTGGGTCATTCTCGTGCATGGCTAGCTGCGAGTTGCCCAGGTGACACAGAGCTTGGCTGTTGCATGGTTGGGCTATCACTCCCTTTTGACATGTCTTTGGAAAAAAGAAAGTAAAAAATATATTTATATGGAAATGTAACTGGAGAAAAGTTCATTGGTAATAGAAACGAGCATTCCATCACCAAGGAAATCAATGATGATCTCTATAACGTGTAGTTTCTTATCTTGGAGTTATAATTGCTTTCTAACTGATACAAGCAAATCAGAATTTTTTGTAAATAGTTGACATCCTTCCATCTAGAAAATTTGATAGGTTAGATGGGTGCTCTGACCCTCGACAGCAATACAAAAATCTTTGATGATACCTTTAATTAAGGAAATAATCCAGATCTTTAATTTTTAATCTCACATCTCACAACTTGCAATACAAATGGAGCAATATTTTTAATCATTTTCACAAATGATTGATAGCATACACCTCTGGAATAGTAGGAGGCACTGGTTAATTATAGATCAATGACATATCAAGGACAAAGTATCAAATTTCTGGTCTGCATTTGGTCCTGACCTGCTCCTGGAGCTTGAGGACCTGCTGACTCTGTGGGATGGTGGAGCAGCTGACAAGCGAGGAGAGACGCTGGCATCGCTGAGCGATCCATGGAGCATTCCCCGCATCTTTCTCCATCAGCATCTCAAGCAGGATGGCATGGACGTCCAGGAGCACCCACTCCATCGACTGGTAGGTGTCGCCTCTAGAGGGCAGTGTGCATAAGTTCTGCCCCGCCAAGATAGCAGCACTGCATGGCGAAAAATGCAGTATAGTTTAGCTATCAACCGATCAATCAGTCTTATAGTTAGTTTGAAGTTTGAAACAGAACAAAGGCAATGATAGTAGATATGTCACAACCAGAAGGTCATGGATCAGAATCCAAGTGCACTTTGGTAAAACATTAATCCTTTGGAAAGAACTTGAACAGATACAGATATGTCCCCTGTTGCAAAACTAAAAGCAAGAAATTAAAATGCACAGCAATTGAGATTTTAGGGCTCTCTGCTATACACTGTTGTGAAATTTTCTCTAAAACTAATTGCTGCAACTACTCTTTAAATCTATACTCATCACATCCCTTACATAGATCGGTCAAAGAAAGCATTCTTTGATTTTTTTTTTCAAGGAAAGGGGATTTAACATTAATTTTGTCCTCACCTGTGAAAGACATCTGCAGCAGTGAGGAAACCTGACATAGGAGTTATCTTGAGCAGCTTTCCTAGCTCTATACATCCCTTGAGAAGCTGGCCACTGGAAGACCTCCATAGATCCTCCGAGTGTAGATCACATGGGCAACTGTAAGGAGATACAAATTTTAAAAGGAGCAAATTTTTACATTTGATACAGTGTGTTTCCGGAATAATATGAAAAAAGGAAGATTTTGGAAGGGTATCCACGGTCATCTAACCACTTAAATGTTGAGTTTGTTGTTGACAGGGGAGGAAGTAAGGGTGTGTTGCCTTTTCCAACATATATGGCTTCACCTATGGTCAGTTTAAATGATGTTTAGATTGTAATATGTGTGTTCTCAAAACAAGAGACACTTCCAAAATTTGGGGTTGCCTTCATAAGTCATAAAGTTTCTTTGGAAATACAGTGAGCTCTTTGTTTATTATGCTCTTGCTCGTTTGTTAGGAATTTCTTTGCCCAACTTTTATACTATATTGTCAAAAAATTATTAAAGAGTGCAGTGGGGGATAGAATGATAAAGATCAGGTATTTCATTTTATATATATCAAGGTACACTGAGTAAGTTGCCATGTTAGGCAGTCTGCAAACAGCTCTTGAAGAGAGAAGATATACTGTATAAGTGTTGGGCAGCTACCGGTAAAAGCCACACCCAATACCAGTACTAGAAATCAGCAAATATGATGTTTTTGAAGAAAAAAAATTGGATCGATTATAACTGAAGAGGGATCGACTACAAACAGCTGATGTATCAATCTTACAACATAAAACAGTCACCAATGGACCACTCACAAACAAGAAAGACTGTCTTAATAGTTACAGTAGCATGTCAACAAATTAAGGTGGCTGCCTCTGCCCCAAAGATATCCATTCTAGCTTGACCCATTCTAGAACCCTTGCAAAGACCCGGTCATAGTGCAACATAAACTTACCTGTTCTCTACAGTTTCAGCCTGTTTTGATGCGAGCTCTAACAGGTACTGGACACCGTCGTTCAGGTAGGTCATGGCTTCTTTGGTCCTGGCTCCTGGGCCAGTCTTCTGCTGGACCAATGCTAGGCCGAGGTAGAATCTAGCACGATGTGATTAGGTAGAGTGAGACAATGAATAGTTTACATGAAGGTACTGCTCTTGGTCTGTACTATAATGGACATATAGAGTTCTCACATGTTGTTGTAAAGTATCCTTATTAATTACAACAGTTCTAATCTTATAGAAAATAAAAGGAAATGTGCTTTATAGAAGGAAATTAAAAAGGAAATGATAATGAAGCAAATTCAATGAAAATACATTCTTCTAGTGCTTCCATTGATACACTCAAGGTGAGAATCCCAGATACAAAACAAAATTAAACTAGATGGAATTTTGACTGCGTGCAGTCAAAAATGATGCCTCCGCCATAGGGCAATTTAAAAAATTCAAGTTTGATTGTAATCCATCTGTCGGTTTTAGTGATAATGCACTCACAAGCTATTTATAGGCATACATAATGAGCCCCATGACCTTTGACCTGATGACCCTAAAATCTAATCAGTTCATTGGCTCTGCAAGATACATGTACATGTCTTGAGTTTGATATCTGCCTATTGGTTCTCATGATAATGCGATCACAAGCTATTTGTGCATACATAATGAGCCCTGTGACCTTTGACCCCAAAATCTAATCAGTTCATTGGCTCTGTTAATTACATACATGACCAAAGTTTGGCAGGAATCCATTGATTGGTTCTTGAGATAATGCGATCACAGCTATTTTTGAAAACATAATGAGCCCTGTGACCTTTGACCTTCAACCTTGTGACCCCAAAATCCAATCAGCTCATTAGGCGTGTCTTCACCATCTCGAGATTGCAAAATATCCAGCTATTTTGAACTATCCCGATCGCAAACTATCCAGCTATTTGCGTCTTCACCAGACCGAAGTGGCAAATTAGCTGGATAGTTGGTCGGGATAATATCCCAAGATATCTCGGTCTAGTTTGCAAAATATCCTTCTATTTCCGAACTAGCGGGATAGTTTGCGAGCGTCTTCACCAGACCGAAGTACGGAGTCAATAATCCCGATCCCATCATGCACAACGATTTCCGGTTTTCCGTGTTGTTGTTTACTTCTACTAGCGCGCACATGTGATCTATACCACTCAGTAAGCTCAGCGTACATCTACCGTATTTTTTGCGTTCAAATCGTCAGTTTTCTGCATTTACTCGTCTAGTTTGTTTTTGTCTTTGTTTTGTTTTTTGTTTGCTGTTCGCCGTTGTACTTAGGTGTTAATAATGTCTCACTGGACATCTTAAATCCGCGCGCTGGCCGTACAGTCATTCGCTGAAGTGCGCATGCGTCAATCTCGAGATTATTTTTCGAGCTAGTTGGTGATGAGCGTATCGGTCTGGTGAAGACGCAAATAGCTGGATAGCTTTCGATCGGGATAGTTCAAAATAGCTGGATATTTGGCAATCTCGAGATGGTGCAGACACGCCTAGTGGCTCTGTAAGATACATACATGATCCAAGATTGGAGGGAATCCATCAATTGGTTCTTGAGATAACGCGATCACGAGAACGGGACGTACGTACGGGCGGACGGACAGACGGACGTACGTACGGGCGGACGGACGACCACAAAACATAATGCCTCCGGCTACTTTGTAGCGGAGGCATAAAAATCTGAAATCCTTTACCTTCTGTTTTACTGGGTCATTAAACAGTCATATAACAAAACTTGAAATAACATGAAACTTACTTCAACATGCATACAACTATTAAAGCTTCAGGAAGAATCAAAGAAGCCTGTCTTAGTACAGACACAGAGGCCCAAATTCACAAAGGAGGTTCAAATTTAACCAATGGTTTAAACCTTCATTTACATAACCCATGGTTTAAAGTTAGCGCAAAATAAGCGCAAAATAAGTGCAACACAGTCAAGAGGTCCAATATTAGACCCGCGCAAGGCAAGTTATGCTTATTTTGCGCTAATTTTTAAACCATGGGTTATGTAAATGAGGGTTTAAACCATGGGTTAAATGTAAACCTCCTTTGTGAATTTGGGCAAGAGTCTTTGGATCTTTTAACACAGTCCCACAGCAACAAATACCTGGACATACCTCGCAATGGGTAGGAATGGTTTGAGGCCCACTGCATGTTGCAGCCTTATGAGGGCGTCTTCCACCTTGTCCTGTATTAGCAGAAGCCTTCCTACATGGATGTTGTACATGACATTGTTCTGCTCCACAGAGAGGGCATCCATGAACTTGAGGCATGCCTGACCTAGCGGGTTGCTCTCGTCAGACGCTGCCTGAGACGTCTTACCACCCTGAAAGAAAACCACAATGTCCCCATGAGGATGGAAAATGTGATATGAATTTATTTTCATCTATTCTCAGAGCCTGTAATCATTCAGGGCAAAGTCAATATTGCCTTTCTTAAAAAGCTCTATTATGCCTGTGCAGATAGTTCAAAGTGGCTCAGCGACCCCAATTCTCGCTACCCCAAATAGCGATTCTGCCGAGATCCGGGGAAAATCCTGAAAACACGCATTGCATTATGGGATAGCTTTTCGACATTACAGCTTCCTGTGCAGGCGTTCGTGATCACAACCCTCTCTTTCACGGTAGAGTTTAACGGCCTTTTGTGCTAAAGTCACTAATTCTGCCCGAAGCTTTCCATTGCATATTATAATTTGTACAAATTACACTGATTGGCATCGATTTTAGCGTGCGTGAAAACTCTGCACAGCGAACACAGGCGCTAGCGCCAGTGGGATGGGACTCTATACCGGAAGTTGTAGTGACGACCCGAGAGAGTGAAAATTACCTCGTCTCGCGAATTTCGAGATTTTCGTACCTATTTAGGGTAGCGAGAATTGTTTTAACGTTCTTGAACTTGAGCGTGCAATACATTTTTAAACAACTAATCTTTTAAAACTTTGGACTTTATGTTATTACTTTATACATAACTTGCAGAAAAAGCCAATTCCTCATTAATTCATTTTATTTTCTAGCTTTACATATATGGTTATTTTTCACCTTAGTGATTTGGTAGACTGGATATCGACAAAACATAGCTGATCCATTATATATTTGATATGAAAGTGTCTTCAGTTTTGTTTAATATCTAGATGAAACATTCATTAAAGGCAGGGGAAACTCTCCATCACACATTTGGAACCAATAACCATGCAACTATTTGGGAGTGATATCATCTTGCACAGAGGTCATACTTGAGTAGCCTGCTTGGACTTGAACAGGTAGAGCTCCTGGACATAGTCAGACTTTTGTGATTGACCGCTGTTGAGCAGGTGCTTGTACTCCTCATCAATGGCCTGCAGCTGACGGGCGAGAGGGGCGTTGGTCCCTGCCCCCCTCTGCTGACAGATGGCCTGGATGTCATCCTCCTTGCTGCTGTCCTTGGACTTGGTGCTCAGGCCAAGGGACATGCTCGCCATGCTGTCATCAAGGTCATCATCCTGGGGTCAAGGATAGAGTTGAACACAACAAAATTAAGAAAAATACAAATACAGTTATAAATGGATAATAACATAAACAATTATTAATTACAGATAGATGCATTTATAAGGGTATTATGCAGCTGACGGGCGAGAGGGGCGTTGGTCCCTGCCCCCCTCTGCTGACAGATGGCCTGGATGTCATCCTCCTTGCTGCTGTCCTTGGACTTGGTGCTCAGGCCAAGGGACATGCTCGCCATGCTGTCATCAAGGTCATCATCCTGGGGTCAAGGATAGAGTTGAACACAACAAAATTAAGAAAAATACAAATACAGTTATAAATGGATAATAACATAAACAATTATTAATTACAGATAGATGCATTTATAAGGGTATTATGTAGTTTTTAGTAATTATTTCACTTTAATTTGTTCTGTCTAGAATCAAACCAAAATATATAGCTTCTGCAGGATCATTCTTGTTTAGTTGCTGATGTAATATTGAAAGATACCTAGACAAGAATGATGCCTCCTGCACCACCTCAAGTGGGCCAAGGCGTACAAAGGACAGCGTATTCCAAAATCATATTTAGAAAGCCGTAGTCTGAAAGGAACATTACCTACTAGGATAAAATTCTTTTTCTGAGACATAAAAGTGGTGGAAGACCTAGAAGGGTCACTTACATCCTTCTTGAGCCCGTACATATCCTGTGCATGATAGGTCTCCTCCAGGACAAGACCCAAGGTGAAATGGAGGTCGGCTTGTTTGGGCTTCTGCTTGATGGCACACGCCAGGTTCACAGCGGCTGTGTGGAGCAGGTCAAGGGGAGATCCCCCCTCATCAAAACGGGACGACTGACCTGAAAAACAACAAAGTGAATTAATCATGCAACTACCGGAGTGCTCTAAATGCTTTACTAAACCCCTAAATGCTTTACTAAACCCCTAAAAAAACTTTGATGCCCCATTTGCAATCATTATGTTATCAAAGAATGTGAATTACACTTGGATATGGGGCCAAGTCCAAAGTTAATGTTGCAAAATGCATTGTTATTGTCAATAGTGAATTCTTCATTTGTTTGAAGGATGGATCGTGTTTTAAAGGAATAACAGTGCGTTTTTATTTTGTTGCATTATATTATAAAGGGGAACAAACAGGCTTTTCAATGATATCAATTTTAAATATGATTGTAACAATAGAGATATCAACGCCCGATCTTGAATTGCAGAAGTTTTTTGAGGGGTTTAGTTTCATCCTTAGTAAATCTTCTTAATTAGATTATCAGAATTAAAACTATTTGTTTAAGCACTTCCATCCAAAGGTTCAGGAACATACAAGACTTTACTTGATAGTCTGATACGCTCACTTTTGAACAATTATTTTTAGAAGCATTTCACTTATGGTCAGAGTCGGGTTGGAGCCACATTCACAGGAATTTGGCTGACATTTGAAGCCAGGCCTGTTGATCGATAATTCAGTAACATCCAACCACAGAAGATCTCCTCAGTCATTCAAACTCACATACGATATAGTTCTTTGGTTCAATCATAATTCAATTCCATGGTGGCCTACCTTTCTTGGGCAGTGCACTTCTATATTTCTTGATGAGTTCTTTGGCCTTCGACATGAGCTGGTCCACACTACCAGATTGTTCAGAACCTTGTAGCTTCTTCTCCCAATCATGGCTCTGAAACGGATTCAATATTGTAAACGGAAATACTATTCCCATTTGGCCCATTCTACACAGTCAAGGAAAGATTTTGAGTTATACACTCATGACAAAATAATCCATCAAAAATTGATTATTAATCTTAATACTGTCTTTTCTGGCAAACGACACAAATTTCAGTTGTTGCGTGTTGATAAACTATTCTGAAAAATCTTCATGTCAAGCCAAATATAATTTCGCTCTTATAGCGTTTCTAGATTAAATAATTTTCCACAAACATTACCACTGTTCATAATTAATACAGAAACAATAGTTTGGAAGTTTTCTACAATCTATTCAGTACCAGTACACATTTTCTCTTACTGTGCATTCTCATGACATATAAAAAAAATATATATATATATATTTTTTTTTTCTTCTTTCAAACACGTGTTTAAAAGCTAACAAGAACTGTTACCTTTATAGCATGTTTGAGTTCCCTACTGGTGTGTTTGCTAGTACACATGTCGCTTTTGTGCCATTCCATTTCTTCTTTGTAGAGTTTGCGACTGCACTCTTTGCAGGTGTCGGTATTCTAGAAAGATATCAAGACAAAGGCATCAAAACAAAGAAAGTATGACATACAGAAACATATACAGTTCTATTTGGCTAACCACAACTACTGACCATTATGTCTATATACCAATGTGTATTTCACAAATGTGAGATGCGAGTTCGTCTAGCAGCACGTTCACTTGGTCAGCTCTCTGTCATCGCCTACAAACTGGCTCAGGCGACCCCGATTCGAAACTGAGTCACGTCTTTCGGATGGTGATGGTGATACACGTCTGTAAAAACCCAATTACACTCACAAATATCATGTATAACAAAATGCATTTTGTACATATCATGACCAAAACTCAATATTGTGACAACTCATAAAGTCATATAGTTGATGTGATGTTTGATGTACCAAGTTTGTGTTTAATGCATAAAGTGGTCTAAATAACATAGGTTAGGTCATGTGAAACTGTAATCGATTCAATCACTTCATTACCACACATCAAACATACAATTTCTGCAGCCTTTTAGACCTCAGTCGCACCAATAAGACTGTCACCAGCTCGACAACAGACCAAACAAAAAAGAAACAAGTTATAAGATACAAGATATTTTATTTGATCTTTGCAAACAAGTTACATAGAAATTTGGTTTCCACTGGCGTTACTATAACATTCAAGAAAATACATAATTTCAAGAAATAAATATATCACGTTTATAGAAATGGATGAAATAAGGAACAAATACATGCAAAAGATAATAAAGCGACAAAAGTGGTCATTGGTACTTCAAACCATGAGTTTCAGAATTAAGCATTGGTCATTGGTACATCAAATCATAAATAGTTTCAGTATTGATTTCTGACACAGAAATTCAACGTTGAACCTGTGAGAACCTGTGAGTTGAATTTATGAACAGAGTCTGGAATGAATGATATATCTGAATTGTAAAAGGGCGGGTTACAATTATATTACCTCCAAATAGCCAAAAATCGAGGTCAGTTTGATGGTGTGAATGACATATTAGTGCTATGCTACTTTATAGTCGAGGAAAAATTTCAACCTCTATTTTCATTTAGGCATATATATTTTACTTTGTTACCTCTGGATCTGCATCAATCTTTGGTCTCTTGTCACACGTCTTGATATGAGCCCCTAGAGCACTGTACTTCATCTTCTCTTCACATCCTATGATCAATGAAATAATGCATCAATTTTATTTATAAGAATTGGAAGTATTTAAATCTTTTTTTGGTACATAAAAAGGCAAGAAGAATGCTCAAGAAGTGCAGAGCCACCCTGCCTGGGCTAGGTGACAGGAAAAGTGCATAGTGCATACTAGAGGCTGGAGTTCCTTACATTAAATTTCAAGAGTTGTTGGGTGGAGGATCAAGAAACCCAAGAATTCTCATAAATTACTCTGAAATTTACAATGACCTCAGATATTCTTTTTACAATTGTTATAATCTCCATTTAATCTCCTCCTTATCTAACCTGACATCAATCTTTGAATATGAGTAGTTATCTTTCTTCAGTATCACTTGCCTTTTAAAACATAAAAATATTTGTTTACTAAATACAGAAACCCCTAGACACAGAATGTACCTTACCTGCATATGAGTAGAAACAGCACACTGTAGCACAGGACAATTCCTTCTCAATGCCTCCCTCTGGAACCTTCCATTCATTCTCTAGGGGTGTCCCATCCAGCGGATCCACCTTTGATGTCCTTGTCAATTCATTGATGATGGGTTCACTGAAAACATGCTTTGGTTCAGACCCTTTTAGAATATAATGTAGCAATTATTAATTGTTAGGGGGATTTCTCTTGCCATGCGCCTCATGTGACATGTCTTTTTTGTATGCATATTTCATTAAAAAATGAAGAACGGGTTGGTAGATAGAAATGATTTATTAAATAGATCATTGCAGCCAACGGCCTAATTGCAATCTATTTCACAAAGATACAATACAATTGCCATTCAAATTCAAATAACACAAAATACAACATAAATCAAAAATCAAATATATAGACATTTCATAATAGTTCATTGATCGATTTCAATTTTTTTCTAAAAGAAAGAGAAAGGGAGACGTGTAGGAGGGGGAGACGTGTAGGAGGGGGAGAGTTAGAGTGATGAGAGAGAGAGATAGAGAAAGAAAGAGAAAGAAAAAGAGAAAGAAAGAGAGAGAGAGAGAGAAGGGAGACAAAAGAGAGAGAGGGAGAGAGAGAGAGATATGAAAGGTGGGGGGGGGGGGGGGGGGGAGAGACAGACAAAGGGAGTCCCTATATTAAAGATGAGGGGACCTGCACCATAATTGTGTTCTGTTAACATTGAAAATGAACTCTGTATCATTTAAATATTGGGGCACCAGTGAATAAATTTTCAACTGCCTAACTGGAATTTCAAAGCTTTACTATAGCTGTATGTTGTCAAAAGAAGAAATTATACTGGTAGCTGTATAGCTTTGCTGTCAACAGTAAGTTCGAATTAAATGATCAGGAAGAAACGTCCCCTTTATAATCTTTTGCAGTTAACACAAGTTCTCAAATACATCCTTGTATGCTACTATATAGATAATACAAAATATTTGTTTCCAGAAAAAGGTGACTCTGTTGTGCATTACACAGTTTACATTTATCTTGCCAACACTTCCATTGAGCCATGCATGTACAATTATAAAGTATCAAAAAGTTTAATCATCTTCTTGTAATTTCTCACTAAATTTTATTTACGGTAAGTGTAAATTACATTACTGATAACATAATGCTCTTACCATGCATACCAAAAGAACTAGGTTGTTGAACTTGGGAAAGAATTTGTAAGGCATTTCAATATTCCAACTAAATGGCGGGTTAGGAGCATTTCAACAATAATTTGTGATATTGTAGAAATTAGGCAATGAAAAGAAATAGCTCCAAAGCAATAATAAGTACCTTTGATACTGCATGGCTTGTAGAATGGGCTGGTGGTGATTGGGCATTCAAACTTCATGGCATCTTTGCTATCGGCAAACTGCACTGCACGACCCAGCCATTTTTTTGTGGCATTAACCGTGTACGTCTGTAACGAGAAACACAAATAAGCAATCCCAGGGCACATTTAAACTAGCCTTAAAGGCTCAGTTATAATATGAAATATAATATTCATATCAATTGGCACCCGTTAGCATGAATGAAGAGTGATGTTCCAAAAGCCTAAAAATGCGAGTACGTAATCACACATTACGTATGAAAATAGTCCTCTGTAACCATTTTGAAATGTATAACCAAAGTGTGTTTGACAATTGCATTGTGCATAGCCTGTATATTTAATTTCCTACAAAAAAATGACCCAATAAGAAATAATTGTGAATTCAATGAATAACAAATTAGTGTGGAGGCATGAATAAATAAACATCTAAACGAGCTCTGACCTGCTTATTGGAACCATCAGCAGACGTGACCTCAATCTCCACTGCTGTGTCACCCACATTGAGGTTGACCTCTGACGCTGGATCTTGACCATTGACCTTCACCACGTTCTTCTTATCAGGAGCAGTAGGAGAGACCTTTAGTGCACTGGCAGTGTAAGGAAGGAGGCCTGCAAAAAAAAAAGAACATTTGTACAAGTAAAATAAGATCAAATATACTTAAAATGTGATTTAAAACTAAAAATGATCAAATAGCAACATTGGACCAACATCACAAATCGTTCGCACAATCTCAGTTGATATAATGTACATCATGCCAACTACCATGAAGACCAAGAAGGCACCTTGCAAAATCTATGACAAGTACAAGTTAACCAACACAAGATTGAAATGTGTACTTATTGCACTTCAATTTCATGTCAGGAAACTTGACTTACATGTATGGCAATTAATTTCATGAACACTCTTAATAGGGTAACAGCACTAACCAAGAATGAGATTTGAGGCATGGCTGCACTGACAGGAATGCTATACATAGAGTCATGGGGCTAAGAAAAATAAATTGGACCATCGGTATTCAGACAAAAGAGCTCAAAACATTCTCTATGAGATGGACACAATGCAAACTGTACTCATCAGAAAATAACCACCTGTGAATTCTCATGTGACTAATTCCTCAGCTCTAAGCCTCATTAGGCCTAAAATAAAAACTTGTTGCATTGCTCTACGGTCGGCATTTTAAAAAAGTTTTTTTTTTAAAACCGTTTTTTAGAATTTTTTGTATTACTGAATAAAAAAATATGTATTTTGTTTGACTTAGGATATAAATGCATAAAATCAAATTATTCCAAACAATCTTCACATTGCTAGAAAGTATTACAGGTAGTTAAAAACCAACTTCGTCAGCAGGAAAGCACTCGAGTGTTGTCTCAACAAAACATTGCAAACCATGGATTATTATGAGGTGAAAAAGATATGAATGGAATGATGACTTTGAAACACATGTATTAAAGCATTAAAAACTGAGAAATATCAGCCAAAAGAGGGCGGAAACAACAAAAAAACATTAAAAACTGAAAAATATCGGCCCAAAGATGGCGACAAAAAAAAAGTTAAAAAAAAAAACTTTTCCGACCGACCGACCCATGTTTTGGCACCCAAAGGGCAATGCAACAAGTTTTTATTTTAGGCCTTACGTATGCATCCTTTCTTTCAAAGGCATCTGCATGTTGAATGCTCATTTAAAGAATATACCCATTCACAAATTTATTTAAATTGCTTCTACCCCAAGAACCCTATTGATGAACTGTTGCAATCACCCGTTACCAATAAATGTCTTTCAATAGAAAGAATGAATACATGTTGGGCAAGCCAAAAGATCCTTACTCTTAACCATATTAGCATGGGCATGCCAAGAATTTGAACACGTTTAGGAACTGAACTATTGCAGAGACTTGAAGGCTGCTGATGGTGTGAATTTATGCAAAATTATTGGTATAATGCGAAATATGTTTATTCATGGTTTAAATGTTAGGCTTTGAATGCTAGATGGTCTCAAAGCCTATTTCCCCCCGACTGGTGTGTTATGTATGCAGCTTGTTCTGATGAGGCCATCATATTCATAGCTATTCTTCTCACTCCTGAATGTAATACATTTACATAACAACCAAATGACAGGATAAAAGAATAACATTAACTATTTTTGACTTGAAAACAGTTTAAATAGTAGTGATTTGCTTCTTGTCCAAACCTATTTGAACTGTAAGATTTATTAGAATTTAGCAGTACCAATATTGCCTCAAATAAAAATGAAATAAAAATGAAACTCTACCCTTTCACCATTGCGGCACTTGAGCCCCCTTCTTCCCCAATAAACATGAAAACAATAATATACTCCAAAACAAACCCCAACTTCGTCTAAACAGGGGTAGCATTCTAAAAACTATGTTATCTTTTATGTTCATAAAACAATATCAATCATCTTAACAAATAAGGGCAAGTCCTTGGTTAATGTCTGCGCAAAGCTGGCTGCATTTGCATAAAGTTAAAAGAGACATCTACACAACTGCCAACTTTACTTAAGTGTTAGTTTTGTGTAATTCTGTGTTTTTAAATGACAATTAACATCATTTTTACTAGTATAAAAAATAAAATAAATTTCAGAATATGCCCCTAGTCTATAGTTCTCACATGAATAGTTGAGTGTATCCGGGTCGAAGTCCGGAACCAGACACCCATCTGCTATCTTGATACCACTCAGGGAAGCATCTTTGGCAGAGAGCCTCTTGGCGTGGATGGTATACAGCTTGGAAGTGCCATCTTCGGCCGATACATCAATCTTGATCGTTGTCGTCTTCCCCTCGGCAAGATCTACAGTCCTTCCTCCATCCCCTCCCTGCATCGCAAACCAATCCAGAATGATTAGGTAGAATAAAATTCAATGATCCCATATACACTTTATGTATTGATGTTATATTAAGGATAGGTATTTTGCTAACGGAAATAGACTTAAAATGAATTACATTTTAGAAATAAGCATGTATGAATGTGTAAAGTATACCAAGACTGGTGTCTTGATGGTTTATTTAAACCAGTAATTTTAAGAAGTTTACATATCATAATTCTTACATGACTTATGTTAGACAACATTATAATGGACATAAATTTATGATGGCTAGACAAATCTAATACATATTTTTTGTAAATCCAAAGGCAAAAAAGACTACTTTAATTTTGTTAATCGTCAGGACACACAACCCCCCCCCCCCCCCGATACAGAGTTGAAATAGTTGCAGATTATGTCAAACATCTTTGCCATATTTTTAAAACCTCACTATAAAGCCTTGTAATAATAATAATAATAATAAATTGTTTCTTTTATAGCGCTATATCCAATTTACAACTGATCAAAGCGCTTTACAAAACAAATATATCACTGAAATAAAACTCCACAAAAATATGATAGAAAATGTAATGCAGTTAATTACAATGTAAATAGGTGTGTTTTGAGATGTTTCTTAAAGGTACCGGTAATACAAAGTTTTGGGAAATTACACTGGTAGACTTATGTTAGCACAATTGCTTCATCTGTACTTTCCTTTTTCTTCTTTTTGTAGAAGAGGACGGATTACTAAGTTACTTTGTTTCTCCCTCACATAAAATGCAATGGAGTCAATTTCAACAAAGTAGAAAAAATTAATTTGTCCATAGGCCTACCGTAGAGTGGCTGAAAACAAGCTATTTTTTTTTTTTTTTTGCCAACTCCTTAGGCAGGAAGCCAGGTCCGTGTTAAAAAACACACGCATTTTCCTCTAAGTCCAAACACTCAAGCCTCAAAACCCCTATTCATTTTTAAGGGTCATTTTGGCAGATTTTCCTCCAAATATAGGCCCATTTTTCGGGTCTACAAAATGTTGGAAATTTTGGGAAAAAAGGAGGCATGTTCAGAAGGGGCACTGGTCCGAGAATAAGGATCATCCGCATTTTCACAGAAGCCATTTTTTCATCAGCGCTCTGCGGGTTTTGGGTTCCTGAAACCGTCCGCTGGCGATGCTAAAAGCGGATTCCGCGTAAGAAAATAACCCCAGTTCACCGTCTACTTTCATGGGTTGTCCGTCTCCCCGAGGATATATCGCTCATAACGTGAAAGTCTCTGTACAAATGTAAAATGCATCAAGGAAATCACAGCAGAATCCGTAATCTGCATCGCCAACGCGCATATCAGAAATACGAAACGTCTGCAAAAATGTGGACGATCCTTATTCTCGGACCAGCGCCCTACTGATCATGTGATGTTTAGTGATATTTATTTTTAAATGGGACCCATTTTTGGAGGATTTTATGAGAAAAAGCAACCCATTACAGCGGCACATCCCCGTATACGTATGTGAGTCTCCCCCCCTCCTCGCGTTTTTATAATTTTATGACGCATTATAAAATTAAGAACCAAATCAAATCTTGATCCAAATCTTGAACCGAACCAAATCTTGCTAAGCAAGACTTTCATTTGGCAAATGAACGTCTTGCTTAGCAGTCACTGATAACTTGGTTATCTTATTGATAGGTTAGGCCTAGATCTACATGGGATCAAAAACTGTTGGTTAACATTCTTGAGATGAAACGAAAGTTAGTTAGTTTGTCTCAGTTTCTCACTCTCTCTCTCTCACTCGCTGCTCACCACAATTTGATAGCTTGCATTGCTGTCACTTGTCAAACAACTGATGGTTAATTTGCCCACATCACTTGCTACCGTCACGTTGTATTCTGTAGTGTTTCTGTGGAATTTGGGATTTAGGGAGCCTGGCTTGATTGAAAGCTTTTCCAAGTCAGCGTCATCCATGGTTGCATCAACTCCTCAAAACAATTCCAATGCAATGCAGCAACGCAACACTAACAGCACGGGTACCATTCCGGGTGTAAACGACGAACTACAGTCGAGTTGCATGCACTTTCTGTACTGCACTACTAGCTAGGTGTAGCGTCCCTGGTTTCACCGGGGGACAAATGCTATGATCTCCACAAGACATTTCACAATCTATATTAAAAAAGGGTAAATTATAATCTAGGACAATGTTATTCAAATCTCCGACAGTTAAATCAAGATTTAAATAGCTGTGATATATCAATGTTTATTTTCAATTTAAATTAATAGAATTAAAACATTTAGAGATATTCAAGATATTGTTGAGTTGTACCCACAGAAAACATAATTAAACCCCTTTCAATAAATAGGTCTCAAGAGGGCGTCTTTGATAAATCTACAAAAACACATCAAAAACGCTTTCTGGCTTTTCCTGAGCTGCGATCGTCATCTAGTATATCTTTTAGAAATGGCCTTTTTTGTTAAAATATTTGATGGAACGCAAATGTGTTGCAATCTTCAAGATGTCAACCATGGTCTCGAGTGTTTGACGAAGAAAATCTGTGAAGAAAAGGTGCGTAATTTCCGTATAAGCTTTTATGAATTCGACATGAGGGTCCCATATAGATCTACTGTGTTTCATGTTGGACCGAAAAATTATGTCGTTTGGACGGAGACATGTTCCGCTGAGCTGAGACAAGATTTGATGTTACGTTTTTGAGAAGAGCGTTTGAAAGAATGAAAACTCCATAAAAGGCTAACGAACGAAAGAGACAGAAATTGTCGGTCTAAGTATGACTATGAGATTGAGAAAGGCCAGACATGCCAGATAGCAGATATTGCTAATAATATCAAAAGAAGAAAAATGAAAATGGAACGAAGAACAAAAGTTGAATATAGATAGGCAAATTCATGCAAAAAAATATATTCAAAAAATTGACTTGAAAACACATCAGACAATTAGTCTGAACCGAGTCAGGAGCAAATTTGAAGAAATTATATTTTTAAATGTTGTAAAACCAAGATATAAGAAGAAAACTGACCAAGTATCTGTACTAAAAATCGTACATGTAAAATTGGTCGTAGACATTCGACAGCTGAAAATGACGCGCACGGTTGCATTACGTGCGTTCTCGAATTCAAAATCGTACTTCACACACACACTCTCGCCATACCGCGAATGGTCCGTCGTGGGGAGCTAGCCGGCTGAGAGTTTGCCACCGATACCAACGCAGCTTCGGAGCTCCGCAGCGCGCAATTCTAGCGGGACTCGGAAAGGTTTGCGGTGGGAAGGCAGCGGCCTAGCTTTTTGCCCAAACAACGCTAGATCGGCTGCTGGTAAAATGAAAATATCTACGATCGAGAACATCGTCGGTTTCTTAACTTTTTAGTGAGATAATTCTGAATTCTAATTGAGACTATATAATAAATTAAATCGACAAAGAAACCTCGGTAGAACTCTTATAACTATACAAAAGCTTGTTTATTTCTTCATTTGACATTTTGTTTTCGACCATTTTTTCGTGCGCGAGTCAATGGAAACTATGTATTACCAAACTTTCAACACGCAAGGAACGGGGAACACTCGCGGACCTCGTAACAAATTTGTTGCAAAAAAAAATTTCAAGGGTGATTTTGAAGCAGTGTAGAATATTGGCGCTGCAATGCGCAGAAATATACTTGAAAGAAACTTAATAAATCATACCTGAATTTTCAGAAAATCTTATTTGTATTAGTGTACCTAGATGTGACTTGTTTATAACTCAGATTTTATGAAGATTTGTCGGGAAAAAATGTCATTTTTTTCCGTTTGGTGGTCATTTCTAGGCTAATATTTCAAAAGTTGCATCAGTAATGGGCCCGATGTTTCTCTTATCGTACTCGCATGTTATTTCTACATAGATTAAACATAGGATGGTTAAGGGTAAGACCAGATAACATTATAAAAAAGATATATCCTTCCACCCTCCCATATCCAAGTTTTGGGCTGATTATTGCCGACCCACCGCAGCAAGCCCATTCAGATTTTCGTACGAGCGCGAAGCGCCCTCTAGTGCCCCATGAATGTGCCTAATATAGATCTAGACTAGTCCGCCACTAGTCCATGTATGTGTGGTGTTGCAGTGCCAGTGTTTTCTTTATTTTCTGTATTCACCTGTATCCACCTGTCTTTTCGGGCTCCTTAGTAAGACAATGTCTTGTAATGCCCTCCCATAGTTCATCAGTACACCACTGCAAAGAGTTCGTTCCTTAATACAATAGGTCTTGTTTTATCTGTAAATAATTATGTAGGGGTTTATATATTTATTCAATCTTCTTTTCTTTATCTATTTGTTGAGTTATTATTATGATTTACAAGAAGATTAGACCATTTATATATTATAAAAGTGTAAACCTATTGACTTTAAACATTTGTTTCTTTCTCAGAAATATCCAAAACAAGACTTGCAGTTTTACTATAATGGCAGGCTTGTCCAAGAGGATGAGAGGCTACAAGAGAATGGGACCTACCATGTTACCTTGGCTCTTAGGGGAGGAAAAGGAGGTAAGCTTTAATATAAATCATGTGCTAGAATGAAAGGAGTTACTACATACACTGTAGTTAAATCCTTTGAATTTTGAATCTCTCCTCGTATGGTACTGTTTGTTGCAAAGGTCATCATATCCTACTTCTTTCGTACAAAATAACACATAACCTTGCCCCTAAATATTTTCTTGACCTAGTCTCCCTTCGATCCTCCTCTTCCGCCAGATCCCTTCGTTCATCTTCCTCCATGCAATTAATTCACGGCCCACGAACAAAAACCCGTTATGGTGACCGTGCCTTTTCATCGATTGCCCCCGCCCTCTGGAACAAACTCCCACCCCATATTCAAAATGCCCCATCCATCGAATCATTCAAAACCCTTCTCAAAACCCACCTTTTTAATCAGTTATAGTTTACTGGAGGCGCACACAAGTAGTTAATTCCATTCAACTCAATTGTATTGTATTGCATTGTATTAGTAATATTTCATTTTACTTTGTTGCTTTTAAGGTATTAAACATGTTGAATAATTAAAAGTTAGACAGTACCACCTGTGCACTTAGAAACATCTGTATAAAGCGCCCTATAAATGTAATTATTATTATTATTATTTATATCTGAAATACAGATAATAAATGCTAGTTGTATGATTACTTAATTAGTGCATGCTTGTTACAACTCAACGCCTTGAATTTCCAAGCTAGCCTGAAGAGACTATTGACTTTAACTCCCTAAAAGGTTACCGTATTTGCCGGCGTAAAGGCCGCAGTATTTTTGGAAGAGAAAATTTCAAAAAGTCGGGGTGCAGCCTTTGCAGCGAAAGAGTAAAAAAAAAAAAAACTGAAGTCAAAACCAGCACGAATTTGCACATATGGGACTACGAACGGTACAATAACTACCACTATGGTACAGGACATTTTCACACATCTTACCGACAATTTTATCTTGCATTGTTGACATGAATACGAAAATAAATTGCTAAACCAACATTTGCCAATAGATCTTGATCTAAGTTCGTGCCAATGCATTGCAAAAGTAAAGGAAGGGACCATTTAACGGAGCTGCCGCGAAGCATCCATCCGAAGTCGCCATTTTGTTTTCCATTTCATGCAATTTCGCATTACATCGTACATTGTGGTAGGGTTATATATCGGACACCAAATCTGCCCGCGATCACTTTTTTAGCTAAACTTTCGGTAAATTATAAGAATATTGATGAATTTGGTATCAGTTTATCAGATTATTTTGTTTTGTCCGTTTTTTTTCTTTCTTTCTTTCTTTCTTTTCCCCCTCTTTGAAATGTCAAAGTTGGGGTGCAGCCTATGCAGCGCTGCGTCCTTATCGCCGGAAAATACGGTATATGTGATCCTAGTTTTAGTGCTGACTTGTTCATGGTGAATGATTGTACAAATATTTGTGATCAAGGGTGAATTGAAAAATTAATGAAGTTCTTTTTTTACAGGATTTGGTGCTATGCTGCGGATGATTGGTGCTCAAATCGAGAAGACAACAAACCATGAAGCATGCCGTGACCTCAGTGGAAGGAGGATGAGAGATGTAAACAATGAAAAAAAGTAAGCAATATAACTTCGTTCATTTAATGATTAAACTGAATTTCATATCAACAAAACATTTGACAATGGCAGTAGTTGTTGACACCCTTCTAGTGTAAAACAAGTTTCATGAGCTGGTTATGTATGTCAGAAAAATGTCCTAGTAATGCTGTAGTGAAATACAGAAAAATTGTCCTTGGTGATGTTTCAGTTTATTGTCAATTTGATTAAAGATTAATGTCGTTGAATTTTCCAATATACAATCACATTGATGTATTTAAAGAAAATGCTCTGGCTCTCTCCCAATTTGATATGGGCACATACCGGTACCTTACACATTCTATGCAAGAATTTACTTTTCTTCCATATTTTAACTATTTTTGTTTTTTCAAACAGACTGCAATCATGGATTGAGAAGAAACAAGAACAGGAGGAAGAGCGTAAAAAGAAGAGGAGAGATAAGCTGGAGAGGATGCGTTCTACCCCCAAGCACTACTTTGTTGACCCAAGCTATGAAAAACAGAGAGAAGCTGTAACCGATAGCCTGGACGAAGCCGTGACCACAGGTTAGCACAATTTGAGCAATATACAGTTAACAACTAAATTATTCATACCCCTTTTAAATTTGATGTTTTTGTGTTTTTCATAACTCAGGAATGCAAGATGGACTATTTTAATTTATAGGGCCTATGTTGAATACTTTTTAATGTAAGCTTTAATATATGTCACATTCTGAAGAAACATAAATTGGGACAAATACATTTTTTACATTCTTAACATTTTACAAAACTTGGTAAGGGTATGAATAATTTAGTTGTTTACTGTTTGTAGAAGAGAAATAGAAAGAAATGTAATATAAATAAATGAGAATTTTTATGAAAAAGATGAAATAGGTATTCAGTAATGGTAAGCATCATACGTGTAGCTTATGATTGATTCAAAGAAGGAAAATAATGAGAGTACTGTTCAAAATTCATCCCTCATGCTCAAAACAAGTACTGTTAGTTCTTGGTCATTCTAAAATGTTATGTATATAACACATGACATAATTTCACTTTGTAAACTGAGGATATATATTTGATTTATAATAATTATGTTACATGATACATCTGAATATGAAATATTGCAGAACATCTGAAGTTTCTTAAAAAATAAAGATGAGAATCCAATTGTCTTTGGTACAGGTATTGATGTGGCTGGTTCCAGTAAAAGTGAAGCGTCTGCCTCTGGAGGCGTTAAGAGGAAAAGTGAAACAGACAGTGATGAAGATGATGATGAGGCTGATGAGGCTGAATTCAAGAAGCACTGCATGTGGTAAGAAGCAAAGTTTTCTATTTTCCAAAAGCTAAACCACTGAAATATTGTGTGCACTGTGCTAAACATATTTCTTTTCCAAATGGTATAATCCCCAAGTTGTCATGGGTTTACTAAAGAAGTTTGCACTCAAAATCAATGCACATTTTCTACTTGGAAATGGAAAAATGTAGGCTTCTACCACCAAATTTGTACAAATTATATGTCATGTTCATTGCATAGCCATTACATTATATCACATCTAACGTAGCACAAACAAGAATGTTCTAGAGTCTGGAACCATCTACTACTTAGGTCAGTTTCATTATTTGTGTTGTAAGTAACAAGCTAACCAGTATCACAAGTGGTAATGGCAATGATATGCACATGTTGGTAATACCTTTAGAATTCATTGTATTTTGTATTCAGGCTTGGTATCGAAGGAGATGAGGAAGAAGACGACGATATGGAGGATGACAAAAAAGGTGAGGACATCTCAGAAAACACATCTGCTCCATCGACATCAACATCATCATCATCCTCCGCATCGCCTATTGAAGGAGAATCAGGGGCCAAGACACCAACGGGAGAGGAGAATGCAGAAACCGCTACTGAGCAAACTTCTTCTGGTTCCAAGACCCTTCTGAGCAGTCTTCCTCCACCAAGAATGGGTACCTCTTCATCCACAACAACGGTATGTTCTAACTTTTACAGTCGAGTTTAAATTCAGGAAGTAGATGGGGTATATGTTATTTCAAAAAGGAATTTAGCTGAAATGTTGAATAAAGAGATACCCATATGGGGCACCTGAAATTTATTTTGGTTGCTGTAAGGATGTGATTCATAAGGATTTGCGACTATATTTTCGTACTAATATGGTGAATCAATCATCAAGGTAGTGTCTTCTCATCTAGCACGAAAGATAATCCCATCTTGTCCATAAGTCCCTTTACCTTATATGAATGGTTATTTAAAATTGAATTTCATTCCTTTTTGAATGTTGGAATATAGAATGAATGAACTCATTTTTTGGTCTCATATCATATCCTTGCAGGAAGAAGTGCCTATCAACCTTGAGGATTATTCATCTGTGGAAGACCTAGAGGAAGTTGGCCTGGAACGCCTGAAAAGCGCCCTGATGGAGAGAGGAATGAAATGTGGAGGTACCCTGCAAGAAAGAGCCCAGAGGCTGTACTCTGTGAGAGGACTTGAACCATCTGAAATAGACCCATCACTCCTTTCTAAGGGAGCAAAAGGGAAGAAGGGGAAAAAAGAAATGAGCAGAGACTGATTGATGATAAGCACCTTACAATGCAGGTATATGGAAAGAGTACAAACGTCACCTGTTTTTTAAATTAAGAAGTCAATAAATGCTGGTAAAAAGGAAGCAACAACATTGAACATATAAATCACATTGTGAATTATTGGACGCCAGTTAATAATGGAGTGTTTTTAAAGGAGATCAATTTTAGTATGTTATGTTTTTATGAATCATTTTTATACAACATTCCTGGAACAAGTCATGAATATTTTACTTCATATGACCGAACCAAGAGAAGAGAATCCCCCATTTACCCACTTTTAGGTGAACTGTTAATACAAACACTTGACATTTTTGCTTTTTCTTACATTTTAAAACTCTGTTGGAACATTAAACTTTAAAAACAATATATATTCCTTCATGCAGTATCTGCCTATCTTTGTGCAGTGATATCTAATAGTCAAGAATATCCTTGATGTTTTGTCAGTTTAGAGATGTAACAAATTTTTGGTTGTAAATAAAGTAAGAACATTTACATTATGGCTGATCTGATTTCTCTTTAACTTACCTAATGACGGATTCAGCTTTTATTGAAAACCCAATTTGACAACTACAAGACGTATGGAAAGAAGGGGGGGGGGGAACAGTTGTCCTGTATCTAGACAACTAGACCCCTTTAAGCAATTACCTGCATATAAAGTACAGTTTACAAAAATTGAAATCATCTCTTGTACGTCAATAAATGAAATGGATCGGATTCTTTTGTGGTAGTTAATATTTCACATTTACAATTTTGGTCGTGAAAATTTTAGAAACAAATTAATTGTACTTAAAAGATACATGTATGTTTGGGACTATAGCATGAAAGCGTACATTACTATTCAGGGGGTAAGAACATAAGGTATCATAAGATTCTTATAAAATCAACATCAGATGGGCGAATCTCGTTTCAAAGTTTCAGTAACATTCTCATTCCTTTGCTCATCAAAGGGAAGTCTACCCTGATAACAAGTTGGTTTTTAACAAAAGCAGATTTTTTTTTCTCCCTCTGGCGGCAATTGTCCTAGAACCACTGAAGTGAATGTAAGATTATTAGACAATTTCAAGCATGTTTCTCTTTTATTGCTTTGTCAAAGCTTTTTTATTTTGCAAATCTATTTTTGTTCTCAACTTTGAACTTTTCATAAATAATGATATATATTACCTCAGTATCAATGTCTCTTTTGGACATGTCAATAAATAAACAACGTATTTCAATATACTGTATTTCTCTTCAGTTGTATTTTTATCTTCATTTGGTGAACTTATTTGCATAGGAAATGTAGTAGCACTGATTTCTAACTCAAATTAAAAGGAGCAATAACACATTCTATAACCATAAGACAAGAGAATGAAAAGCTGTTATAAGCAAAATGGTGCCTATATAAACAAACATTCTTCTAGCAATGGTTTCAAAACTTTTCTTCATATTATTCATCTCTTTTTAATCACAATATTTAGTACCATTTGATGCAAAATCAGAAATCAATGCTACCACTTCTACTCCTTCTATTAGCATATCCTAACCATATAGGAACACATATATGAAAACAAAAATCAAATTTGTAATATTTGAAATGTACAACAAATATTAGATGTGTGATAAATCTCTATTAATAATATAAAGGTTTTGCCAAAGGAGAATGACAGTGTTTGTAACTAAAGAAATAAATGACAATATCCAATACAAAATGTCTGACTCTTTTGGCAAAATATTCAATGTACATGTACATGTATGTACCTGTATATATTACATTGAATATATGAAATCGAAATTCTGAAAATTCATATACAAAATATATCAATCAAATATATTGTATTCACATAGTAACATAACATTTCATATTTCTCATCCAATATCAGGAAATGCTTGTAAATCAATTTGAAAATATTTCACACACATAATACATACATGTATTAGTGAATACATTTTAATCTATTAAGTCATTACAAAACTTTCAACAGATATTATAAACAAATACCCTTTGGCAGTTTGGCTCTAATGCAATTCTTTGTGCATAGGCTCTATATTTCAAATGCACAACATTATGTGATCTCCATATATGTATGGAACAAAATCTGCTTATAATTTACAGGAAATGAAATAACCATGGATATTTTCATGGATATATACTATCTTACAACCAGGAAGCTCCTTCATATCTCTACAAATTCTACGCCAACTGTATTCATAACAAGACTGAAAATATAAAATATAGTTGGTTCAATATCTGATGAGGTATTAACCTGACAAATTTTAAGATATGCAGATATCGAAAGGTGATCCCTACCCTCATACCTTTCATTGCCTGGTAGTATAATGAAATCAATAAACAAAGTCCATTAAAATATCAAGAAACAAAATATCCTGAATAACACTTTTAGTTCAAACAGTCAAATATGTGTCACTGATGCAGTTGTATTCAAATGAATGCATCACAACCAAACCATTAATATAATGTTGACTGACATACTACAAATAAGCCTGAATATGTTTAGGTATTCAGCCGTATTCCTGAAAAGTTTGTAGCTTGAGTGCAATTTAGTATATGTCTAATCTTAGTTCTAATTCAGCACAGTAGTGAACACATGTGTGTGTAACCTCATGTACACTTTTTCCTTTGAGAGTTTGAGCATTACCAGTAGGTAAAATAGCACTCTATTCAACTGTGATAGCCGACGGCAGATTTCAGATGCAGAAAAGCTCTGTCAGGAATTGTCTCCAGTATATCTATATATGTGTATAAAGATGTCAAAAATATGATGCTTTTAATATTATACTTTGACATTCAAGTTTTCGAAGCTCAGGAGTTCATCATTTGTACTCAGGAAGTATTTATATTTCTCACTTTTCTCCAAAGGGATGCATTGCTTTTAAAGTCAAGAAGCTTTTGTATTAGGGCTTTACTCAGATATCGGTACATACTTCACAAAACTAAATAAACTTTGTTTCTATAAATCATATCTTTTACTGGGGAGTGGTGCAAAAAGGCTCAAATAAACAACTGTCTGGGAGAGATAGACCTACAAAAGTACAATTCTGTCAGGCAACTTAAATGTCCTCCCACTGGAGTCTTTATTTCAATACCTCAAAAGAATTTTGCACAATTTTCTGAAATGACCACCATATAGTTATCACTACAGTAACAGTTATCTAGCACTGGACATGCATTCCAACTAGAAATAAGCAAGGATCCTGCATAATGATAGATACATTTCAGTCCTTTCCAAGAGTCTACAGTGGTATAAGTAGATCTATCGTAAAAGAAGAATATTCTTGCCTTGAGGGTGCTGTCTGATGTGCCTCATATTGACATGTCCTGGTGGTGGAGGTTTCTGCTCAATGGATGGATGAAGATTGTACCCAGGAAACGGTAGCGTGGTGATCGCACACTCCGGAGTGCGTTCTGATGCACCAGGCTGCTGGTAGTTGAGACGCTTTCTGTTGCCCAGACCTCCACCTCCAGAAGGTTTCTGCAAGGTGGATGGGGAATGAGATTATTCATTCAATCAAAGGGAATATTCAGAAGACTCTGGAAACAAAATTTTCAAGAAATTCATATTCTATGAAACATTATGACTCGTACAACATTCTTTCAGTTAAATATTCAACTTATTATGTGCTATACAAGAACTAAACTATTATTATTATTATTATTGACACCACTAAACATGGTATATCATTCTTGGAATTCCTCTGGATCATGATTTCCCCCAAACTCAGTATGTAATCTATCCATCTTACATGCAAAAAGCGCAAATAATCCTGCCTCAATTCAAATTAATATAAGTTTCTTCATTGTGTTCCACATTTCAGCCTCACAGGGTTGGTTTTACTCTGGGTGATTTCACCTTTTAAAATCATTTTCCTCCAATCTTCTTTTGTCAAAGTAATACAGCATAATATGAGGCAAGCCAGGGGATAAGAATTAAGGATGAATCAAAAAGTAATCTTGGTAAACTTACACTGAATGCCCTATAAAAGTACACATAAATGATATTTGCCACACGATTCCACGGGTGTAAAGAACTCACATTCTTCATGATAAACAATTCAGAAATATAAGATATAAGAGAATATGTTCTTTACAGCAATCTTACAAGGATTCTTGATTTCTTGGGTAGCTGTTTGGAAGGGGTACCAGCCTCTGGGCTCTGACGTTTCATCTGGGTTGAAGGAGTCATTTCATTATGTTTCCTCCTATCATCTTTCACCTGTGTCTCTAGCACCGAACCCATGCTCTGAGATGCCTGTAGACACATTGGCTAATGCCAGAGATGAAAGAATAGAAGATAAAGAAGATATTAATTTCTTTTATACCGGTACTGGTGGCACCATGATCGTGTCTAAGCTTTCTGTGATTTATGTTCCTTTGGAGAATGTTATTGCTATCTTGAATCTTGCAGAGCATTCTATTGTCTACTGTACATGTTCCTTCATGTAGGTGAAAATGATCTTGCTTCTAGAAACACTTCAAAGTCATATCACTCACTTGTTACTGTGTAATTATTTATCCCATTATATACTGTACTTATGTACCAGTACCCCCTAATCTTAACAAGTTAACACACACGTTTAAGAGAAAGCGGACATTCATTCAGGTGTATATTGAATCTATAGAATTACTGTGGTTGGCAGGACATTTATTGACTGAACTTGGTACCTACAGTGCAAAGATTAGGATTTTGGTAGAATTTACGACAAAAGTATACCATATATTTTTATGTAACAAGTCAAATATGTTTATAGCACACATTAATTATTTTCTTTAATAATGTGGAATATGAGAAATTTGACAACATTAATCAAATATTAATAGGCTCCGATCATAGTCTGCTTGCTGCATGCATAGCAAAAAAGTCTTAAGGTTCACAGACGGCCTAGCTGCTCCATAAGCGAAACGGACATGACTTTTGTTAATGAGTAGAAGAAATGGTGAAGTATGTTATTACATTATATTGGATGGCCCCCCCCCAAAAAAATCGGAATACATGTACCGGTAGTCAGGGCTTAAATTAATCCAAGGCCACCGAGGCCATGGCCGTGGATGGCCCTGTTATTGGCCTTGGAAATCTTTTGTGCCCTTTCCAATTCTTCCTATTTGTGCTGTAATATAGGAATGTGCCCTACAGAAAAGTGGCCTTGCCCTAAAAATATTGAAATTTAAGGCCTGGGTAGTTGATTTTTTAGGACTTTGCTTTGATCAACAGTTATCTTTTTTTTCACCTTGCTGGATAGCTTGCTTTTTGAGCAAAGCCTTGTGAAAGTTCATATCATGTATATATATTTTTTCTGTACCATGTTTTAAATTAATACACAGACTGTATTACGTCTTTGATTTTTTCTTGTACGATCCAACTGAAGGGCATGAAGGAATATCCAGTGGAAAATTATTCCAAGCAGTGGGACCCAAAAGTTGATATTATGAACTTACTTACATCTAGTTGAATATTTCTTCTCCAGAACTAAACTACATTTCATATCATTGCTGGTCTGTAAATGAATGCTCGAAGATGATTGATTGCCTACAAGAATACAAGATGTAATAAAAGGCCAATAAATCAACTCAGTAGTAAGATATGGGAGAGATGCATCCACTTTCTTACTCACTCTTAAACTCTTAAACTCTCTGAGATTCATGCCATGAGCAATTGAGTTTGAATAATCAAAATATTGTGCATCAATCTATGACATAACATCTTAAACTTTTTTTTGTTTGTTGGTATTATCAGCATTTCTATTGAATTTGTGATCAAATCAACATTTTAGGGCAGTTGTTTGATATGTAAAAAATAAATAAAAAAACACAAAAAAAAACAACAACGTATTTTATGAAGAAAAAACGTAATACCGTAATTGGGAGGAAAAAACGGAGTAATTCCGGCAAAAACGGAATGGTTGGCAGCTCTGGATTAGTGGCTTGGGCGGCACACTCCTGTCCAAACCAAATCTGAGTACCCCCCCCCCCCCCCCCCGGACTTTGAAAGCGATTTATTAAAAACTAATTAGGTGGTCTGTCAACGACAGATCACCTATTGTTTTTGTCAGAATTTTCTTTCTTTATTTATTTATTATTCTTTATTTTTATTTATTTCCTACACTTTTTTGTGCCTAGGATAACTCAAGTTCAGTTTCGTCAATTTCATTCAATTTTCGCACATTAATAGGTCATTGTCATGAGACGTGACAGGAACCTTTTCAAGGTCATCAGGTCATTGTGACGTCATCCAGGCGCCATTTTGTGAAATCACGTTATCCATCATATCTTCATGATGCATAAGCAAAGGTCATTCATATTCATATCACATATATTTCAGGTCAAAGGTCAACAGGTCATGTCATCAAAGGTCACATAAAGGTCACGACGCGCGCGTACGTGCGCGTCAAAATTTAAAAATGCTCAAAATCACTTAACTATTAAAGGAGAGTACGAATCAGGTCATTTTAAGCATTTCAAATTTTTCCGTCCGTAAGTGTCCACGCGCGCGTTGCGCGCGCTCACAACGCGCAGAAAAGGTCAAATTCATTTTGTTTACATGATTTAGATTCTTCTTACCGTAAATGACAATTTACATTAATTTCAGTCACTCTTGACCTTTCATAAGGCCGTGAGCGCGCGTCAAAGTTCAAAATCCGCGCGTGCTGCTATGGGCAATATAATGCAAATTTGATCAAAAACATCCCATTTTAAAAATCAAAATAGCTCTTCAGATAGTCAATTGACCCCAACTTTTATATCATGGTTGGAAAAAACATGAGTTGGAGATATGATTTCATGTCTCATTTGACCCTCAATTAACTCATGACGTCATCATAATAGCCTCCAAACTCAAAACTTTAATTTTCATATTATGACGTCAGCAGATTTTTGGAAAATTGATTGTATCTCTGTAAATAATGATCAATTTTCTTTCAAATTTTGATATGTTCTACCTGAGAATATTCTCTACAAATGCAGTCACCACGATATTTCATTCTGACAAAGGCATCATGGCGTATTTTCGCGATTAAAAGGAGGCATGTCAATTTTTCACATTTTGCGTGTATTCTCTATGGGACATGACTTTTTCTCAAAACTGGATTCTACATTCTCGTCTTTCGCGAGCAATATCTCCGTCGTTTTATCTTTGTTTACGCTGAGCTTTGAGTATGTTGTAGCTGAGACAATAAGCTATCACAAGTGTGCCCCTTATTTTTCGATCAGATGCCGAGATCATGCTCATATTTCACTTGCAACGTGGGATTTGAGAATTCCATTTCCCGTTTACGTGTAATCTCTATGGGAAATGTTTTGGTATATCGGTAACGCACTTGACTTCCGACCTCGAGGTCCCTGGTTCGAGTCCGGGCGTCTCCAACAATTTTTTTTCTTTTTGACCTTTCACTCTACCATCTCCTTTGAATATTAAAACACGTACAATCGCAAATAATGTAATAAACAACCATATTTACTTTATTATTACCCTATTATCACTAGATCCATTACTTTTTGCGTGTAATCCTTATGGGAGATGACTTTTTCTCAAATCTGGATTCTACATTCTCGTTTTTTGCGAGCAATATCGCCGTTATTTCGGCTTGATTTTTGTTGATTTTTGAGTATGTTGTAGCTGAGACTATATACTATCTAAATGTTCTCTCATTTTTTTCAGTCTGATGTCATCGTGGTCTGTTGATGATAATCATCAACATCATCATGATCATCATCATCATCGTCATCACCATTACTATCAAGATCATCATCATCATCATCATCATGATGATCATCATTGTTTACATGTCTATATAACTTCTCCCTTTTTTCAATATAGTAAACATTATAATCTATCATAATACTTGAAGACAGACCACCTAATTCGTCTCCATGACGAATTAAATTTCTAGTTTTCTTTTAAATGCGCTCTCATCCATCAAAATAGGGACGATATGTGTGTACCGTATGTCTTTTTCAGTTTCAACATAGATGCACATGTACAGTGTATGTACGCAGCAGTGTTTTGCAAAAACCTTAACTGCTTCGTCTTACTATTTGTTTTGTTTTGTTTTGTTCTTCCATCAGTGAGGAGTTTAAATTTGTTAGTGTCTTCAGCACTTAAAGCACTTCCAAAATGCATCTGAAAAAACTTGCAAGCAGGCGCAACTTATCAGCTCTGATGGCACTTATCCTGATGAAGGTTGTTCTGACATATGTGGGCGTACTATGGGTGGCTCTTGATAACAACAACGCTGAGGGTAGTCCATACAAACTTAAGCGCCAGGACACAGCTAACTCAGCTAAGGACAACAGTGCTCATCTAAAGACGTCTAACCTAAGTAAACTTCCCAGGAAGATTTTGGTTAATGACCCCAAGAATGTCCGGGTCAGTAAAGTTCGAGTGGCAGGAAGTAAATGGCTGCTTCATTTGTTTTCAAAGAGCACGTCTTTTTGTAATGGCAAGATTGAAATGTTAGACAGTGCCGTGGCAATGTTCAGGAATGCAGTAATTAATCCTTCCCTTGGCAGCGCCCAGGCACAAAGCAGAGCCAGCATCAAGGATGTCCTTTTACAGAAGGAATCTCTGGAGTTTTACCGCCTTAAAAAGGGATACCTCATAGTCGACGATTGCTCCAATGTACCGGCCCCTAAAAGTGTACAAATTGACGTGGAAAATAATGACCACATAAAAGAACTGAATAAGGCAGTGGCAATTTCAGAGAATCATGCAGACGTCAAACAGCAATATGACGGTGATTTTGTCATTATGATAACACGCTACGAGTATGCCAACGTATACTGGACTGTCATTGATCTCTATGATGCTTTCCTTCTGATGCAACTCTATAATAGAACATTTGACTCAACTGACCTCTGGATCTTTGACGCTCACCCACAGACAAAACTCGATGATATTTTTGACGGAGTGTTCAGGCATGTAATCCGACCAAACGACTTCAGCCGGTCCACTCGTTTCAGGAACTTAGTCCAGTGTTTCCATCGAGGGAAAAGCCCTGTTCTGAAAAAGATTCTTGAGCCTTTACCTCTTGTGAAAGAATTCAGAAGTCAAGTTATAGCGGCATTGAAAATTGATCTTCATCCGCTGGCAGATCGCAAAAGGCGTTGCGTTGAGATGCAACTCAACGTGCTCTTTATTTGGCGCAGGAATTATATTGCACATCCAAGAAACCCATCAGGTGTTATTTCAAGAAAAATTTCCAATGAAGACGAACTGTTGACCGTAACAAAAAGTCACTTCCCTAAATACAGCGTCATTGGAGAACAACTCGATAAATATCCTGTAAAGAGACAACTAGAGGTCATTGGTAACACGGACATCATGATCGGCATGCATGGAGCAGCTTTTAGCTTTGTCGTTTTCATGCAGGAGGGATCGGGAGTTCTTGAGATGTGGCCAAAGGGTCTTCAGGGAAATTGGCACATGGAATATCTTGCCAAACGCAACTGGCTTTATTACAAATCCTGGCAAAACAACATTGAGAAAAATGAAGACAGGAAGGAAAAAAAGACTAAAATATCCACTGGAGTTGTGAAAAAGTTGGTGGAAGAGTTAAGTGAAAGTGTGTGCTCAAAATACATGTAGGAGTATTTTATGGTATCATCATTCTATCCAATGTTGGATAGGAACACTTGTGAAAAGTGAACTTACATGTATGTCATATCTCACAACTTTCTCATTGGCTGATATTACTTACATGATTTTACTTTATCAACGAAGTGCATGGACATGAGACGGATGGCGAGACTTTCTGTAAGTCTTCTCCTTTATGTAAATGTTCCTGTAGTTCCCTCAGTGAGTTAGATATGCAGACTTTAATTTATTTGTGGGGTCCCTGTTTAACCGTTTATCAGTATTGGTATCTGACTGTATACTGTATATTATGATTGGTTGAGAGCTCGTCACTTGACCAGAAATATATATATATTTTGTTTAAACTGAATTTAATGAAAACAAAATATTTTAAATCTTTTTAGATAAATGTTTTATTTTTTTAAATTTTTATAAATAAAATAAATTTTTGATGCAGGATATAAAACAAATATACCATGCCTTCTATTCGAGGTACTGGATAAAACTATGGGCCTCTGTGAATCCAAAACTATTTGCTTCAGGGCTGTGCCCCTCACCAAATAGTACTATTGTAGTCACCTCTTGCGCATAGTTTTTAACCAGAACCTCTCAAGACAGTGTATATTTGTATACTATATATATGTCTGTATACTGTATATATCTTGTCCAAATGACAGTGGCTCTTCCTTTGTCAGATGGTAGAACAATACGATCTTCATCCTTGGCCAAACTTTTAACTGCTCTACTATCCGTTCTGGAGAGAATAGGTCTTGTGGGTTTGCTGACTTTAGAATACTAGCAACATTATTTTGAATGGAGAACCTTAGCTTCATCTACAGATAACTTTGGTATACCTGTTCAGTGTTGGCAAGCACATCTTGTTTATTCGAAAGATTTTATCATAGTAGCCTACACAGTATTTTAGAGGTGTTTCTTTTAAATTTCTAGCGATCACCCCTAAATCGGAGAGGGCAGCCATTTTGACGAAAAATAATATTTTGTAAATATTATTTGGAGGAAACCTTGAGCCACCATGAGTTTTGTGTCATATGAAAGATAACTAAATCATCTACATTTTGATGCCAATTTAAATGGAATTGAGATTACTTACTAAACATCACAATTTTAAGTAAAAACAGTACTGATCACTCAGCACTCCTTATCCTTTGAACTGTCTGCATTGCTAAATGGACAATCACTATATTCAAACTAATATATCAAGATACTGAACAAAATTAGCAGAATTGTTGGGAATTTTTCAGTAACTGTGAAACAAATGTGATATCTCACGGGTTATAAACTAAATGTTGGACTGAGAGAGATGGTCTTTTAAAGCTACCCAAAAAATACTTTTGGATGGTGATGTTAAAAAGAAGGTTGAGTTCTGGGAAAGAGGTAAACAAAAAATTGTGAGCATTATCATTGTTATTATGCAAGTGTGAAAGAACATCAGATTAAACATGTTCCCTGAAAAGCATGGCTCTTCAAATGCCTTCATATTCTAAATATGTCATGTTACATCGTAAAAATCAGGAGAGATTTTTACGCCACGTGTTTGTGTAGTCCCATGTACATCTTTCTGTGTACGGTACAGTGTTTGTAACTTTACCAAGACTTGGCCAAATTTCTTATCATTTTGATGAATCCAGAACCTTGCAATACACACAAATACTTATATGCTAGATGATCAACCTTTTCTGGTTGTTTCCACACCGTTTCTTTTACAATGCAATCGCATGACCAGAACTCAACTTCATCTTTAAAGGTTGGTCCCCAGACGTCTTTACTCACCTATCCCACAATTAGTGAGAAAAAAAAACCCAACAATATTCTATTTTGAATTACAAGTTGGTTAAATAACAAAGGCAACTTATAACACTCCTCTTTTATTTATTTTTTTTGTTATTTATTCAGTGCGTTCTGTCTCTTCTACTAAGACCATTGAAAATACACAAAGTTTGGAGTTTAATTCAAGACTAAAAGAAAACATGAACAAGATGAAGTAATTCTATTTTGAAATATGAACACTGACCTCAAAATCTAGCAGATTTTCTGTTGTTTCACCAGGTCCTTCTGACTTTCTATCTCGTTTCACTTCTTGAATCTTATCATGGTTCATTTTTGTTGTTGTTATCACCAGGTCATTGTCCAGGGGCAGTGACACAGCAGAAACATCAAACTACAGTAAAAGGATACAATGTGAGAATTCATTCATAGTATATATATCTGAGTTTAAAACTATGGACAACAAAAATCAATCAAGAAGAAGAAATTATGTGTTAAATTGAGGTAGAAATATGGACACAATGTCTTTGAATGTGTTGGTGGTGTCCAGCAACACTGTCATTTTTTATTGCTTTTTTATGAATGCTGATAAATTATTTGTGCCCTATGAACTCTAGTATAAAAAAGATTTAATAGAAGAAAAAACAGCTTGAAAGGGAGTGCAGGTTACATGAAATGATAAAATATAAAATAGCAAGATGACCATATTAATTAATGCTATAACAGCACTGCTGCGCAATGACCTAAAATCAATATACTGTTACATCACACTATATGATTATGAAGTATTCCTCCATGACAACTCGCTTTTAGCAATACTAATTGTCTGAGCCACAAAATAAACAAAAATACAAAATACATATCACTGGTATGTGTTTTCTTTTCAGCTAATCCTCGTCCTTATATCTTAGATATTCTTAAATTGATAATATTAGAAAGAAATAATTTCTGCTTAATCAAAGAGTATGACTTACAGAGAGGTCCATGATATGACACCCATGGGTCTTCCTTGAATGTGTACTCGACTTCTGGGGTGTACTGGTTGCTCTCGTGGCCTTCCTATTAGCTTCATCACTAGGTTCTACTGCAGCTGTCTGGTACGATGAAATAATAAGCACCAAAATATTATAATCACTCAATATGCATTTTTGTTTTTGTTTTAAATTCAATTTATTGTGGTTTCGAGAATATGGCATTAGAAGGAAAGATGAGTAGAGGAAGAAGAGCACTGTGATTGGACAATCTACAGAGATGGCTCGAGGGGAGAGGAGCGAGGAACCAAGTAATGGAGCTCCTGCTGAAGACTTTATCGAGGGTTCAGTGACACAAAGACGTAACTCCAAATTTTGCCAAAATGAGTATTTGATATCAAAATGTTCCGAAAAATGTGGACTTTCCAGGAAATACAAAGACTTAACTCCACCCAACACCCCATTGAAGTCAATGGCTAGTGAAACATACACTTAACTCTTACAGGCCCAAGTGGACCTCCATCTTTAAACCACTTTTTCTAAAAATGGAGCTACGTCTTTGTGTCACTGACCCCTCGTTATGTAATTCTATGTAAGTGCAAGCTCTAATTTCGATACCCTATTTACTGGACATGTACTAGAGATATAAACCCTTGGATGAAAGGAAACAAAACGGAGAGTGTGTGTGGTAAATTGTAGAAATGAACTGCAAATCAATTACCCTTTTAAGAATGCTATTTGAAGAAGAACAATGAGGTAGAGAGACATTGAAAGGAGTGCTCATGCTGGGGTCTAAAGGATCAAAGACTTTTGGCTTGGTTTTCAGCTGGAATGAAACTTGCTTCTTTCCATCCTGGTGAAAAATAGACAAAGCTATGTATTAAAATAATTAATTACAATTTCAAGTTTGTATAAATCAATGTAAGGTTGGTCTTAATGAGGAGGATACTTGAGTTCAAAACTGTTTTTGATCATTCATTTGAAGGCACATCGATTACAATTGCAAGTTTGTATAAATCAACGATAGTAACTCCACATCTTTGGTAGATTATAGGCAAATATTTTGGACTGCAAACATCTGTAAGACATGGTTAAATCAGAATGTATTATTTGTATGCTTACATATTATTCAACAGAAGCATATGAATTGCAAAGTCTATTTGAATGCATGTTACAAAAATATGATAATAGTTCCACATCTTCAGTAGAGTATAGCTGAATATTGTGGACTGCAAACATCTGTAACACATGGTTTAATTAGAATATATTGCTTGTATGCTTATAATTTATTCAACAGAAGTACATGTATATGAATTGCAAAGTTTATTTGAATGCATGTTATTAAAATATGATAGTAGTTCCACATCTTCAGTAGAGTATAGCCAAATAATTCAGACTGCAAACATTTGTAAGACATTGATTAATCAGTATGTATTATATGTATGCTGACAAGCTAGTCCGCAGAAGTATATGAATTGCAAAGTTTATTTGAATGAATGTTATAAAAATATGATAGTAGTTCCACATTTTGAGTAGATCAGTTGTATCATTTTGTTACAATGAAGCATATTAAGATTTAATTGACTTAAAAAAACAAGTTTGTATGTATCGATCATGTCAATGAAGTTGAGAAACCAGCTCATTCCAATCTGGTGGAAGAAAAAATTCTCTGCCATGAATATTGACAAGTTAGATATATCGGATATCTCCCCATGGATCTCTTGAAAGTTTCTCACATTCTATTGTGTTTTATTTGACGTTCAACACACCAGATGATAAAGCTTAACATATTTTCTTTCCTAATTCCATGAGAAGGTTGCTGAAGACAAGAAGTGTAGAGAGGGAGTGTCATCATTGCGTGAAAGTAGGTTACCCCTCATAATCGGGAGCGCCTGGAGTGTCAAGTCTGACAAACATGAGCGCTATACAAGAACTCACTATTATTATAAGAGGGAAAATGATGACTTTAATAAAATTGATGATGATGATGATGAATGACATACCTTTCCGGATAATTCACCAATGCTATCATGATGTGGCTGTGTAGTCTTTGTTGGACTTTTCTTTGCAAGTGGTACTTTCTTGCCAGTAACTTTCAGTTTGGGTTCATTCCCTGAAAATAATTCAAGTAAAAATAAAAACATTGGATTACATTGCTAATTCAATGTCTCTGTTAAATACAATACAATCATATCTAATCATTTTTGGACCTAATTATGCAAAACACGTGTTATATAAACTTCCTATGCTAAAATTTGCATAAGGTGAACCTTTTTTTATGCAGTCCCAACAGATCGGCTTATGCAGGGTTAACTCTATTTCGTTCTGGCCATACAGTTTAATCTACCATACAGATTTTTTCACAATTTTGACACTTCATCAAATTTTTAGTTCAATTGTGAGGAACATTAGGAAAATGCGGAGACTACAAGGTAGATCTCATGAAATACCTTCTTTCTTTGATGGAGATCTAGTGAGGCTAGTGTCGCTTTCTTCGCTCAAAAGGCTGTAAACAGATCTAGTAGTAGTCTGCAATTTCTTTCCCTTCTCTGACAAATTATGTCCTCCTTCGTGTAATAAAATGACAACACATTTTTTCAATGAGAAAAATGAAGTGAGTATTGTATATAGTAAAGAAAAATATTGTAAAATAAAAAAATAAAAAAAGTGACAAAGACAATCAGAGACAATGAGAAATAAAATCTAATAAGATATCTTAATTTTGATGTTTTGGCCACTATTACAAAGTAAAACAACTGTGAAACCAAAACAAAATGGGGAAATCTAAATCGCTCACAAAATTTGTGAACATGTCATGCACAAAAAAGTTTTTAGTGTTACAGAATGTCATTAAGCTACTGCTTTTATGGATATGTCTTTCTCTACTTGGTAACAAATATATTGTATTCAAATTAAGTTTCTTTTACTGCACTTTCGGAATATTGACCATTACCATGTCAATCAACACAACTGAACCTACCTGATAAGATTTTAGAAGTGGACCTCTTCTTGTTGCCATTAGGTGAACCTTGCCCAAGAATTGAATATGATGATGAAGACTCACGGCTGTAACCTGTAAAAATAAGTCGGATTTACATCATGTGTAGATATTTTTTAGCAGAAGAATGATGTGTGCAAATCAGTACTCTTAGCAAATATGCACAAATACCCATCATCATATTTTTTATTTTATTAAGCTATGATCTACTTCAGATGTGGAATTACTATCATTGGTTTATACAAAATCGTGATTTTAATCTATGTGCTAGTAAATAGCTGTTCAACAACTCTATTAAAAACAATTTTAAACAAAAAATTTGCAACCACATCAGTTTGAGACATGAAATGACCTCCACTACTGTCATAATTTAATTATTTTAGCCAAAAATGAATGGGTATTTTTAAGCATATTTGTTTCTGATCTCAAGAGAATTCTGTTTTTGTATGCTAAAACTCCAAATATTGGGCATCCACTATGTTCACAAACTGTCCAGTGTTTAAAAACTACAGAATGAGAAGTATATGTATATAGGGATTACTGACAAGATAAAACTCTATGTAACAGAGTGTTACAGGGACATATCTATATTTACCTCCATCTAATCTGCACTGCACAGATTTTTAATTATTGTTGAATGCAGTTATCCATTTCACAAGCAATGTTAGGATTATCAGGTACACTTCACATACTATGAAGCACCTTTTTGTGTTGGATGATATGGCTTTTGGGAGTTCAACATTTTATTTTGTGCTAATTTGGGTACCATTCTCTGAAGAATGCTTGATGATTTTACAAAATGTTTAACAGTATTTATAACATGATCACAAAGACTTTAAATAAAATGGCATGAGGCCATTCCAATAACGTTGTGCATCACCTTTGAAATGTACGAACATGACCATGAAATAATGAATGCTCTAAACATATTGTATTGAAATTGCCCTTCGCAATTGTGTCTTGTTTACCTTTTGATTTGGGGTTCATATATGGCGGTTTCTTATTGGACATCTGTGTCAGTTTCAGAATTCTGCTTGATATGGTGCTAGACTTTCTCTTTTGCTCTAGAAAGTAGAAAAAACAAACATTGTGCATTATAAAAGCATATTTTCACAGCTTAGAGTCTTGCAAGCTACCCTTCATACCAAAGTCGAATGCCATGACACGGTCCTTATAATACAATGTCATTACATGGAACTCCTACAAATAGAGATGTTGTTTGTTGTACCGTACACATCCAAAGAGGATGATGTATGAATGCATCGTGAAAGTTAATTCCAGGAGTTGAGGAACTTATGACAAGAAAGCATTGTCTTCAGCTGTGGTGTATGTTCAAGGTACATGGAGAGTAGGTACTATCTGTACTACATCAAAGTCCTGAAGGCAAGGTCATGCTTTGCTCTGAAGGCCAAAAATAAAGTAAAATAGTTTTTATCACTAAGCTTTCCAACAATAGTAATAACAGTTGTATTACATCATTAACATGCCTGCTGGTATACTACATTTATATTATTGGAAAATACAGAATGATTGGAAAAGGGTACTCCTTGATAATCCCTTTATATTCCCCTTTTGTATTAGCTTTGCCTACTGCTTTTAGAACGAACAGTACCTAATGAATAAGAGCATTGCCCCAAACAGTAATATATAGTAAAAGTGAGATATATTTAATATACTTGGTACCATATCCATTAAAGCCCATCTGCACTAGTTTAGCCAGGAGGGATTAGACCACCCTGTGAGGTCACTGACAGGTGGTTATCTCATCAAATCAGCTCTCAATTAACATAAGAAAAAGGGGATCATGGGGGACCACCGGGTACCACTTAGGTATTGTTGGCTATATAGAGGGCGCAGGTAGAAACAAGTAGGGCAGTCCCGCTTTAAACATGACTAGTTTTATACCACTTGTAATGTCAGGAATTAATTGTTCCTTGTCTTGCAGGATGGAGCTATTAGACGGTTAAACTTTTCACATGTTTTACCTGGTAAATCCCTGGGTACCTCAATATCAGAGTACTCATTGTCTGAGTCTTCACAAGTCTCTGCATTTGTAAGGGTCGTCTCTGCATCAGACAAGGTTGTGTTTTCTTCAAGAAAGTCTAGGAGAAGAATCCATATTTGAATATTAGGCCATGAGAAATTTAAATTACTCATGGAAATGCAGAAGAATTGAATAATATACAATAATAACTTAAAACTCATCTGGCTCTCGGCACAATATCAATTTTATGCCTGTGTGTTATATGGTATGTAACACCAATGGGAAACAAATTTCTGTATTATTATGATTGGACAATAAAACTTGAACCTTGAATGAATAATAGGCAACTGACTCATAATTGCAGTGAAGTCAGACTGTTAACTCTTATCGTGCCAAGAACACTGTTCTGTGCATGCGCTGGCGTGCCACGCTCACATAATTGGGTTTCTGGTGGCTTGCCATGCACACATAAACGCTCATTCGCTCGCGTGCCACGGACACATTTTCGTGCATAAGTACACGCGCTAATTGAACCTACCTTAAATTAACATGGCAAACAGAGGATTAGTAGCTGGCACAATAGGGATTAGCACTGTGGCACTGGGTGAATTGAATGGGGGCAGCTTAAGAGTTAACAATACTATCCTTATTTTCATTATCTACTTACAACCTATTTCTATATAAAAAAAAATTTAGGAGATAGAAGTTCAAGTTGTTTATAAGCATAGGGTAGGGTACACCATTGTTCTTTCAGTTAATGCTTCTTGTCATTAATCATACTCTAAAAATAATTGTACTACAATTTGATAATGCATTTTTGGTATCAACATATTTCAGTTTTGTTGTTTTACTGCTGTTCTATTGTAATACTGCAGTAAAACCCTAGCATAGGGATAAATAACAATTGTATTTTATTTAACACACCTCAGCAATAATCATGGTCAAATATAAATACATTTTGATTTTGCAGTTAATTTGTTTCATTGACAGGTATTCTTACTAATTTGCCTCCCCCTGACTTTATCAAAATGGTTCCACATCTTTTAACATGACTACTGCATAATAAAATAATTTAAAATAAAGTATTTGAAAAGAAACGTGCAAGGGTCTCCTTCAAAGTATCTTATGGTTACATACATTTGATTCAACAATTTTACAAATAGGATAATACATGATATTTTGTTTGTGAGCTTGCTGAGAGCATTACTATAAATTTTGAAAGGTGAGCACAGAATAATCATCTTGGATCTATGCATCACTTACCTGAGAGGTACACAATGGAGTCATCAATATCATCACTTGGGTCTTCATGAAGGGAGTTTCTAGCCATTGGTGAATAGTGTCTTCCGCCTAACCTCTTTCCTTCTATTTTCAGAGGAGTTGGCTTCTGTAAAGATAAGAAAATAGACCTTATGCAGTGGTATAACAATCCTTGCTCCTTGTATCAGATACAAAGAATACATTGCAAAATAAATAAACTTCAACACACATTTTACAACAAGACATTCGAAAAACCCATTGAATACCAGGAAGTAGTTATTTTCATCTTTCAATATCCATTTTTAATAGCAAGATTTTTCCCTAATGCATTAATTCCATAAATATCCTCAACTTAGGTAGGACTAAGAATGAATTAATTCACTATCAGAATGTCTTTGAAATGTCAGTAATTGGTTCACATACACCAAATAAAAAATGACCTGGGCCCTGTCTTATGAAGAGTTGATATTAATTGCAACTTATTTGAGATTGATATCGATTTCAACTATGTACAAAAGAGATAGGAGACTGCAAACTTGCAATTGATTTAGATCAACCGCAACTCTTTACAAAACGGGCCCTGGACTAGCCTTTTTGTAATCAAGACTACCTGTTAATGAAAGAATGCAGGTTAGTGACTATACTTGTTCATCCACTGTACATAGTATCTTTCTATTAAAAATGGTTCTTACCCCACTTGATGACTTTTGTGAGATTGGTTTTGACATCCTCTTCATTGTGGCTCTGGGAGAAAAATCAAACCAGGGACGTACATGTATTACATGTCATAATTTAGAAAAGCATAAATACAAAGCACTATCTAGTGAATGAAATAATTATGAAGAAAAAAAAACAATTATAAGTGCAGCTGTCAATGTTTTACATCCAATGCAAAAAAAATGCATATGCCATTCTTGTAATGCCTAGAATTCTGGTCAACAGACTTAAAATTAAGCCACTATTAAAATACAGCCCTTAATGCCATGCTTAAAATGCTTATTCGATAAACAAGAAGTTATGTCATATTTTTTCACATCAGGACTAGAAATCCTGTATAAGGACATCAGACATAAATTTGTGTTACAGCATTAGACCATTGCCGGTACATATTCTTTTCCTCAGTAATGCAATGAAGGTACCTAACTTGCAGCTTGGATACTTACTGAAATGTTTCAGCCATGTAACCTTCATCCTGATCACCTGTCTCACTTTCTGCAATGGACTTGAGGGCTATAGTTGGAGATGATAAAAATAATGACAAATTTACATGTACATTTGAATGTTTTACGGTTTTACATTTTCAACATGAATTTGATGTGAACAGACCACATTATCTCACCAATACATACTTCTCCTTCAAACATTGCTCTTTGAAGAAGAACAGAAAATCCATTACTTTACAATAATTGTGTGAATTGCGCGGGTCTATTTTCACCAATAGATACTGGTAACCCATTGATTACACATGCATTAAATCCACATTTGCATTGGTTTTAAAGTGATGAAAGTGACTGAGACAAATTGTCCAGTCCCTTCAATGGATGAAAAATTACCAATTTAGAGAAATGACAGTGCAATACAGCTCTACCACCATTTGATGGAAATATTACTTTAAATAGTTCACAAGGGTTTTGAAAACATACATGTGAGTCACTAAGTGGTCACTTAATAAAGTCAAAAGCAATACCGGTAGTCGCAGTACCTTGACTTAATGTTTTATTTTGTAGGCACAATATGTAATTTTTCACATACCAGTCACTTTTGTTTTCCTCTTGGCAGCTGTATATCTAAGCAGCTCAGAAAATTCATCAACATCAGCCTTCTTGGAAACAGGCTTCAATCTAGAGTATGTGTTGAGAAAGCGTGACATACTTTCAATGTAGCCTTCTATTTCCAGGGTACCAATCAAATTGAGTCAAGAATCATTGACAAAGTCATTGCCTCCTCTGGTCAATTCAAGTAATTTAGGGTCTAGTGAGAAAAAGAGAGAGAGAGGTTGATGTTAAAAGAGAGAAAGCTATTTAAAATTTGTAGATCCACATGCGATAAAACTAAACTGTACAGTAACATAGACAGCAACAAAATCAGTTTATTTCATTCAGGGATACATTTATGTTCCGCTGATATGTTTAAAAATAGCCTCCTCTAAGTCCCACAGCTTCTCTGTCTAAACTAAGGTTAAACTCTACCAACAACAGAGTTTGAGTTTGGGTCGAGAATTCTTAAGATAACAAGATTAATTGAATATTCAAGATAGCCTAGACTAGATCTGGGGTCTAGTATAGTCTACAGCCTATGCTAGAATCAAGACTAGAGTCTAAAATTAACTTAACTAGGCCAAGCTAGATCATAATTCAATTGTTAGATTGTAACATTGTTATTGTAATGTAAACTCATAAAGATAACCTCTCACCAATATAAATTCAAACCACCAATCATCCACAAACCACTGCCAAACTCAAATAAATCCTCTCTCCTAAATCTCCAACAAAATTTTCACAGAGCCCTAAATAAAAAAGAATGACTCAGAAGATGTCCATTACAGGTCTGTCTGTCTTTTATTGTAGGCAGCTATGAAGCATCATACTGAACATTTTTAAGCAAAGTATGTTGAAATGAAATACATCATAAACCAATATCAAAAAGGATTTGGGAGTAAGACTAAATATTCAAAAGGAAAAGGAGAAGAGAATCAATGATAAGTAAGAATTGGAAATGTCCTAAAATCCATGAATAAAGAATGAGAAGAGAAAAAATGGAATTATTACTAGGTGAGATGGAAGACTTGGTTACAGTATGTAGAGGAGATGAATGGAGGAAGGAATTGGGTTGACGAGAGAAACAAATAGTAATTGTAACAAATACAAGTATGGGAGGAGTCTAATTTTAACTCTTTGATTCTTTGTTACAGTACCAAGACAGTGTGAGTGTACTGTGTAGTGTTTATATTTGATAATAATATTGTTTATTTTGCCTTAATTATTTTCAAATCTTCAAAATGTATCTTGTGTAGGCCTAGCCTTAAACAAATGCACTCCAGCAAATCATAGTCGAGTCAATGCTAATGCTAATGCGTATTGACCTCTACTAGCACTGCATACTTGCTGAGAGGCAGGTATAACACACAAATGCACACACCACACACTATTGTATACTAGATCTAATGCACACAATAATACCGATGTGGGCGTGGCTGATTGGCAAATTTTTACACTAGACTTCTAGATCTAGACTCTAGATCTAGTCTAGTTGAAAACAATTGTATTTTACTGCTAGACCCTATTTAGGGGTCATCAATTGTCACTAAACTCTAAAGTACTGATTTTAAGTGAAATAAGTTCAGTTTTGTACAGACAGTAGGGATGTTACAAACAAAAATTAAATCTCAGAATTCAAGCTCTTGCTTTAGTTTATGATAAGACCTTTTTATTTGATGCCTCATTCATACCAATAGCCCCAGTAATAAGAAAGTTATGCCAATTTTAAACGCCCGGAAATCATGTATTTAATTGCTTTGTTTTCCTTTGTTTTTAGAACAAAAATGTGACCCAAAGATTCTATTTCATTACACACAAAAAAAAAATCAACCAAAAAATGTATGTAAATACACGAAAACCGCTAATCGGGCCGTCATTTTTGCATGACATTTTCACATTCCTCATCCAAAAAAAAAAAATTCTCATCAATAGATTTTGCTGAAATTTCACCAAAAGCAAATTCACCTGTTAACCAATCATCCTAGATATCTTTTTTTCTCATCCTGAATGCGGGATCAGGGTACAAAATGGCACTAAACACGGCTCTTGTGAAACAGTGCAGCAAAACAAACTGCCGAAGACATAGACCCTAAATCATAGAAAGTTTAGTATGAAATGAAATATAACAATGTCATTCTTCTCATCCAATAGAAATCATGAAACAAAAATCTAATCAGCCCATCAAAAGATCACATTTGCGTAGGCCTCCAATAGTGCATAACAAATTAACAGCCCCATGGCAGAAACCTTCATGGCAGAAACCTTCATGGCGAAAGCGCACACATTGTAACGTACCTACAGACAGTGGTGTTTGAAATGTTGAGAATCTATAAAACAGCTTAATAGATCTACACTTAAATTAAAATACACTTAGTCTAGGATAAACTAGTATTAATGCAGCTATGTGCGAATCAAATGTAGAATAGTCTAGATCTAGAGGTCTAGATCTACTCATCTAGATATGTAACACAGTAACATTAAACACTAACAACACTAACACAAACAACAACAGTAACACTAGAAGTAGAACCTAGGTCTAGATCTAAAGTAACACTAACACTAACAGTGAGATTTACAAACGAATTCCAAGACCAGGAGGACAAGCAAAGATGAATGCACTGGTCACTGCCTCCACCCGAGCCTCTACAACTAGCTAGGATCTACATGTAGACTAGACCAAAAGCTTCAGTCTCTATATCGTCGGTTGTTCCACTGAGACTACGTCTGGCTCCACTAACTGTTAGACCTCCGGATATAGAGTCTAGGGAATATCGACAAATGTCAGTTTTATTAAAGAATGCCCCATACCAGACGGTTATTTCTGTCTACATGTAGACTAGTTAGGGTCGCCGCAGTCCGAGTATCGGGGACCACTCCTAAATGCATGAGGTCCAACCGGTAGCTCGAGTAGTAGCAAGGGCAAGTCCAATCCAGGGCCGGCCAAGGCAAGGCAAACTGCACTCAGTCAGTCGAGTCCCTGTTGAATTATTTTCTACCAGTGCCACCATGAATTCTTAATTAAAACCCATTCTAACCTTATTCTGTTAGGCTTCCTCCAATCCCGTCTATCCAATCTCATAAATCCATTCTCAGTAAAATCAGAATTTTACATGCCGACCGAGCATCAAGCATTCTTCAAGAACGACAAGGTACATGCAGCGAAGTGAAGCGAATATGGCGCCTCCAAAAATAGAAGTATCCGATCGCAAAGTTTTAGATATCGGTATCGTATGTGGAAAATAGAAATGAAGAGAAAAAACTTTCATTGGAAAGAGACACCCTTTCAATTCATCTAAAGAAATGGGAAGCCTTGGAAAGTTTAGAATAAATGTTTTCTGTTTTTAATTTTTCACAATATACAACTTCTAGACCCTCCTCTCTTCTCTACCCTTGCTTTTTTTCTTCTTTCCCCCCCTCATCTTTTCTTTTGTTTGTTTGTTCGTTCTATGTTGGTGTGTGTTCTGTTGTACTTGTTATGTGTTTAAATGTTGTGTGGACGGCGGGGGGGGGGGGGGGGGGGGTGGAGGGATAGTAGGTGTTTTCTAGCTCTTTCTCTTTTTTATCATTTATCTTTTTTTATCATAACCCTTCTTCTTTTGTTTCTCTCTGAAGGAAATTTAAGAGGAAAACAAAATATTGTGGAAAAGAAAAGATACAATTGGAAATTTATACGCAAACTGGTCGAGGAAATAGTACAATATGTTCCGCGCCTAGAAACAAAGTATTAGGCGCACTATAAATGTGAGCTATTATTATTATTATTACAAACTTTATTTGCGATTTGTTTAAAATGTGAAAATACAATTTTGTTTATGTGAATATTTTTCATCTGTAAATGTGTAACTTTATTTGTTACCAGTATATGAAAATTTAAAAGTTCACTTGCAAATTTACTTAGACCTATGTGAAGATTATTTTGTTATTTTGTATTCAATGTTATAAATTATGTACAATTTTCTTTAATAGAGAAATGAATAAAAACCTATGAAAAAAGAAAAAAAAAGTATGTACCTTTTTTGTTTTGACAATGTGTAAGGGAAGGTGGAGGTTTGGGGGGGGGGGGGGCAGCGGGCAAAACTTTTAACTGGTGATTTCTTTTCTTCTCGGGAGTATATTAAGTCAGATTTCGGGAATCCTGGCAGTTCTCTCAGACTCGCTGGGGGTGGAAGAAATCCAAGTTTCCCCCTTCGAACCGTCCTAGCATACTTACCCATGTAACGTTTTCTATTTCAAAGTGGGAAGGGCTTTAGGGCAGTGGCGGATCCCCCTGTGAAAAAAAAACGTGTACAAATGACACGATAATTTTACCTTGTTAGGGAGATGCCCCCCCCCCCCTGGCTCTCAAGGGGGGGGGGGTGCGAGTTTTCAATTTTTCGAGGGCCAAAATAAAATGCGTTCGTCCTTGTTCAAGTCATTCCAAGGGAAGATATTTACGAGAACTACATGTAAGATGCAGGGGCGGTGGAGCCAGAAGGGGGGGGGGGGGGTGGTGTTGACTCGTGAATGGGTGATTCAGATATGCCATTTGGGAAAAGTGTTTTCTTTAATAAACTGGAACTAAATTTGAGAGGTATGGGGCTACTTGAATGGCTGATCCCGGGGGCTGATCAGTGTAATGAGAAACGAGGCCACGATCGACGCTAGCTCTATAAACACAGTATATTATAATTTGATCGTTTGATCATCGATCGATATCTATCGCAAATATTAACTTTTTCAATAATTTTCTTAAAATGGTGCTTGTGTGTGAACTGTATCTCATAGATAATAATTCATTGCGGTTTAGTATTTGGATGGATGGACACTTCTACCGTAGTGATCTACACTAGGGTAAGTTATCGGACCATCATTAAATAAGAAAAGTTATTGGAAACATATAAAACTTTAACGTGGTTAGACCTGACATCCGCAAACAACTTTTGCGTCGAACGTAGACTAGGTCAGTAGGAGCAAGCTCGACATCACTCAGAAGTACATCTGGCTGCGCTAGTCTACTGCCCTGACGGCGGCGGAGCTCCCTGGAGGTACCGGGTGACTCGAGCGCCCAGCGACATCGCGATAAAATGTGTGTTACACTGCATGCAAGCGCCTATACAGAAATAACCGTCTGATATGGGTCATTTCTTTTATAAAACTGACATTTGTTGACGTCTATAATCAGAGGTCTAGTGGAGCCAGACGTAGATCTAGTCTCAGTGGAACAACCGACGATATACAGTGCGTCCCAGAAAAAACGAAACCGAGAAGTATCGATGTTTTATTATAACTGTTTTATCACAACCATAATTAATGAATGATACATAGATCTAGGCCTATTTGGAAAGCTTAGAGTCTCCCCTTCCAGTTGATGCTACTCAGATAATGCATAATTCACGCATGAGTGATTTACAGCAATTTGAAGGAAGGAAACCAAAAAGACATTTGGCGGGCGGTATCTGAATTTCGAAGAAAAATTCACATTTCTAGAAAGTTGAGTTTCTGCCCTTTCATATGACACCTCAATCAGGAAAAATGAGCGAGGAATAACAAAGTTCTGTTTATTTAAAGTAGCCCTTACATTTTCATAATTTTAACAAACGAATTCGTTTTCACTGGGTGCCCGCCGTAGCAAAAAGCAGTTTTGACAACAGACTTAACTCCGTTTCGTTGACAATCAACCATGCATGAAGACTCTCGTCTACGGCTGATTGTCAACGAAACGGAGTTAAGTCTTTTGTTAATTTCGTTTATTGATACGGCAGGCAGCCAGTGAAAACGAATTCGTTTAATAAAATTATGGAAATGCAAGCACTACTTTAAACAAACAGAACTTTGTCATTCCTCGCTCATTTTTCCTGATTGAGGTGTCATATGAAAGGGCAGAAACTCAACTTTCTAGAAATGTGAATTTTTCTTCGAAATTCAGATACCGCCCGCCAAATGTCTTGTTGGTTTCCTTCCTTCAAATTGCTCTTAATCACTCATGCGTGAAATATGCATCATCTGAGTAGCATCAAATGAAAGAGGAGACTCTTTCCAAATATGTATCATTCATTACTTATAGTTGTGATTAAGTTATGATAGAACATCGATACTTCTCGGTTTCGTTTTTTCTGGGACGCACTGTAGATATAGAGAGACTGAAGCTTTTGGTCTAGCATTAGCAAGCGCCTAACGGCCTATGGCTCTAGCTAGGCTCTCCTCTAGGCTCTAGATCTAAATCTGAGTTAGATCGAAAATAACCGGGTATAGATCTAACCTGAAGAACCCCTGCCCCCCCCCCCCCCCCCCCCCCCCCCCCCCACACACACACAGAGGTCGGAATGACCGCATGCGTGTTGCCAAAATGTCCGGTAAAGGGGTACTTTTCGTGCGACAAAGTCCGGCCCGAGAATTGTAAAAAAAGGGGTGTATTTGACTTTTCACCCGGAGATTTCTTTAAAAAGGGGGTGTTTTTTCTTTTTTTTTCTCTCATCTCTTTGGACTCCTGAGAAATTATTCCGAATTTAGGGGGGTCTCCAAGGCAGGAAAAGCCCGCGAAATGCCCGCGAAAGGGGGGTTCGGAAATATTGGCAGTCCTCGGATAGGGGGTGCTTTCAAAAAGAGGGAACGAGCATATGCGTACCCTAAATAACATTGAGTGGGGGGGGGGGGGGGGAAGAACTAAAGCTTCAGTCTCTGATATTCACGGATGTTCTTCTGAGACTAGGTCTAGATATTATGTCCTAGCTCCACTGACCGCCTCTAACGCCGAGCTAGTGCCTACTACTAGGCCTAGTGGCAAGTAGTGACATTTATAGTCAGTAGTACTAGATCTAGAACTAGTAGTAGTGGCTCAATCTTTGGCAAGTTGGAGCAGGCTCTGGGCCTGGGCTGGGCGCAGTCGTTCAGTAATTATTGTAATAATCTAGACTACCTAGAACTTAGAAGTAGAATAGATCTACCAATCCCCGAACAGCCGAAGAAATTTAAGTTTATGTTAAAATGAGCTTTTCTAAGTTGTTTTGAAACACACACACACAAAAAAAAGACTCATCTATTTTTAATAACCTGTTTTAAGATGCGGTAGTCTAAATGAACTTCTCTAACATCATAATGCAAGAGGCATCATGACTTGCATTGTAGTTTTGTGTTAAAAAAAATTCATAAATCTGTTAACCCGCTTTCATGATTATTGATGAAGAAATATGTCGTATATTTTGATGATTTCCAATTATTAGATAAACTATGTTCATGTTTTGTTTTTAAGTTTTATAATTTAGAAGAAAAAAAGCTTTGATTGTATACAGATACACGTCATACATGTACATTAATTCAGTTGCTTTTATATTATTGTGGTATTGATTTGATTCATTTTTTTAAAAAGTTTGTGAAAAGTTCCTTGTTTGTTCCTAATGTATTGAAGGTCAGATATATTGATGAATAGATCATACTGTTTTTTATTACATGTAGGTATAGAGTTAGAGAAGAAGAAAGATGTGTTCATTGGAAGTTTGGAGAACGCAATTTAATAATCTTTGTATTAACATTATATAAACTGGTCTGATTTTTCTACTCGGATTATTTTTAATACCTGTTTTTTTTTATAAAAGTGCTTTAGCAACAACTGACCAAAGCGCTTACAGTTTTATTTTCACCATGGTTACTGGATTTAATTACGTATTGGATGTTTCCCTTAGTTTTATTGAAACTTGAATTGGAAGTGACTTTATATACATATGAATGATATATATGCGATATAACACTTGTTTAATAACATAGAATACCTCAAAAACTCTATCAGCCGTCATGTACTTGTATAGATAATATGATCAAATCTTGAGAAATTGTTAGGTAATGTAAGGATGATTTCAAGTTGATTGCAGTCTTACAAAATCACATTTTCTTCCGTTGTAGAAAACGACAACCAAGCATGACCAATCAGTCAAAACGTTTAACCAAGAATAGATGTAGAATGTTACTATAATAATATGTATTCTATACTAAAATTTAAACTTGAAGATGGGCTAAGGTTTTTTCCTTTGTTTAACGAGATGTAAGACCCGTGGTCAGATCTACCTGAATTCGTAAAATACGACCTACATGTTTATATTTCATTTATTTTGTTTGTTTGTATCTGCCTTGCATCTATCGTTGCAGGGTATGACATGACTGGAATATCACAGTCTCCTTTCCAGCTTGTGCCATGCTCTCCATGTATTGGAAGAGATCTTACCAGACATTCACAGACAGTACCGTCGACACCAGATACTACCGATCGTAACCCAGAAGAAAGTCCACGGGTAGATTTAGCATGTAAGAATACACGGAAGGGTTCAAGGGATAGGTTGTCTTAGATGGAGACAGGGAAGAAAGAACCTATTTCGAAAGTTATGTTTTATTTTTCTCCTGGCATATCGGTATTTCATACTTGGTCCTAAACATCATTACTTAGAAATTATAGCAGAACAAAAATGAACATTTTTATCCCATGTAACTATCTGCTAACACTCCATAAAAATAATAAGATATCAATAATTAGATAGATACTGATGGGGTCAATGATAATGATGACTCTTCAATACTCGATAATATATTGGGAAATTGTGTACTGTCTGTTTTCGATATCCATTCGCAAGATAACTTTTGTAAACATGTTTTTATTTATTAATTTCCCCAATTTGTTTTTATTTGATATTATATTTCAGGTCGGTAAACTGATCTCTGAGAAAATGGTTGTAATATTAACCAAACAAACTATTACTCACGTTTACACAAATATGTATGCCTTCAATGCGAGGCAAACAAACGATATTGTTGAAAGTAAGCAGGTATATTTCCATTTATTTGCATTTAGCTCGTGGCGTACCAGGCACACCCGTTCCCCAAAGTACAGTTCATGCGCAAATATCTCAGGCTACACCAATCATGGATTCAGGTAATATATCACTTGTATAATTATTTCCCATCAGTGAAATACATTAAACACTTTGATAATCACATGTCCGAATTATATAAACTGTTTCATTCATTGTTAGTTTGGTTTTGATGACACTTATTATTCATTTTTATGAAACAATAAATTCCTATTACATGAATTAGTGATGGTAAGTGATATATCAATACGTCAAAGAAACGTGTAAATTTCGGAAATACATCGCATTTTAAACTATCCCATATTATTTATGGAAAGATGAATCATCCCTTGCTATGAATAAAAAAAAAAAAAAATTAAACTATCACAATTTAAACCATTAATATACTCAGGTGAACAGATCGTACCACGCGTTACAACACCTATAAGCGGTGGGTTTAGAGTACCCACCTTCCGCACACCTCAAGAAAGGAGTAAGCCGTCTTTGAGACGTGCAAATCAGCGACGGCGCATCGAGAACTTGAATCGAAGCCCTCCGAGGACCAGGGAAATCGACCTGTTCAATGGAGAGGATATATTTGAATAGGTAATCGGGACCAGACAATTACTCTGATCATTACACTTGAGGTAAAGAATGAAACGCCCACTTGAAGAATACTCGAGACATTTCGTCCCTTTGTAACCTCCTTTTTGCTTCTCTTTCTTTTGTTTCTTCTTCTTCTTGTAACATAATGTTAATCAGGTATTTCAAAGGCGATACGAGCCATGTTTATTATTATTATTTTGTTTGAAATGCTTTGCTTTGGCATTTGAAAAATTGAAATCATTGATATTTTAGTCTTATTTTAATCACGACGGTATTTACATGTACGTTACCCAATTTATAATATTTGGCGGTTGGGCGTGTGATCTTTTGCACTGAAAAAACTGTTCTAACGAATGTAATATACTCATGAGATGTGTTACTTCAAGATCATGAGAAATCTTTGGTTTTGTAAACATTTTTTTGTTGTCATGATACCGTTTTGTGCATTTATCAAAGTTTACTTCTCGGCACCACCCCATTGATACTTTTCTGCACATGAGTTAGCATACAAATTGTCTTGCAATCTATTATTCAATAAAGAAAAACCTAGATGTTTTAATTTGCGAGGTTAATTTACAAGATAGTTTTCATCGATAAATAGGTCAACACGACAGCATTGAAAAATGGAACAACTTATTAACAGCTCCAAATCAAATAACCATTATATTTGATACAGAAAATGTCATCGGTTGGGGATAATGATTTAGAAGCTTTAAAATTACATTATTGAATATTTGTGTTTTTGATGTATCGTCATTTCATTATAAACGTAAATTTAAAAAAGCGCGTCTGCCGTTAATTCGCCTTCTTTCAGTCTTACTTTGCACTGAATAATAGTCACAGATAACATGATCGTTTGCATGAACGTCTGCCGGAGATGGATGACATTTGCAATGTCGATTAATTTAAAGAAAGAATTACGACGTTAAAATATGAGTGTAGAATATTGTTGCCAGTGTTTCCAACTTCGTTTGCCCTGTCCTTTCTAAGCTGCAGTCTTACCTGTCAGCGCGGTGCTTTGAGCCATCTTTTTCGGTCAAGCCTAGGTAAATCATGCCCCCCCCCCCCCGCCCGCCCCCCCCCCCCCCCCTGCCGGGGAGGGGATGAGGGGGGATACTCACATATTAAGACATATGGGGGTGTGCCGCTGTAATGAGTCACTTTTTTACAAAAAAATCCCTAAACATGGGTCCCATTTTTAACAAAAATATCTCTAAACATGGGTCCGTTTTTAAACAGCAGAACACCTCCGTCCAAACCAAATCTGGGTACCCCCCCCCCCCCCCCTCCCCGGATCATGCATTTACGAGGGTGCGCTAGTGTAACGGTGCGTAAAGATGGCTCGTCATAATCAATTTACCTACTTATTATAAATGAACCTTATTAATGAGGCGAAACACTTGTGGACTCGAACTGTCACTCACACCAGTTAGAGTGTCTCATTAACGAATCAAATGCAAAATCAAATTTGCATTCAATCCCATCGGCTGATATCTCTCAATATGGTTGTGACGCTAATTTTCCTGACGAAAAGAACACACGTGCATAAGATTTGGGGTTCCAGTTGTCTCGTTGTTCCAAATTACGGGACCGTAGAAAGTTAAATTGGTGCTTGATGCTAGTCTGACTCTGACCAGCCAATGAGTCTGACCTAACTATCCTTTCATATCCAACACAATCACCGTCTCGTGTATTTGGATCGCACATTGTTGTGTCTAATTGCGATAATCTCGTATTTGTAAGGTCATCCATTGTGATGGCGTGGATATCAATAAGCTTGATTTTATAGAGGTGTGAGCCCTTAATAGATCCATTTACAATCCTGTCTAGTGGAACGTAAACATATTTACTCGAGATCTCGCTACATCGACGAGAACACTTTGATGGGCAGGTTCAAGGGTCTGGTGAAGTGTTGATGCTTCATCTTAAATGTCTCAATCACAGGTTGTTGATATGTAAAACTTGAGAATATATTAAATCTCTCCGTAAAGAATCACGCCCTTTCTCATCATGCCTCCGCGTAAGCTAATACGACACACCTGCAACATTTTGTTTAATGATGACAAGATTTTTTTGATTTTTTTTTAAAAGTATAAATAGTATCAAGTACATTTAAAAGTTCTTGGTATTATGAGTAATTGTCAATATGTTTATGTTTTTTCGTTTATTTCTCTATTCGATTAGGCCTATGTTTTGACAAACGAATGTAATTATCCCGTTTTGTTTGAAGGCATCGTGTTAATAGGAAATACAGACCCACTCATCACTTGTACTGACGGAAAACATGTCAATAGTTAATTATCATGGATAAATACATGAAATAATACACATTTTAAATCAGAAATAAATAATATGGTAGAGATGATGACAGAAAATGAATAATAGACATACGTTGATTCGATCCTACGACCGATTGTATGGATAATGGGCGAAACTTGATTCAGTATTGACATGGAGCTGCAGTTTACCTTTTTCTTCTGAGTTCTGGTATAGAATATATTATTTCTTATCAGTCCTTAAAGGTAAAGACCGGTAGTGGTAAAATTGCGGTTCAAGGATTTTGGGTGCGAAATATCCATTCAATATTGTTTAAATATTGCCTTCGGAGGTTTAGATGTCAATACTTTAACCTAAATTTGCAAAAAAGCAGAAATATATGCTCAAATGTTCAATGTTGAAGTGCATTCGCGATATCTATCCAGGGCGGATCGTTATGATAATTTACCAAATATATCAATTAGTAGGCGGTTTCCCGGCAAAATCACGTATAAGTAAAAACATATACTTTCACATGACTGGTAATAAGAGCTTCCATTTCATTTTTTGAGAGAGGGGCGTTTTCAAAACTGCTCTATACCTTTAACCTCAGAGAACAAGTATGCTTTCAGCAGACTGCCAAGTATTATAATGACATAAAGCATCACTGATATTTGCATTAATGTTGTTAATAAATGCGACCTTTGTTTATTTATAGTCCTTCATTTCCATGTGATATCTGTAATTTCAAAACAAATAATAGAAATAGGGGCTTCCTCATTTTTATTTAAAACCTCTTCTCTCTATTTCTGTTTTGAAGAAATCCCAATTTAATAGATAGCAATATTCTTTCCATGACCTGACTTCAACTAGTTCATTTCCACGAAAGAATAGTAATTGCGTATTTTATGGACTACCTCAAATTTCGTCTTTCTACAATAAAACTGTTTAATGTTCACCATTGGCAACAATTAATCTAAGTGTACCAATACAGCAATGTGATGGTGGTTAGTTATTAGAACATTTTCCAACTTATTTCTACTTATATTTTCATGTTTATACGGAGAAGGTATACGCACGTTCTCTGCATATTAAACGACAAGGGGGAAGACAGATATGAATCAACCCCATTAGTAGAAAATATGTCGTTCCTTTGCTGATGATTAGTGCGTCGGAGAATCCAACGAAACCATACTCGAGACGAAACCATTATCTCTATTGTCACACAGCTGTGGTAATTGACAAAAGAGCATTTATACGCTTCATTTGTGAAGCTTTCCAGAAAGGTATATCCTCCACCACACAAGACTATCACTTCTATTGTGACCGGTGTCATCATCAGACAACGCAAACCTAAATGCCTGTGTGCGCTCCCTTTTGTTATCTCGAGACAGCTTAATTATCGACATCGGCTGTCCCGAAAAGCCACCTAGCGGATCCTTTCTAATCAGACAACCGCTATCCCCGTAATCTATTCAAACCCAATTATAATCGTCTCGGCTCAACTTATCAGACGGCCCATTTAAATAGAGACATTTGCTCCAAACTCCTCACTTCCACAGCGAACTTCATACGACAAACATCTCCTGGCCCTATATACTTACCCTTTTCGAAGTAGAAAACATTGCATCTTCGAAGTATCCAGTTATTTTGTCACGCTCTTCACATCTATCAATATGGAATTATCACTCGGCGCTCCAGTTTTCGTCGCTCTTTTGGTTGTTCTGATCGGTATCACTGCCGGTGCTCCTTTGGATGGTGATTTGAACTTGCAAATGGATATTCTTGATAAGATCGGAGTTACGAATCCTTGGAATTTCCCTTCGGTGGATGCGAGTACGATATCTGTTCCCGACCATCTCCGTTTCCAGTACGAGTCGTTGCACCGTCAACATCGTATTCGTCGTTCCTATATCACAAAGGGAATTCATAAAAATGAAGGTGAGTCTTGTCAAGAGTAATGTGTGTTTAAAGTTATTAGAAACTTAAAATGTTGTATTAAAATGTTGCTTGCTTATTTGACTCGATGAGAATTGGATATGCATTAAGACTGCAAGAAGAAAAAGAAGAAATTTACTCAAATGTACTTAACCAAATTAAATGATATACTTTATTTTACCTCGCTGATAGATAAGTAAATCTTGTCAGACGGCCAAATGTGTCTGAGCAATTACTGTGTTATCAATTGCCTTGTATTTTTGTAAATGTTGATGTGCGATATACATTTGTAGAACAGTGTATGAAAGTGAGATGATCTCGTATGCAATATACGCGAAGATTATTTTCAACGGACAAAAAATTGTCAAATCTCCAAGTAATTAACCCGTCATATTTTCCTTCATTTACAGAAATTTATGGAGAAGTGTCGTTCAGCGAGAGCAATCGCCAACTCTTCACCTTTGACATCTCCAGCATCCCCGAAGGCAGTGAGGTCATCATGGCTGAGCTCAAAGTCTTCAAGGAGCGACCCAACCATTCCATCTTCAAGCCCGAAGGCGAGACTAACATCGTCAACCACGTCCACTCCGCCTTGGTCTCCGTCAATCAACTCACCAACGAGGAGATCGACTTGGATTCAGACCCGACCGACCTGGCAGCCGATGTCGTCAACCAACACAACGGCATGAAAACCAACACTATCGATCAGAGGTTAGTAACATAATCAATTAAACTTTACGAGTATAGTATTATTAGATGATTACAACTTTTAGATAGTATACATGTATTGAACAGACTGGAAAATATAAACTCTTACCGGGTATATGGAAACATGTTTATTCTCTATTTTCGTTTCCATTTTGTGAAGATTTTTTAGAAATACAACTGATACCAATACGTTTAAAACCAAAATATATTCATGAAATATTTCTAAAGGCCAGTAACTTATAGACATCTCATTCGTAAATGAATGTATCAATACAAATCATATGCGATAGTTGATCGAAAGAATAAATATTATCATGGGAAGGGGGCGATATGATTGAGTGGCAAAGTTATGTAATCTTTTCTCCAATACAACACATACTGTTTGGTTATGAAATAATTTCTGATAAATGAATTAAACGATTGTAATTATTTTATTTTACAGAGAGGTGAATCTCAATGGCTCGGGATGGAAAGTCTTCGACGTCACTAACACAATCCAGACCTGGGTAGCGGATCCCGACAGCAACCTCGGCCTCGCATTCAACATCGACCCGATCGAGAGAAGTCATCGAGCCAGGCAGGTGGCCGACGAGATGGTCTTCGCAACCGACTTTTATCCCGATTCTCCGAACTCTCCCGATAGCAAACCTGTTCTCGTCATCTACACGACTAAATTCGCACCAAGGTAAGAATCATTAACTCTGCTCACACATTCGAAACAAAACACATTGATGATATTTTAAACAGATTGAATTTGATTGCATTTATTTCATTCTGTTTCTTCAAAATCAATTCAATAATAGGAGAGTGCAAGATGTAACATTGGAATTAAAGATAAAAATAAATATAATCATAGACAAGTTTTAATAGTTAATATGATGTCCATGGAATATTCATTTCGACTATTGCAGTCATCACCATTATTCATCACCCTGTAATGTTGTATCGTCACTATTTGACATGTGAGCGATGACATAGTTTTGACTTTTGCATCGTCTTTTATTTATGGAGCATGACATTAATTATTTCTCTTTTCTTGTTCTTAATTTGTTTTCAGTGATGAACCCAACGAGTGTCAGTACGAAGGTGAAGAAGAACACCGTTGTTGTCGCCGCCGAAAGTACGTCGACTTCCGTGACCTCTCGTGGACAAGTCGCTGGATCATCGAGCCAGCCGGCTTCGAAGCCTTCGACTGCTTCGGCCCGTGTCACAACCTTCGTAGCCGCCACATCAGAGATATCTTCAGGCTCCCGTTCTACGGTGGCTCCCCATCGGGTTTGCCCTCCAAGTCAGGTAGTTATCGAACCTGCGGTGTGTCCAGATCATCTGCGTTGCCCATGATGTATCTGTCTGCTACCGAAAGTGGCGCTGTCGAGCTGAAAGTAGAGGAGATCCCGAACATGATCGTCGAAGACTGCAGCTGCTTATTATGATTCGGCTCATGAGACATTGATATGAGGACAGTGAATAATAATAACTCCCTGATAATCAGAAGAGCATCAAAATGGTTGAAGGAATAGCATTTACAGGGAGAGAGAAGATGACTTTTCGTTCCAAAGTGGTATGAATTCGCCACAGAAGGAGACCGTATGACGAACTTAATAACCTATCGAAATGAAGAAGGTTGCAGAAGTGACTTTTTATTTTATATAGTGTGTGTGTGCTGTAGTATGTCTGAAATAGTCTAAAAGACAAGTACTTTCTGAGTATGATTATACTCGTGATACATGGGTATGGTTGCATTCATGAGTTTTGCAACCTTTAAAAGCTTGATATTCAATGTAAATCGAAATGAATGACTGTAAATGTTTTGCCATAAATTATTATACAATCTATATTTTATCAAACTATGTGTTTATGATTCCAGCTATAATGTATTCCTAATAAAATGCAATAATATGATATAATCGAAATCTTCTGAGTGAATATTCAATCATTTTGCTTGCATGGTTTGTATATAAATGTAATGAGCATGTTTGTGTCTTTGGTTGAGCGAGCTAAGTGCAGTTGAGATTGATGACAAGGTCATGCAAATACCCTTCATACAATTCATCTTTAACAAAAATACTATACAAAGGTACAACAATACAACTAATGGAGTTTTTTTGGCCAAATACTCTTCAATTACATAAAAACCAATGAATACATAACAATATAAAACTCATGGTGTGTATGGTCGGTGTTGGTAAATGTTGGAATCTGCGTAGTGTCCGATTGTGCTGTTGCTGGATGTTGGTTATCTAAAGTGTGTTACGCGATTGACATTACGAAGTGAAGAGAGAGAGAGAGATAGAGAGAGAAAGACGTAGAGCGACATAAGAGAGAGCGATAGAAAAGAGAGAGAGGAGTAATGATTAGATAGTGTTCATTTTCCACGTTAAAATTGAACTTGAATGTATTAATTAAAAAAAAAAAATATTAGAATTGATGATTTCACAATGAGAGTAAGATTTTCAAAATCTGCATTTAATGTACATTTTAAATTTGTTTCTCTAAACTTTTCTAAACGGTTGTTTTGGAAGCATGGCAGTTGCTTTTCTTTCGACCTTTATTTCTATAAAAGCAACCATTAGGGGCTAATTAGGCAGGCTAGCCGTTCATTCTTTTCATCCTCATTATCCCACCCAGAGCACCACCTGGACAAGAAAGGGTATTAAAGGGGGAAGACCTATTGTTACGGCCATCAAGTTCGGGTAAAGACGGAATTAGTTCTATAGAATCCGAGAAGCATGCGAACAATTGACGTGCGCGCGATGTCTCAGACACAGTTCAATACTCTTGGCAATGTTTTGATTCCGAAAGGAAGGTTAATTAGGATGGCTGCTTCGTAATTGTTTACTCCTGTGGGAATTCGGTTCAAGAAACAGATTTTTTCGACCTGAAATATCTTTTTGATACATCTTTCTCATTTCCCCTTTAAAATGCCTCGTTTGATTCGCTTGAGATAGTCATGCAGTGGTGTCCATGTTTGCTTCAACCAGGGACATGATAAAACACTATCTGAGAATAGTATACAAATATACACTGCCTTGAGAGGTTCTGGTTAAAACTATGCGCAAGAGGTGACTCCAATAGTACTATTTGCTGAGGGGCGCAGCCCGAAGCAAATGGTACTTTTGGAGTCACCGAGGCCCATAGTTTAACCAGTACCTCAAATAGAAGGCATGGTATATTTGTTTTATATCCTGCATCCAAAATTTATTTAAAAAAAAAAAAAAAAACATTTTTGGGAAAAAAAAATTTAGAACAAAAAAAATGTCAATTTTTATCTAAAAAGATTTAAAATATTTTGTTTTCATTAAATTAAGATTTGAAGAAAAAAAAATTGATTCAATTCAAAAAAAAAATCACATTTTTTTTTCAACTCCCAAATAGTAAACCAAAATAGTACTCTCATATAGTACTTTCTAAAAATAGCTCAAATATTTTTGGTCATGTGACGAGCCCTCAACCAATCAAAAGCCAACAAATTTTTGATGCAGGATATAATAGGTCTTAGCTATAGTCAGTTGGCTGTCATTGATAAACTTCAAGAAATATAAGCAAGAATCAATTAAAACCTCTTTAAGATATTTTCGTTTTTGTGCAAACATTGTTTTTATTTTTCAATACAGTTACAATTCGTTATATACTTCATTGCTTATACAATTGAACCTTATTTTGCTCATTATGCGTGGAATGTTAATAAATCTTCTGTATGGGTGTAATCGAAGAATAAGAAATGCTTGCAAGTCGTTAGCCTTTCAGCCTTTTTGGGGGTAGGAGGAAGGGGCGGGGTTGAGGGGTGGGGGGGGGGGGGGGGTGGGGGTGTAATAGGGTATAATTATTATTTAAAAAAAAATCAATTGTTTGAGATATCATCTTTCTTGAATATTGTTATTTGTTGTGCTCTCGTGAATTTGTTACCTTATCATTATGTGAAGAGGGCGACATTTCGCTTTTCATTCCAATATAGCGCATTAAAAAAAAAAAAAAAAAAAAAATTACGCTAGCGACAATAACAACTACAGTAGCCCATTAAAACAAGTGATATTTTAATTATTAGGTGGGGGGGGGGGGGGTAGGGTGGAAGGGGTGACGCCCCGTTTAAGAATTCCCACATTTTAGTTTCTATAGATGAGGATCGCTATCGAGAAAAATAAGAAGAAAAACTTGGTTACTATTGGTAATTTTTATCTTTAATAAAATAAAATATACTTCGGCATCTCGCTGCCCGAACATAAGTATTATCAATTCTCGGGGGGGGGGGGGGGGGGGCTGCAGCCTAAGCCCACCGCGTCGTACACATATGCATATAAGTGTAACTGTTGAAAAATTGAAAGTACAATTGCTTTAACACTAAAAAAAGGCCGGGCTATTCGAGGTCTTCATACGGCGGGGGGGGGGGGGGGGGGGGGGCATTACGACCCCCCTAAGATCTCGGCCGTGAAACGGCCGATAGCCGCTAAAATTTACACGCATGTCAAGAGAAGTGTATAAAATACTATGGTAAATTAAATTTTTTGAAAAAATTCACTCATTTGCGTATTTATGGTAATTTATGCAGATAAGGTCATACAATTCACCTTTTTACCCATAAATCATATATTCTTTATATTTAAGCATTCTTTGTCACTACTCGTATTCGTGAGACCATTTGAAACAATAATACGACGACAAATTTGGAAGAGCTAGGTTATTCCTTATTTTATCTCTTGTTTTGATAATTTCTTATGTATTTCGATGTTTTTTCAACCTTTGTTTTTTTCTATTTTGACTCCCAAAACAAACACCTACACTTTAAACAAGACCCAATAACCAATGTTTTATCTCTTTTTAGGAAAAATTACATTTCCATATGTTTTGTACACAAATCATGAAAATTAACGTTTTCGGGCTGACATGCAAAGACAAAAGGTCACGTGACCTTGTAACTGTACCCCTGATTTAAAAAAAAAATTGTTTTAAAAGATGTTCAAGACTCAAAAGAAAAAAGTCAGCGAGCGGCGGGGCGCCATCCGTATGCGTTCCCGAACAATCAGAAAAATCGCGGAGGGGGGGGGGGGGGCATAATGCCCCATCGGTTAATACTAATATTGAATTTGTGGGGGATAATTATTTATGCAAATAAGGTCATGAAATTCACCTTTTTACCCATAATATTCTTTATATTTAAGCATTCTTTTTCACTACATGTATTCGTGAGACCATGAAACGCTGAAACGGATGGCTCAAGACCGAGGAACTTGGAGAGACACTTGATATACAATTTTGATTGGGTCACTGAACCTGTCATAAACCGACATATCACTATTGATGATGAATAATTTAGAACAAAAATTAAATTAATTGATATATTTTCTTTCTTGTAATTAAATGCCTAAAACCCCTGAGCTTCCGGGAACTCCGCCCCTTGACCTTTTTGCTCATTACGCCACTGCCCCTTGGAATGTTTGCCCCCCCCCCCCCCAATCCCAAAATGCTTCCGGCGCGAGACCGAAAACTCATACTTCATAGACCGATATTTCTTCCCTTCACTGTCGAATTAAAAGTTTAGATTAGTTTTAGGTTGATTCCTGGTAGAGGGGGTGTTCGTCCCTCCACTGTCGAATTAAAGGGACAGAGGGATGCGAGTTGGCTCAGTCGGTAAAGCGTCTGCGTGTCGAACCAAAGATCTCGGGATCAAATCCCACCCAGGCGGATGACTGAAGCCTGCGTTGTGTGTTAACGTACCCCTCCCCTTGTTTCGTAGATGCAGGCTATCTCCATGGTTATGTGGAAAACACCCCGTCTTTCGGATATAGGACGTTAAATGGAGGCCCCGTGTCGAGGAGAGTCACCACCTTTGCACGTTAAGAACCCACTGCACTATTCGTATAAGAGTAGGGGAAAACCCCGGTGTAGTGGTCTACCTGCACACCCCGGTATCATCTGCAAGAATCTTCAGTATTGAAGGAGGCAGATTAACCATTGTTATTTTATTGAGCTCTCGTGAATTGTTTCCTTATCATTATGTGAAGAGGGCGACATTTTGCTTTTAATTCCAATATAGCGCTAGCGACAAGAACAACTACGGTATCCCATTGAAGAATTAGGGGTGGGAGGGGTGACCAGAGGCGGATCCAGCCGATGGCAGGAGAGGGGGCCCAATTCGTGAGAAAATATTTAGCGGCGAAACAGCCAGCCGGTGAATAATTTTGCCCCCCCCCCCCAAAAAAAAAAAAAAAAAAAAAAAAAAATGAAGATCGCACCGCCCCTTGAGCACCAGGGGAGGAGGCCCGTCTTCAAATACTAGTTAAATTAACGTGTTTTTACCTGTTTAAGGGCCCCCCGGGACCCCGCCCTGGATCCGCCACTGGGGGTGACACCCCGTTTCAGAATTCCAACATTCTAGTTTCTAGATAAGGAAGAGCGAAGCGATCGAGAAAAATAAGAAGAAACACTTGGTTATCTTTAAAATCTTAAAAATACTCCAGATAGAATATACTCGGGCATCTCGCTGTCTTAACATAAGTATTTCAATTCTCATGGGGGGGGGGGGGGGGGGGGGGGAGGCTGCAACCCAAGCCCACCTATATGCATGTACGTGTAACTTTGAAAATTTGAAAGTGCAATTGTTTTAATATAATACAGACTTTTTGATACCTCGAGTGAAAACTATACTGACTGAGGTAGATAATAGTCTTCACTTTCAACCTCGTCCCCTCGGGCACTTTACAGTAACCCAGACATTGTAGACTACAATAATATAAATATCTATTAAGGAATTTGCTTATTACGTCTTGGACACAGACTATTTTAGGCAGCGTGGTGGACGGAGCACCAGTAGTGATTAGAGGCATGCCAGGCAAATTATGTCTGATCCGGAAGACTAAGTAGAGTGGGCAGAGAGAGAGAGAGAGAGAGAGAAGCTGTGGTAATCACTGATCTCCGTAGATATCAGTGGTGGTAATGGACCTAATACTGAACATAGTCCATAGTCTGTAGTTCAGACTCTGTTTTATGCATTACGACTGTGTGGTTTTTATGCCTGCAACTATAATATAAGAGAGAGAGAGAGAGAGAGAGAGCGAGAGAGGGAAAGAAAGAGAGAATGTTGGGGGGGGGGGGGTAGAGAGAGGGGATGAAAGAGGAGGACCGGGTGTCTAGTCGTATGGTCAGTGAGCGTCTTGCATGTGGGGAGGAGCCAGGGTAGCCAAGGTCATTGGACAATCGAATCTATTTCATTCGTAGGATTTCCCTGTTTTGAGGAAGTGCAATGAGATACTCGTAGGCCTACACTGAAGGGATTTCCCTTTCTTATGCAAAGTACAACGTCACAAAAGTGAAGGACTCTCTTCTTTGTAGATTCATCGAACTAAAACGCTCAGCTCTTGGCCCAAAAAATAGTAGTGCATTCCCCCTTTGGTGGTTGATTATTCCACAGACTACCCCGGCCGGGTGGTGATGTTCGAGGAAACCACGTTCAGTCGGGTTAAGAGATGCGTGACGTGGTCGATATATTCTTGCAGATAAACCATACCAGGTTGTATCATAAAGAGACCTCCCGTCATATTATTGTTAAAGGTGCGGGTATCCCCCCCCCCCCTCCTCGAATCACAGTTACTTCCTTCTGCTAGCTATAGCTCGCATACTCAAGTTGTGACAGAGACTCAGAGAATTAATAAAAAAGAAGCCATATACATACACACATGTACTATGTAGTGGCAGGTGCAAGATCGAAACCAGGAGTGAATCTATGTAGTCTTCTATTTCAGGACTGCATTCTGCAAAGATAATTGTCTGGACGGCAAGATATCATGGGTATAGATTTAGAACAAAATAATTTATATAAAAACTCGATCTGTAGCCTAGCTTCAACCTTTCCCTATCCGTCATGTTTATCTGGTACTGCCAAAACAATCCTTTCTAGCTATTTCACTATGTGCATGTCACGGATGCCACTTTGCCCCCCTTATCTGGACTTTCTGGAGCCACGACATGCGCAGCGTCTACTCTTGAGTATCAATCTTTATATTGATTAACCGCTAATTTGCTATCTTTAAAAATAATATGCCACATACAACAAAGCCAAACCCTAGACACGATGCATGAAACTCAAACTTTAAACTCATTACAACTTATACGCTACAGCTTTCCTGGAACATTAGAGACACAACGACCATCAATTCATGTCATTAATTCTACCCCTGTACACGTTGTACATGTATGCTTGCGCTGTTCAGGCTGCACTTCCTATCTGCCTCACTCTCTACACTCCTTCTTTGTCATAATTTATGCAGGAACACCAGACATGCCTCACACATATGCCACACTTGGCAAGCTGTTCCCTCAATGACCTCTTGAAAACCCTGCCCGCCTATGTGTGCCTGGAGTCGCCTGTGGACTCTCTCTGTCCATCTCTCCCTTTTGCGCCAGAGCGAGCACTGAACACACAAAACACACAGTACAGACATCCTCGCAGAATGCCAGCGAGGAGCTATTGTGTGTACGTGGCTGGCTGGCTGTGAATCTCCCAGTGTAAGCCAACCAGCAAGCGCAGAGGCGACACACATGTCTAATCTATCAAGCATTCACTCACTGGGAGACTCAAGTGCTCCGGAAAATGATCAGAATTTTCCAGTGCAAGCACGACAGGGTATGATACAAAGGTCACTCCTATCGGTTTAGCGCGGGAAAGATCGTGCCGCTTGTGGGCAGGACTTAGCGTGGGTCCTTGGTGATTGTGAGACGTTAGTGACGTAGGGGCTGTAGGGGAAACAGACAGAGCTATAGCTATAGAGCGCGGCTCTCCTAGAGTAGTGCTTCTTGTCCACATTATAATTGAGGTGGAGTCGGCTGCACGGTGTACGTGGTGTGTTGTGGATACTGTAAGTATACTGTTATGCACAAGCATATGCAGCATTCCATGTACTCTCATAGTGCTGATTAGGGTCGAGTGACAACGTATTTGGAGATAATGATCTACATAGCATTTTATGACGAAATAGCTAATTAGGGACATGATCAAAGTGTGACTCTACCAGCAAGTGAATCGTTACCACTTCCAGTTCTCTAGCAACCAACATTAACGGATGATTAACTTTGATACCAATTATACCCTACCAGTGCCAGTATAGCAGAAGATGAATAATCGTTTATGATTTGTTTCAGGTGTTGACCAAATCGAGCTATAGCCCATGACTTCAGTGTATACAACTTCAACTAACTTTTGGACCACCATCCTTGCCCGCCATAGCAACGAGCGAGCATTTAATTTTCTGCACGCCTTGGTATACACGCATCTACATTGCAGCTAGTGGACATTGAACGCCACCTTGTCATGTCGCGTGTGTATTAAAAATGCTATTTCATCGAGTGCGTCGATCTTTTCAGTGCCAGCGGATCTCATTATTCCCAATGCGTATTGTATGCTTTTAAAGGTGAAGGAGAACTGCTCTTTCAAGTAAGGCACGCTTCACAGGATTTTAACACACGCTCAAATCCCTTCGGAGACCTTTGAACGAAACTAGATGCACAAAGAATACCAAGAGAGGGGTATCAGGAACCGGTATGAAGTATTAGACCTGATAATCCCTGTCAAAGTGCAACTTTAATTAACAGCCGCCCCTTCCTATTGCTCTCACCATAATGAGCAATGGTTGCATATTTGGACATCATACTTTGTTCCATGTAACTTGATCGACCGCTTATTCAAACATCGACGGGTAATAATCATATTGTTGACACAGACTGAATCAATCAACATGATGTCCCAGGCAAATTCTTTAAAACCGCGAAGCATGTTACGAAAAAGACTGCCCCGCTACAAATTTGAAGCAAGTGACCGAACCCTCCTTCAAAATCTCGTGAATAAATATATTGGGATTCTGGAGCGTAAAGCGCTCAACCAGAATATGCTGGATGAAAAGAAGCGCGCATGGCAGCTCATAACGCAAAAGTTCAACACGCAGTCGGCCGATAAAAGAATTCGGGACGCCAAACAACTGCGAAAATGCTGGGAAAATATGAAATGGAGAGCGCGACGTGAGGTGAAGCAAGCCGATGAGGAGGGGGACATGGAGGGGGACATAGACGGTCAAAACGGACATCACCTCTCCGACTTCACACACCCCTCCCATCTCACCTCTGGTATGATGGGGGTGGGGGAATTCATGGGTGGGAGCGTGGAAGATGATGATGAAGGGGAGGATGATGATAGCGAAGGGGAATTCGATGACGATGATGATGATGATGATGACGAGGAGATGGTGGCACCCATGGGCACCGAGCCAATCGAGATTTGTGATGATCTTGATCTGGATGCCTCAGAGACAAACGGGAATCTCCCCTTGGCTTTGAATGTACCCCGTGGTGATCCCCGTCACCCCAATGGATTTCCACTATCTCACCCGCCTGAGGATGAATTGATTGGCAGCTTTGTCGCCGATGCCTGGATAGCAGAAGAGGCCCCTGGCGAAGATGGTAATATTTCTCTTCTCATAGAGCATAATATGTATGTACAAGATAAAAAGGATATTCTACTGGTGTTTTTTAAGGGGGGTGGGGGTCGACTTACGGCCTTTAAAGATACGCCGTCATTATATTTCCTGATCGTATACTTTTCTTCTTCACACGGAGGATGAAGTATATAAAGCTAGAGGTATAGTGTAAAACAGTGTTCATGTATTATTAAACACCTACACTACAATACGTTTGTTGAAGAGCCCTTGACGTATTTGTTTCCGCTCTAATGCTAATTACTGCATTATAATCAGTATACTGCCTCTTATGTTTTTTTAGTTTTTTTAGAAGTTAGTATCTGAATAATTACACGAAGAACAAAATAATACTTGCTCCATTTCCAAACTGATAGTTTGGGGAGGTAAAGGAAAAAGAAATAATAACAGAACCATGCAGAATATTTTTCTGAATACCCTTTTTTGGCAAAAGTTGAGATCTGAATTATGATCATGATATTTGCCGAAAATTTAATCGTCCTTTTTGTTGTTTTACATTTTGGTTGCATGCCAGAGTCGTCATAGAATGGAGATGGAAAATGTCAATCTCATTCTACCCACTATTTGTTTGATCTTGTTAATTTATCTCCCGCTCAGATATACACGTACATTGTAGGCCTACATGTATCTTTCAATTCGCACACCTGCCACATTCGTACTCTGTATCCATGCGTCACTCTCGCGCAGGGCAATATACTTTGTTTTCATGTTGATGGTCAATCTTTTTTCATTTTACACCCATGTTTTAAAATTGGGCATTATTAGGGCTATAATTGTCTAGTCTGTATCAGTCAGGATATACCAATTTCATATGGGATCATTATGAATAATATTATATATAATATACATATCTTTTAATTACTAGATTCTGGGACAATTATAAATATATATATATATCTATCTCTATAATATTTACTAGATTTCTGTCATTTCGGTTAAGTACAGCATAATACGCGGAGTAATTAGATGGTGCAAATAAAGAATATTGGACTATCAATCATGGATGTCTGTCTCTGTACACTCTACAGCATCGCCAAAAACAAACACACGAACCATGGTATAATTATAAGAGTTTCCACGCAGTTCCTGCATGCACTGTAAATTGGCGCGAGTCCGAAGTGTCTTCGGAAGTGAAGGATGGATGCCCTGCATCTCTTTAGGCTTCTTACCGTGATATTGTGCAGAGCGCGATCGTTGAACATTGCCCAGACATAATACAGTATAGTCTGCATGCACAGACTCTGTTATAGCCATGGGCAAAAAAATGCAAGGATATAAACTTAAGCCAACGCTGTGCGAGGTGATCCGAAGCGCACCGTGTATTTCCCTAAACTCACAACGGTAACTAACTAGTTAACTAAATTAATGCAATTCAATGCATAAATATATGAATAAGTATGTAAATAAATACATAGATAAAACAAAATATAAATGAATAAGTAAGTAAATAATTAAATAACTAAACACATGAATGAATGAATAAATAAAACAAATACATGTGTAAGTAAATGAATTAACGAAAAATAAATGAACAAATAAATGAATAAATAAATAAATGAATAAACCTTTGAAAAATAAATACATGAACATTAACCCGTCCTCTAGGCTCAAGTGAACTATATGCAAGCCATCAGTATTTGGAGTGCTGATTTTGTGGAATTTAGCGAGATACAGAAGATTCCCATGGCAGGGTAGAACTACTGAATTAACCATGAAGAAAACAGACTCATTATACTCTCAGAAAATATTCGTTAAAAGTAATTATCCAACATAATGACAGTATGTATTTTCCCTACAAATCATACTTCCTCGTGGTTTTCTTGACCATCAGGGTGACCATTGTCACAACTGAATATATCGAGTTTCCATATACCTTACAACAAATACACTTGCATGCTTGGTATCGGCTTTAGAGTACGGAATGACCCAATGACAGAATGGGGTTCGTGTAAGCGAACTACATGTAGAGACCAGTAGTCGCCCCCTCCCCTGGTGCCCAAGGGGGGGGGGGGGAAACAAAATATTGCTCACTCCCCCCCCCCCCCCCCTCCCCTGCGAAATATCGGCTTGCGCGATTTTCGGGGGCAATACAAATTTTAAAAAATTGTTTTCCTCTCCCCCCCCCCCTCCTTCCCGCTTATTCACCGGCTGGTTGTTTCGCCGCTAAATTTTACTCACGAATTGGGCCCCCTCTTTGGCCCCTCCCCTGCCCCCGGCTGGATCCGCCCCTGCTAGAGACTGTCAACAACCATGGTGAATTGGACATCTCTACTACCACTACTAAAAAATATGAAATTCATTTCCCTCTTCGCTGCTAAATCATCTTTATAACAACGGGTTGTATTTGACTAGAGTGCTTCCTGAGTAGAATACCAAGGAAGGCATACACTTCAGCGCAGAAGGATATATGAGCCTGATCATGACGTTGATAGAATGGGAGACCTGTAATGGATTTATGCTTATGACTTGAACTTAATACACATATCATTTAAGATGTAGCTCTCACAAGTGAATCGTAATGTGGGCTCTGGAGTGGAAGGTTTTTTACAATGACCACTTAGCTACAGTTAAACAGCTCACTCCCCCTTTATGCGTATATGGTAGTTCCTTTTTCCCCCCTTCTCTTCATCAAACATTGATTGGATACGCTGATTTTCCATTTACTTTTTAACGATAGTGCACGTATAGTGACGATCATGGCAGTTGCCTCAATCGGTGGTGGTGGGGGGGGGGGAGGAGTGGGGATACACAGAGAACTCAAACTAAATTGATATTTATGAAAAAATAATTCAAAATTAGAGAAAAGGGAAAAGGACGAGAGAAAAAGACGGTAAGACCTCCTTCAGAGCATTCCCCTTAATCAGAAGCCGCATAAATCTCAATTTCATTTTCTGAGTATGACAGGTGCCCCCGGCCCCACCCCCATGTCAGCGCCCCCTCAATGACTGGACTCACGCTACGTCACTGGCGAGTTGGTTTCGTGACACCCCATTCAAAATGGCCTTGTTACACCTCTGGGTGTAAATGAACAAAGTATTCATCCATACACATTGACTACCCTGCTGCGATCCGTACTGAATGGTTTTACCAAGTGATGCAGTCATTGTTCACGTAGTAAGCCAGACCGGTCCACTGTCTCGTTGCCATGGGAGACGATTACTCGTGGTTCAAACATCTGAAAGTGGCATTGATCGCAGTCGATAATGTATAGCGAGCACTTACATCGTTATGAAAAGACATATTATGAATTTTAGATACATCCCTCCCGACTAGAATGAATTTGAACAATGTAATCGGGTGTAAAGGCCCAATCCCATAGCCGCCCATTGCGTATATTTTGTCTTAAATTTAATTCCTCACACATTCATCGATTGTGCCCCTCTTACATTACGTTTACATTTTATACACGAGTTCTAGAGCAGAGGTATTGTAGGCCTAGTATTCATCGTGATAATGCTCGGGAAGGATTTTCTTTACTGAGAATGTTACCAATTGAATGAAAGACTTCAATAATTATGCAAGTGAAAAATGTCGTTCATGGCACATGTAACTACCAGTAGTAGGGGAAAACCCCCGCTAATTTTGCAAGTGCAGAGCATTGAATAATTCGTAGGTGATTAAATGGGGGATTTAATATGATACTGGCAGTGTTTAGACTTTAGAACCATAGTTGAAAGTAATGTGGTACGAGCAACCCATTGTTATGGTGAAACACGGGGGAAATGGTGGGGGGGGGGGGGAGGGGTGGTAGGCAGGGGTGACTGTACATGGAGCGTTCGTATCTTCTATTTTTGTAAGGCGCTTTCCGCCCGGCGTATGATAATACAAAGCGATATATTTCATGCTTTCATATTTAGCGTGAAAACGTAACGTTACACATAATATGCAAGATACGAGTAGGAAAACGAAAGGAACAATTCTATTAACGGGATAAAGTGATACGTTTGGCGAAGAAAAGGAGTGAAAAGGAGAAAGAATACATGTAAGGGTTTATTTGGGTCCGGAGCGGGGGGGGGGGGGGGGGGGGGGGGGGGGATACTTAGATTTGATTTGGAGGGGGGTGTGCCGCTCAAGCCTCGAAACCCCTACCCATTTGTAAGGGTCATTTCGGCAGATTTTTCTCGAAATATAGGCCCATTTTCCACAATTTTCGGGTGTTTGCCAAACAAAGACCCAAACATTTTGTCATTTTGAAAATTTTGGAAAAAACGGACCCATGTGTAATGATATTTTTGTAAACAAATGGGACCAATGTTACGGGATTTTTGTGTGAAAAAGCGACCCATTAGAGCGGCACATCCCCGTATGTATTAATATGTGACACCCCCCCCCCCCCCCCGGGGGGGGGGGGGGGGGGGTATGCGTGCATTAAGGGGAATGGGGGGGGGGGGGAGGGAACGAAAGTAAAGGGAGAGAGAATAAGATAAAATTGTTGGGATGACTCTCATGAAAATGACGCAACCAATACAGTTTATACATCGTGATCTTTTATACACAGTCACATATCCATGAAAAGAAAAGAAAAGATGCTTGATTTCTGTTGTTAATTTAAATCATTTTTGTAACTATGTTTTGGAATCCTCTACCTTTTCTGTTTATTTGTGGCATAAATGTACGGTATATCTCGATATGATTCATTCGATCTAATCCCGTTCTCTTATCATTGTCATGTATAGTCGAGTTGGTTTTCCTAATTTTTGGATGAAATAATTCGATAAAAGATTTATCTCGTGTGGTGCACACTGCACGGATTCGCTTTGCCGAGTTTCATTTGTAAAATATTGCAAGTGGTGGACCTTCACACCATGCCGCTTACATTCATCTCTCCTTTCATTCTACTTGTCCATGCAGGTGATCGAGAAGACATCCATCTGCGATCAGAGGTCGGTGACGCATCAACATACAACCAAATATGGAACGGATCAACATCCTTGTCCTCGCCTATTGGATCGTTAGGAGGAGCGTCCTCATCGAACAGACACACTCACACTCCTCCATTGGCCGCCAGTGATGTGAGCCAAGAGCGCATCCCCAGGGCTCCATCAGTCTCGTCATCCATGGGCGATGCGGCAGAATCGCTATCTTCTCGACATTCCATAAGCTCGTCCTCGCGCAGCAGCAAGCGACCACGTGACAGCAGGGTTTACATCAATCAGAGCAACGCCAAGCTCCGTCGACCCAGCAGCTCATCAGCATCTCCTATCGTGCTTGTCGACGTAGACGGCGCAGCAGAGTCATCGGCGATCGATGCGAGATGTAACGTCGTCGACGAAGCGGAGAGGCAGGTGGGCGCCGATGAGGAGCATGCGAAGAAGATGGAGTTGCTTCAGGCCCAGCTCGACTTCGAGAAGTCGAAGGTGGAGAGGATGAGGAAGATGATGGAGATGAGTGAGATTGAACATAGAGCGAGGATGAGGATGTTGGTTAGATACCAACAAGTCGCCGAGAAACAGAAAGAGTACTGGTCGCACCATGTTGACACTGTGAAACGCGATGAAGTTACTGACCAATTCTAATTAAAAAAACACGTTTATTTGATGGACATGAATACATCCCACTGAACTTTCATGCAGAGAACTAATTATGAGCAGCAAATAGAATCACGCTGTGATGTTTTATTACATGATGCATAAACAGAGAATATGCTTGCTCTTTTTAAATTTTTGTTATAAAACATGAGAATATGATTTATGAACTGCTACAAGACGAGCCTTTACCAAGTTAACCCAAACCCAAATATACATTCGTTTTATTGATGTATTACTTTAATATGCGTCAAGTAATATTCATAAGAATTGTAATGGCTATGCTCGGGCGTCAATGGGTTTTTTTTAAAGTGGAATTGCTTTATGAAAGGAAATTCATCAAAGGGCATACAATAGTATTTCTAATGCATGTATGCATTTTTATGTGACTGTTAAAATAATGCTCCTACAATCTGTCTTTTGAAAACATTCACAAAGTATTTTTTACTGGAAATAAAAACAGGTATGATTACTGGCGTATTGGTGGGAGGGGGGGGGGGGGTTAAAATTCGAACGAGGTTTATTTCTAATGCGATACCAGTGATTACAAATGTTGCTGAAATGGCATGATTTTTCCGGGATTTTTTTCTCACTTTTTTGACGCGTTTGTTGGAAAATGGCAAATTCCCAAATTTACAGTTAAGCAAAATATGCCAATTTAGAAGCCTACACGTGAGGGCCCGCTGAAAGGGGGGTCGAGCCCCCTCATTTTTTTGTGGAAACCCGTTTACTTTCTAGACTTCACTGTCAGACACTGTTGAGTAGTGACTGACTGACTTTTTTCTTTGGTAATAACATACATAAAATGAGCTGTAAAGGTACATGGGCATTTGTCAATAACCCACTTCTTGTAATGGCCAAAATTAAACTGATTGAATCTCTGCGCAGCACAAAACGTACGACCATTCGGTAGAAGCGTCTGAAATTCAGACTATTTTTAAAATGACTATTATTAAAATGATTGCAATCACTAAAGTCAAATTGACGACCAATGCTCGTTATTTTCCCACTAAATGACAATTTCAAGCCCTTTCGTTTTTGGGGAAGTTCTAAATTAGTATTGTCTTTCAAATGCCCTTGGAATTTAACCTTTTCATTTTTGGGGCCTTCGAATTGGACATACATGTAGTACCTTTAAAGTATGGTAAAGGGAGATATAAAGAAAGAAAGAATTATAGTGACCTGCCAGTGTCACAAAATAATGATACCTCATTTAAAGAGGTAGAAAAATTAGCTCATCTGACTGTAATTAAATGCCTAAAACCCCTGAGCTTGTGGGGGCTCCGCCCACTGGACCCCACCAGGGGCCCTAAGGCGAGCCACTGGATGCTCATCTGACCGTAATTTAATGCCTGAAACCCTTGAACTTCTGGGGACTCCGGCACTCCGCCCCCTAGACCCTACGCCAGTAACCTGCCAGTGTCACAAATAAGTTTCAAAATATTCTCATCTGATCATAATCAAATGCCTAAACCCCCTGAGCTTTCGGGGGCTCCGCCCCTTGACCTCTGGCGGGGCTATGCCAATTTATGATTCACTCGCTTCAATCTACTTAATTCTTTAGCCCCCCCCCCCCCACATTGAAAAATGTTTTGAGGGGCCTGCATGTAAGATGTAAGAATGGTGGTGATGCAGATTTTTTTTTTCTGACCCCCCCCCCCCCCCCCCCCTCAAACGTTTTTGCTCATTACGCCACTGGGGATGATAAAATTAACTTGTCACAATCTCCCCCTTCCCCTTTTTTATTATTGCTGCTGTTCAATTTGTTTCCATTAATTTTCTATTCATTTGCTCCCCTATCGAAACTTTTATTGCAAAGTAAACATTAGTTGTATTTAAACCAGAGTGTAAGGAAATGATGTAAATATCATACACATTTCATGGATATTCTCTAGCTATAACTCCAATTATAATATCCTTAAATAACACTTCATCTGAGATTTAGGGCGAGTGGTTTCGAGTCACAACTGTTTCTTTGAAAGATGAGAGTTAACATTTTTAAAAATTTAGATTACCAAATTTTAGCCATTCAATTCAATTTGTAACACTTCTCATTCATCTGAATGCATTGTTTGGATTTGTGTGAACTATTCTTTTTTTAATAATAGTTTTTTATTGGATGGCTTCAGTCAAAATGCCTACATACCAAAGTGAAATTTGTATATTTCTATAGCACATGTAATTCATATTCATTCCTATACTCCGGTTTTGAAATGGATTAACAAATCAAGTACTGATTAGTGCATAAAGAAAATGTATTTCAAGAAGCAAAATTGTTTTTAGTTGAATCATTTCAATTTTCACAGATCTGAATTACTGTACAACATAGTTCTCAAATTGCAATTGATTTATACATAGATTGAACTCCCTAGAAAGTTTCAGAAAATTCGACTTAGATGACCACTTATAGCTGCTTGGACAAACTGAGAGTTTCGCTGTTATGAAGAATTAGGTGTCTGCAATTATTGGATGTTAAAAGTACTATCAGTAAAAATGATTATCTAAATGGCAAACAGATCACAACACATTACATCAAGTGTTATTTGTTAGGTTTATGTTCTATGAAGTCTTTATTTTGCCTTTCTCGACTTCTGTTTGTTATACATGTATACACTCGCTATAAAAAAAGATGCAGAGACGAACAGTGCAAAGAGCATTTACTTTAGTATACAGCTCAAGTTATACTGAAATGATAATCACAAAGTCATACTGAAATGATTTTCAGGATTTATCACATTGTTCATACTTGAAAATGAATACTGTTATATATCATACTATGTTTATGATAGCACTTATTCCCCACACTTAGTTACTATGACGTTCATGCTGGGATTAACTTATGTCATTTTCACAGGTGAAAGGTCATGTTACCATTTTCCCATTGTATTTTGAATTGTTATATGTGAGGCAGTCCTCGATCTTATGCCTTTTTGTTGTTACAAAAAAGGCTTTTGAGTTTTACAATTTAAAAAAATAACATAACGTTTTATTTTATATTTCATAGATTTCAAAGTTGTTCATTTATCTACATGTATTTGCATTTATTCTTTTCTTAGATCAGTACTGTGCATGAAGACAAGTTGTCTTCTGGTATATAAAGAAGTTGGAAATCACTAAGTGCAACAATATTTTTGTTTATTTTCATGTTGGAAACAGTGTAGCAAGTTATTACATTCGTTAATTTATGTGTTAAGATTGATACATGTACTTCTAAAAGTTTGGAGACTTGCAACTCAAACATGTAATGTTATGTTTTGTTCAGGTTCTCTGTCTTTGAACACGATTTATGTGTTCAATTCTTTTGTATTTGAGAGCTTTCAGTTGCCTTTGCTCTCACGATATTCACTTTCGCATTGGAAAATAAATTATATCAAAAAATGCAGACCATTTGTTCTTAGAGCCAATTCTTCTTGAATGTAAAGATAACCAGTGAATGGTGAATGTGTGTATATAAATAATATGAACACAATGTTTACAGACTTGTTAAATGAGAGAAAAACTGACAACATATTTAAATTCTTAATTTAAAGTATAAAATGGGGGAAACTAAGAAATACACACATGTAGAAACAAAGAAAGAAACACGACTACAGAGATGTAACACCAACAGGGGCATTGCTGGACATTCTGAATAGGGAAAGGGGGACTGGACTTGGGAATGATGGACCAAACTTTCTTTAAGGTTTGCAAGAAAATTTGCAAAGTTGAATTTTTACATCAAATTGCTAATATGTTAACATATCTCACAAAAGATCCTCAGGTTTTTAAATTTTCCAAAGAGGTTAACATTTCTAGCAAACAACCTCCCAAAAATGTACCATTTTCTAATTTCTGAAAATTTATATGGGATAGGGGTACAACAATAATGACATACCGGTCTCCCGGAATGGACAATAACAACAAATGGACAACAAAAAAAGATGGGTGAAAGTGAGATTAGTATACAAATATGACAAATGACAATGATAGATAAGAAGGAGATAACTGATGTCCAAAATTAGTCTTTAATGGTGAAATATAGGTTAGTCCCCAAGAGGGCTCTCATAATGAGAGGTTACTGGTATTAGTATGTGAATGACATCAGAAAGAACAATGCTACTGAACAGGAAAGCACTCGTTTCATAATCCTTCCACATTCCTCTAATCACCCCTCTCTCTCTCTCTTTTTTAGCTATTAATTAAAGCTTTCTGTAGCTGTACATAAAGATCACCTGCCTATAAAGACCGCTTTTCTTGTCTCCCTCAGTGGTCTTTATAGACAGGTTTCACTGTACATGAATCCATAATCTCAACTAACACTTTATGGTACTGTGTTGCTGTGTAGTACCTACCTTAACTATTACTTGTACATGAATCTCCATTCTATAGGGGAGGGGGCAGGTAAAAAAGAGTTTTAAAAATAAGTTAAAACAAGGAGAAACAAAACTTACGGTAGGTTGAACACTTACAAAATCAACTTGTGTGAACATTCCGATTCATCTTTCACAGAGAAAAAAATGCCAGAGATCAAGCTTTATTCCAGACATGATTTAATCAATATTTTTATGAAATATGACATTGTACAATATATTTATCAATGGTACATCCTTGATGTACAATAGAAATTTCAAAAGAAGAGAATTCATATCTGAAAAGTCACAAGAAGAATAACTACAAGAAAAGAACACTTACAAAGAATTGACAACTATAGTTCTGAAATAAAAGAAAATTTACTTATTAGTATGCAGAAAACCTACTGCATGGCACTAATTATTCAGCCACTTTTTATTTATTCAATACTGCCGGATTATCATCGCTTTTTCAATGAATACTTCAACTCTACTTCAGTATTTGTAAAGCCCTTTACAGTGCTCCTCAAGCTCTCTGAGTTTGTCTTGGCCATTTTGAGATTCAGCAACTAGCACACTTAAATATACCCTACTAGTATATTAGGGATATTTCTCATGCAGCACATTATAGCCAGTACCGGTATTGTATTGGCCTTTGTGTTTGGATGACACTAGAGGTGGATTGTTTTTCTTATTAGTCAATTCATGATACCATATATACACAATCAGCAAGTATTATCTTAAAACATTTTTATTACAAGTATTTGCCTGAATATGGATTGCTTATTGCTTCTTTTAAATACTCATCCATTTATGTCCAAATCGGAAATACTTGCCAACCAAGGAAGACTTCAAGCAGAATTTGGTATTATTCAGGTTTGAAGAAAAACATGATTTTCTCCATTATTAACATGAAAATGGATAATTTAAGTCTTCCTGAGATTATTGTTGGTGGTAAAACTGAAATCATATCAAGTTAAACTTTTATTAAATTGATCAGTCCTACTAAGTATTCTCATTCATGTCTCTACTTTTGAGGTAATCCGACAACGGGTAGCTATTCTAGACAGAACTTGACATTAGGAACTATTGCTCTGCGATGGATAGCGTACCAACAAGGGCAAAATATAATGGCCACAAAACATGCTGTAGCCAAAGACTTGACCTTGCAACTAATGCTCTAGAGTCATCTTGATATACTGATCGAACTGTTAAACATGATCCTCAGATTGAACACTTTACCTAACCATAACCTCAAAGCTAACCCACAACCCTATTAAACCCTAGCCCTGCATTGTCCTGAGATCCCTGTATGCATTGTTCACACATGTTGCAATAAAACGCCAAAACAAAACGGCGAAGTAAAATAACGTTTCGAAAGTAGATGATTGGAAATGGTGTCATGGCAACTGAAGGTGAAAAAAGCAGCCGCGTACAAAAGGCCCTTTCCATTACTCTTCTGTGTCTGTGTTATGAGATACAAAAACCATAAAACGTGACGGGCTTCACATCTAAGTCATTTTATTTGCAGCGGAACGTTTTTTAGGTCGTATATGGCATCACATGTGAACAAGCCTTAACAGTTCTATCTACAGTGATCTAGAGACCTTCATTGTCTGAGGTCTTCTGGACAGTCCGGCTGTTTGGAAGGATGGCTGGCCTTGAAGGCATCCAGTTCACCCAGTACATCATGGATCTTTGAGATGATTGGAAAAGCCGACATGTCGACCTTAAACCTGTAGGAGAAAACCAGAGAGAATTTTTTTTTAACCGTAACCTAACAAAAACAAAACCCCACAAAGAAACAATTGGAAGCTTTTTGAAAATGAAGGTATTTCTGAATACTTAACCAGATATACTAAAGATTTATGATATATTCTATTTGAAAAATAGACAGTTTGAAAGAAGGTTGGTTATTGGTAAGGTAAAAAAACATTAGATGAAGAACATTGTTTACCATTTTGGTATCATACAAAGAGCTTATATACCGGTACCATTAAAGATTAACACAAAATCTAGATATGATGCAACATCTCTTTACAAATCCCCTTTTGATATTAAACAAAATAACAATTTATTTATCAAGTTTCCTTCCAATATATTTTTCATTACCCAAACTCAACTTGACATTTCACTCTGACTGCTTGTATATGGGATAGTACGATCGAACCCCAAACATGCACAGTAAAACTGTATTTAACTACTAATAACCCCACCCTCCCCTAAAGAGTACGGGTGACCAAAAACTTGTTATGCTTTGTTTATTTGTTTGTCTGTTTTTTTTTTTTCTCTTTCAATTTATGATTTAAAAAAAAAAAAAACTAGATGGACCTTCGACTGCGCGCAGTAAAAAATGATGCCTCCACCATAGAGCGATATAACCAACCAAAACAGAACAATTTTTAAAATTCAACTTCGATTGTAAACCATTTACAGGTTCTCAGAATATCGTGATTACAAGCTTTTTTCATATACATGTAAGACCCTTTGATCTTTGACCTCATGACCCTAAAATCTTATCAGTTCATTGGCTCTGCAAGATACATACATGTCCTGAGTTTGATAGTAATCTATCTGTCAGTTCTAATGAGAATGCGTTCACAAGCTATTTTTGCATACATAATGAGCCCCATGACCTTTGACCCCATGACCCCCAAATCTACTCAGTTAATTGGCTCTGCAAGATACATACATGACCTAAGTTTGGCAGGAATCCAACAATCTGCTATAATGATAATGCGATCATAAGCGATTTTTGCGTACATAATGAGTCCTGTGACCTTTGACCTCAGTTCATTGGCTCTGCAAGATACAGACATGATATAAGTTTGGCAGGAATCCATCAATCGGTTCTTGAGATAACGCGATCACGAGCTGTTTTTGCATACATAATGAGCCATGTGACCTTTGATCTTTGACCTCATGACCCTAAAATCTAATCAATTCTTCGGCTCTGCAAGATACATACATGACCAAAGTTTTGCAGGAATCCATCAATCGGTTTTTCAGATAACGCGATCACAAGAACGGGACGTACAGACGGACAACCCGAAAACATAATGCCTCCGGCTACTTCATAACGGAGGCATACAAATGTTGAGGGGATCCATGCTAAACTAAAAACACTGGGTTTAAACGGGTCCAATCAACTAAAAAAACTACCGGTAATGAGTATGCAGCTAGAACATGTATTATAATAAAAAGTAATACCAAAAGAGTTTGACCCCCCCCCCCCCCCCCCCCCCCATTTATTGAATTCATGGTTGGAGCATGAACAAAATGAAAATGAACGACGACATCAATCCTGCTGCACGTGTGCAACCTTCTCTAACTAGCACAGAAAAGGGTGCTCATGAAACCAAAGACGTGGGTTCCCAGCGAGGGAGTTCCTTTTATAAAGTTTATATATATTTTCTTTCAAGGTAACCCACAGGATGCTGGGTAAAGCTTTGTGCCATTGATTTCAACACATACTAGCTATTAATAACAATATTCTGCTTTTATATAGCGCCTAATACATCTACAATGTTTCTAAGCGCTTTACAGATATACTATTACCCCGGTCGTTGGAATCAATATTTGCCCGCACACATTTTTATAAGTTGACTGATCCCCTTTAAAAGTAATTTTCTGTCAAGAAATATTGTGTTTAAATGGAGAAATTGTCTCTAAATGACAGTCAAAACAACCTGTTAACACAACACAAGATGCACTCGCATTAATTTAGCATCCAAGAGAAAGAGAGAGAGAGAGAGAGAGAGAAAGAGAGAAAGAGGTTTTTCAATAGAATAACAACCTCATACATAGGTTGCTATTAGGAATTCTACCAACCTATTAGCATTGTATACTTGAGGTACAAGGAAGACATCAGCTACGGTGACTTCATCCCCGATGCAGTACTTGCCTGAAGTACTCGCCAGGGTCTTCTCGAGAGCCACAAAGCCTTTGGTGATGACTGTGTTTCCTAGCTCCATCTTCCGCTCGGGTCCAACAAACTTGCACATGCTAAGATTCTGCAAAAAAGTTGAATTGAAAAAGTCAGAAGCCATTTCAGTTCGGGTTATTTTCGTTTTTTACATTTCATATCAAGTACTTACAAGGCGACAATAACAATACAAACATAATATGAAAAAGCAATCAATTGGCTTACAGTACTTAAATATATACATCCACATGTATACTGGACCTTATTATCCCATAGCAAGCATCAAAGGCACTCCTGGATTTGCTTAATAATCATCCATCTCATAAAATCAGCATAGATCTAATACAGTGGAACTGAAAAAAATATTCACTACCACTTTGTTAGCCAAGCTTTAAAGAATTTAAGGTGCTCAGCTCAAGCAGTATAAATAAAAAAACCTACCGAGTACTCTAATCTTGATTTTCTAATGACTCAGGTAGAGAGGAGCAATTCCTTTTTCATTATATCTCTCTTAACTTATCTATCTATCTATATCTATATATCTATCTATCTATTTATTTAGGTATCTACCTATCTATTTAGCCATCTCACTTTCTTTCTATCTATCTATTTATGAATGTGTATCTATCTATCCATGTATCTATCCATCTATTTACCCCTATCAGTATCTATCCATTTACCTATTCAACGAATATAGGTAATTAATTACAAATCAATTTATTTTAACTGAGAGGTGATGAGTGGATTGATGACTGAGACAATCAGTCATTTTATTCACCTGAACAGGTTGGATCCCTGCATTGATGGTCTCTGCTACCTGACGTGCCTGGACATTGTCAAATAAATATTAAAGTAAAAAGAATGGAAATAATAAATTAATTCAACTATAAACATTCAAAATCAATTCCTATTCTAGAGAAGATAACAAATGTACGTATGTGACTGTACAAAGCTCATTCGAGGCAAACTGAAAAACAAATTGCTATGTTACAAAAGTTGCTCTGAAAAAGATTAAACAAAACGAACCACCATACAAACCAAAATTGATTTAGGGGTACTATGATATAAAAGTAATTTATGCAACTCTCTGAAACATCTGTCCCATATTGATGTATACAATTGCTTGCTCAGTTAAACAATGTTTATACTTTACTCATAGTAAGTCAACCTTTTATACCATATCCTCATACAATTTAGGTAAATGTCATCACTAATTGTACAGTAACTAATCACCACAAATATATTATTGTTATCTTATTCAACTACCAACAATCCGTGAAATGAACAGCCACAAAACAATGATTATTTGTTATTTATTCTAGTGAAAACTTAGCCCAATCTTCTGGTCCATAGTGATTGTTTTCTACTTAAGATTTGTTTATTGTGAGCAGTTTGTCAGGTCAGAACTACTATCTCTCCTGTACATCCTGAAGTTACTAATGAGACAATGATTGTATAATGGAAAACAAATCTTGAATGTACCATGTATCTCTTGATTGGGTCCTTTGGAAAGAGGCTGCAATTAGGTCTGGTCTCATCTAGGTATTCTATGATTGGCAGCTGTAAATAAAGATATAGCGATAAAAGACAAATAAATGGAAGCATTTGAGATAATACGGTATGAATACTCTCATATTTGCTTATCAACAAGCTATATAGAAATGTCATCAACTGCACAGTACTTAAATTTAACCCTATAGAAGAAAAATAAAGGGGGTGGGGTGTCAACTTTCATTCTCCACTGAGAGTGAAATTTAAGTATTTATTATTGCATTATCTTTTTAGAGAGTTAAAGCTGATATTTAAATATGTGATTAAGCATGAAACCCCAAATATACAGATAAATAATATTCACGTGGTTGTTGCCCTTCAAATGTTTGATCGTAATTCGCTCTACAGCCATTTGAATTATTAAATGAGGGTTTCTCTTAGCATAAAAATAATAGGCATCAAAATAAAAACATAGCACTTGGGGAAACTGAAACAGGCACTATTAAGCCAGTTATCTAAGGTCTAGGTCAGATCAGAATGTAGGGTATGAATCTTAAAGACCTCAACTACATTCTAACCCAGTATCATATTATTTGGCTTGGTAGGTTCTCAATTACAACACAATCATAATACTTAATGCTGATGCCAACATCTGGGGAGTGTTTCACAACTTTGACTAAAATCAACCTAAAGTTGGACTTCATTGACATTGGTCTGTCAATCGACGTACAAAATCATGGTCACAAATCTACAGAATTCACATTTTTTGATAATTCATTATTGAAGGAAAAAATATCATCTAAAGATCATAATGGTGAGAGCAAACAGTGGCATGAATGGCCTGCCATAGTTAAGTCCAACTTAAAGTCGATCTTAGTCTTTGTGAAACACTCCCCTAGGAAGCACCATTTCTGGCTCATCTCCCAGGGGACATAAAAACAACAAACAAGCTGTTGGAAATGCTGAACTTACAGACTGTGTCATCAATAGACCATCTATCTCCAGGGCAGGGACCTGTCCCATCGGATTAACAGTGAGGTATGCATCAGACAGCTGCACAAGAGAAGAAAACAATCAAAAGGAAATCAATCTTTACAATGTCACAACAAAACCTGAAAAATAAATCTTCTAAACTGGTTTTAAAAAAACAAGGAGAAAATGCTATATTCAAATGTAGCCAATACTCACTTCCATGTATGCATAAAATATTGTCAATATCCATGGTGTCATCCAATCGAATAAACCCTAACCAATACTTTTATAAGAAAAAAGACAAATGCGACTGCGTCTCCTACATTAAAATGTATATGCCTCCGCCCTAAATTCAGTATACGAAACAGATGAATTTATTTGTGACATATTATAATGAAAACATATCTTAAGTGGTTTTTGAGATAACACATTAAAGATACTATGTCCCTTTTGCAGCCAACCTCAAATTCTGTAGAACTTTGCAGGAATTATGAATATATATGTCATGTATGTCCTATCTGTGAGATTTAAACGTTAGCAGAGTCCTAATATTCAAATTATGCAAAGAAACCCGTTTACTTGCTAGACTTCACTGTCAGACACTATTGTCAGTATTGAGTGACTGACTGGCTTTTTTCTTCTTTGGTAATAACATACATAAAATGAGCTGTAAAGGATTTGTCTACATCAATAACCCACTTCTTGTAATGGCCAAAATTAAACTGATTGAATCTTTGCGCAGCATAAAACGTACAACCATGCGGTACAATGGTCTGTGAATCAATACTATTACTTATTGGCTCTATAGCTCCTAAGTCGTTATTTTCCCACTTTATAGACATTTTCAAGCCCCCTATTTTTAAGGGGAGTTCTAAATTAGTATTATCTTTCAAATGCCATTGGAATTTAAACTTTTCTTTTTTGGCCTGCAAATGGGACATAGTACTTTTAACAAGAAAGCAGAAAAACAAAACAAAAAAAGTCATCCACATTTTGTGAAATTTTAATTTTAGGGGATATTGCCACAGAGTGTGGTTTTTGATAACCACTGTATAGCTGAGACAAGAAAAGTCCCAATAATACTCATGGGCATGTGGATAATAGCCATTGTGTTAGTGAAATAGCATACAGTCAGTGGTAAATTGTGGGGGGGGGGGTGGGGGAGGGGGCTAGGGGCACTTATGCATCATAGAGTTATGCTATTAAGTGAATGTAAATCCAGCCAGATTTTGTTATTTCTTTACATTTTGCAAGTCCAAGCAACCTATCTACTGTATTCAGAAGGTCTTTGTACAGCCAGTCTTGAAATTAGCAGAATGTGTGTGTGTGTGTATTGGATTTTTACAGACGTTTATCAATCAGATATGATTATTTACGTCTGGGGACCGACCTTTAAACGTCACCATCCGAAAGACGTGACTCAGTTTCGAACCTGCGTCCTCTGCTGAATCAGTTTGTAACTTCCACTTTTAGCTGGATTACAGGCGCACGCCACAACGCCTAGAACTCAATATAAGCATTTGCCTACTGTAACTACCAGGCTAAAGGAGCCCTACCTGTACCTTCATAAAGTATGTGCCAATCAATCAATTTCAGGTTCTCCATCATGGCATGGGTGCCTGATTAATTCCAGGGGCAACCAAACATTTTGTTTTTAATGAGAACCTAAAGTAAAGGCTTACTTAGCATAAGAGCCAGGCTAGCATGCTAGACTAGTATAATATTCTTAAATTACCTGTTCTCCCTTCAGAAGGTTCACACCTTTATATTCGTAATCAATTCCTTTCAGGGCAAAAGCTAGAAAGGAAACAAAATCATGAAGATCAAAATGATAATAATAATAAGAATTCAACCCTGAACCAAAAGCAAGGGAATTCGAGAAACAGATGAGTCATTGCATATATGTGACAAAATGTTAATAAAATTAAGAAAGTTATGCACTTTCAAAGCCTTAATTGACCAAAGGCAATTTAGGTATATTGACAACTGTGTGAAGAATCTTATGAGTACCGGTACCTCTCAAACTTGAGTGTACTAAAAGTAACACAACTTTTTTTCTTTTTCCTATGCTATGAAAATATGCCCTTATACATACGTGTCCTAGATTTACTATTGGACATATGTATCACTATATTTAAATTCTCATTATTTTTCTCATTATTTCTCATTCTTCTCATTATTTACATACCCCTTCTCAAAAATAGGATTTTTTTTGTGTGTGTAAACAAAAACCGGGAAATGGAAATTCATTACATATTCATAATAAAGAAAACAGGACTATTCAGTGACCATCAGCATGGATTTGTCCCTGGAAGGTCCTGTATGACACAACTGCTGTGTGCTATGGAAGCATGGACGGACTTGATCGACAAGGGGGAGTCCATTGACGTAGTCTACCTAGATTTCAGTAAGGCTTTTGACTCGGTTCCACACCAGCGCCTAATACACAAGCTTGAGGCCTATGGAATCTCTGGTCCTATCAGAACATGGATCCAAGACTTCCTCACTGAACGGAAGCAGAGAGTGGTTGTAAACCACAACATGTCAGATTGGTCCCCAGTCACCAGTGGAGTTCCGCAAGGGAGCGTGCTCGGCCCACTTCTCTTTGTCATCTACATAAATGACCTTCCTGACGAGATTGAGGCATCAGTCAAAATCTTTGCAGATGACACCAAACTGTATGGCAAAGCTTCGTCTGAGGAAGACTACACCATCCTGCAGAGAGATGTACAGAAACTTGAGGGATGGTCAGAGAAATGGCAGCTCCACTTCAATGCAAAGAAATGCAAGACCCTGCACCTAGGGGCAGGCAATCCACGAAGGGAATATGAGCTAGACGGTGTAAAGATCCCAGAAACCAAAGAAGAAAAGGACCTTGGAGTGGTCATTGACGAGAAGCTCAGATTTCATCAACAATCTGCAATTGCTGCTAGGAAAGCGAATGGAGTACTAGCTCGCATACGTAGATCTTTCACTTGCAAGGACAGATCAACAATTCCACTCCTCTACAAAGGTCTTGTTCGTCCCATATTGGAATATGGCAATGTTATCTGGCACCCTCGCTATGTGAAGGACAAAAAAATTATAGAGAAAGTACAAAAAAGAGCAACAAAAATGGTACCAGAGATAAAACACCAAAGCTACCATGAGAGACTTGAGAGTTTGAAGCTTCCCTCACTTAGCCACCGTCGCCGCCGAGGAGACATGATTCAGGTGTTCAAGTTGATGCAGAACATTGACAGGTTGGACTCTACCCAATTCTTCACACCTGCAATCAATTCAACAACGAGAGGGCATGCATTCAAACTGACCAAACCCAGGTGCAACTCCAAACTCAGGCAAGACTCATTTAGCCACAGGGTTCTCAACGACTGGAACTCCCTCCCTGAGTTGGTGGTATCTGCAACCTCGGTAAACAGCTTTAAAGCCAGACTTGACAAATACTGGAAGAAGGAGGAATATAATTCACCATTCTCCTAGTAGACACTCCAATTATGACATTCCTGATATGACCCAGCAAGCAAGATATAGATGTAAAACGACTATGGTGCAAGACCCGGAAGCTGGGACATCCCCCCACCCCCCCCCCCCTTGAAGTTAGACCTGGAAGCTTGACAGCTGGAGACGGCTTTCTTCCAGAAGCTTTGGTATTCAAGGTATATATTCAAGGAGAGGCATTCTACAGCTATATGGATTGCCAACTTGCATGAGATGGTTCCCTTTCAAGAATTAGTTCTTAATACTCACTAGTCCGAATGCGCCATGAACAGGTACTCCTGAAGTATGAGTGAAGGATAGGCTGTTGAAAAAGAGAAGAGAGAGTTTTGATTTTAAAAAACAGTTTACAGAATAAGAAACATTATAATGGCAGCATTTTAGTTTACGAAACTATCATAAGATAAATTAGTTGAAAACCTATTGCATAGAGTCTTTTCAATTAAACAAGCATTTCAATAGCAGTAATAACTCCTACAAGGCATGAAGTCTAAACATAAACAGAAGGGTTTCAATAGGTTGTTGGTGAACTTGTACTTAAAGGTTTCGTGAAACGATGCCCAGATCGCCACGTATTACTGCCACGTAAATTGATTTTCATATCATAAAGGGATTTCTGTTGGTTTGTCATGAAAAAATTCTGTAATCAGATCTACAGCCATTAGAGCATCTAGATTATTACCTGAAAGTTACAAATTTTGTTGAACAAAGGCGAGATAGAGTCTATGGCATGGGAATGGATGTCAGCAAACTTTAAAAGTAAAACCAAGTTAAGTCACAAGTGACAAGTCAAACATATACTAGGGTCTATAGATCTAGAGTAGACTAGAGTAGCGGCTCCGGTGTGCGGCCGTCCAGTGGGAATTGCCGATTTTATTTTTGATGCAATTACTCACAGAATACTTCAATACCGTCAATAGAGAGTTCATATATTTAGTTATTAAATAGAAGGCACAAATAACGTAACTGACCCACAGCGTGGTCAGTACTGTCCACTTTAGAAGACGTAAAAGTTGCCCGGTTTGCGGCCGTGCGTAACCCGGTTTGCGGCACGCGTACGTCACAAAGCTTTATGCGCTACGTCACGATCAAAGCATATACCAAATTACTACGGGTAACCCAAATTCTCATGTTTATCTGTTGCTACGGTAAATTTTACAAGTTTTAAACAATTTCACCTTTTTACTGAATGGATCATCCCATACGGGGGTACGTACTACTAGAAACTATCGGGTCACAGCGGGTACACACATCAGCACACATACCATCATACACGATCCCGCATGTTATGTGTGTATTAACACCCCCCGCCGCAAACCAGAAAATCACGTAATTACGTGCCGGTTTGCGGTCACCCCATGCAAACCCCATGCAACTGGGCATGCGGTGGCACAATCAAAATATCTGCGATAGGAGACAGACCACAGCCATCATACTTCCACAAAAACATCAAATTTCACCTCCAATCGGACAAATATCGGACAAATAGAGCTACAATATTGATCTAGTCATGCCTCGATCTCTTAACTTAAAAGTAAGCACCTGCTGGAATTTTCATCGCCGACTGGTGCCGTAGATTTCCGACATCGCTGACGGAAACTCCGTACCGACAGGAGCATCTGCTACGGACGTTTTCGGCAGCGCAGAACTTACCGGGGAATCCACGGTAGGTTTCAATGATTATTATCGAGTCATTTTGATTTTATTTTGAAAAGTGATACCCCTGGCCGCAAACCGGGCTATGCCGCAAACCGGAGACTCTACTCTAGTCTACAACCGTTTTAAGAGACTTATCGTCAGCCGAATCTCTTTCACTAAATCATATTTTCGATGTTAAGGTATCTATAAACATTGTACAATAAATTGGAATGTTTTGTGATTTCTCCAGCTTACAATAAGTCAATAACGATTGACTCGACTTACTTAGCTCATTCACGTTCACGGACACGCATCTGCATCATGAATTATAAACACAAATTACTACGTGTGGGACCATAATGTACTATGTTTTACATTCACTAGCTCAGTTCGACTGCTGGTTCGAGTACAAAATCATAAAAAATAAATATGTACGAGAGGGTAATACTTTGAAAATACTGAATATTAGGGTCTCTTACCTTTGAAGCGGCCATTGAACTTGAATCCTTCAGCTTAGAAAGAAGAAAAGACACTGGTATTTCAGTTCAACTGATGTTAGTCGTCTGCTATGTAGTTAACGCAGATGGCGCTAGCTCTAGCTCTGGCGACAGGCAAAATCATTATTCCGATTGCTTAATTTATATTGAACTATTCTTTTTTTTTTGTATAGAAGATATGTTTATACTGTTAAGTTTGTTCCGTTTTATAATGTTGTAGCCGATAATATTAATATGAAGTATTACCGTCACCTTTTCCTTTTTATATTGAAAAATCTAAAAAAAAATCTTCTCCCAAATCGCAGAATTATATCACAATTTGTATAGTTGGTTGAATATGTACTATATTAGCTTGGATACTTATGGAAAATATTTTTTTTAAATGTCTGTGTTTATAATGTATGAGACAAAGTATTATGTTTATACTGTAAGAACAATTATGTTCCTCTTTATCATTTTGTATATGAAAATCTGAATAAAGGCAAAAAAGCTTTAAAAAAAAACCTGAAAATGAATATTAATTGCATGTACTTCTTCATTATGTATACAAAACCTCGATACTTTTTTTAACATATAATATATAGATATATAAATATACCTGGTTAACCAATCCTTTTCAGGATCCACTCACGGCCTCTCTTAATTTCTTTGTCTAGTTTTCTCCCAAATGTATCCATCCCATTTTCTGAAGTTAGACTTCATGCATTAATTATAGGAGTGATTGTATCGAGTCAATCAATGACATGTATCAAGTCAATCCCCCATCAAACCCAACAGTCCTTTTCATGACTACTCACATGGGGAAACTGAAAACTAATGTTTTTGATGTTAGGTTTCCTGGGAGTGATTCCAATAATTGTAATGATTTTGTGTTGTTGTTGCATATGCACCCGGTAAATAAGTAATAGGCATCACATACAAAGACAGAAAAACGTACAAATGGATCAGGGAACAAACAAAAGTCCAGGACATCCTTGAAACAGTGAAAAGAAGGAAATGGAATTGGGCGGGCCACATCAGCCGTAGGAAGGACAACCGCTGGAGCTCACTGGACACCTTATGAGGGAAAACGAAACAGGGGACGTCAAAGAAAAAGATGGCGAGACGAGCTGCAACAGTTCTGGGGACAGACAAATTGGCACCAACAGGCGCTGAACAGAGGCATTTGGAAACATCATGCTGAGGCCTTCATCCTGCAGTGGATTGACAACGGCTGATAAAGTAAAGTAAAAGTAAGTAAAGTAAATAGAGATTACGTCCCGGATTGCGTGCTCTATCTTGTAATTGAAAACAAGTCAGAACAAATACCAGAACCATGCAGCATCGGAATTGAACATGCCATCTACTGCTTGCCGGGCAGTGACTCTACCACCATGCTATGGTCTATGGCATCAGAGTCATGATGAACTGAAAACAAATACCTCAGCTCTCCTGACTTATTCTGACTTAGTAATATTCATCAGCCCCAACAGGTTAATAGCTGTACACGTTAAATGCACGGTCAGCACGGACATGTTTGGCATTGACAGGCGCGTACGCAGGGAGGTTTGGGGTTTAACCCCCCCTTGAGTTTTTGTATGTGTATGTTTTTTGTTACCCCCCCCCCCCCTTTTTGATTTAAAAAAAAAATGCAAATGGCTGACCTAAAAGAGGTGACCATACCCCCCCCCAAAAAAAACGGAACAAAATGTCAAATTTTCAAATTTCGAGACCCCCCCCCCCCCCAAAAGAGTGTCCTCTCACCCCCCCCCCCCCCCCCCCCCTTGAAAAAAATCCTGAGTACGCCACTGGGCATTAATTATGTTCAGACAGTTCAGTGACAATTATTTTTTCAAAATATACAAGCATAGAGTATTAATTTTGCAGTAGTAACACTCGGTGAAAGACGAACTTGATCTATAAGCATAAAGATAATGTTTTGGCGTGCAAGCCATGTACACGATTATTCAAAGTGTAAAAATCAAGTTAAATAAATTTAGATAATCTTTATCGTAATTTATCCTAGGTTCCAAAAGGCTTTCTTAAATATTGGGGCAATAGTTCCACTAATCTAGTGGGACAACTTGCATTCTAAACTTAAGAAAAACTACCGGGAGGGGGACTCGATTTTCAATTTCAATTTCAATTCAATTTCAATTTATTTGCTCATAAAAATCCAGAAAACACATGCAAACATTCATAAATCAACATAATACAAAGGGTAAAATTCACAAGAAAAAATAATAACAAAGTATACATTGGATTAAGTATGAGAGGGACAGCAAGAAAGGAACAAGCCTTGTGATTAGCTGACCCTGTAACATAGTACATTAAAGACGCTACACTAAATAAATTGAATTTGTATTGCTCTTGTAAAACCTCACAGCAATCTGAACAAGTGCTTGGTATTTTTATTGGTACGGGAAAAGAAAGAAAATGCATTTTTGTATAGACAAGCCAAAATTGTGAGTGCCGTTCCATTTTTTAATATTCATTTGATTGATATCTTGATAATTGATATTTTTAGGGGCTAGGCAAAAGAAATATATTGTATCAGCCTATATGTAATAATAATAATAATAACTTTTACTTATATAGCGCTTTTCATAAGACATTTATATCAAAGCGCTTTACAATATTGATACAATTAAAACTGAACAGAGTAATGACAAGAAAACAAATATGAAGTGAAATTACGAAACATAAGATAACAAGGTAAGGTAACAATACAAGAACTAGGTAATAGTTTAAGAACTAGGTAGCAATTTAAGAACTAGGTAACAATTTAAGAACTAGGTTGAATATGCATTTTCATTAGGTAGGTTTTTAATTTTGATCTAAACAAAGTAATATCAGAGATGCAACGAATGGAGGCTGGGAGAGAATTCCACATATAGTACATGTAGAGAGGGGATATCAGAATATAATATTGCCTGCAAGCAAATCATGTTGGTTAAAGTTGTAAGAGGAAGGCAATAGGCCTATGGTGCTTTGAAGGGTAATATTTTCGATATTCCCAGAAAGCAGAGACAATGAATAATACGATTATCAGTATTTATATCTGTTAGCCTATACAGTGCGTCCCAGAAAAAACGAAACCGAGAAGTATCGATGTTTTATCATAACTTAATCACAACCATAATTAATGAATGATACATATTTGGAAAGCTTAGAGTCTCTTCTTTCAGTTGATGCTACTCACGTGATGCATATTTCACGCATGAGTGATTAAAAGCAATTTGAAGGAAGGAAACCAAAAAGTAATTTGGCGGGCGGTATCTGAATTTCAAAGAAAAATTCATATTTCTAAAAAGTTCATTTTCTGCTCTTTTTATGATACCTCAATCAAGAAAAATGAGCCAGGAATAACAAAGTTCTGTTTGTTTAAAGTAGCCCTTACATTTTCATAATTTTAACAAACGAATTCGTTTTCACTGGGTGCCTGCCGTAGCAAATTGCAAATTTGACAAAAGACTTAACTCCGTTTCGATGATAATCAGCCATGCATGAAGACTCTCGTCTTCGGCTGATTGTCAACGAAACGGAGTTAAGTCTTTTGTCACTTTTGCTTGTTGCTACTGCAGGCAGCCAGTGAAAACGAATTCGTTTAATAAAATTATGGAAATGCAAGCACTACTTTAAACAAACAGAACTTTGTCATTCCTCGCTCATTTTTCCTGATTGAGGTGTCATATGAAAGGGCAGAAACTCAACTTTCTAGAAATGTGAATTTTTCTTCGAAATTCAGATACCGCCCGCCAAATGTCTTTTTGGTTTCCTTCCTTCAAATTGCTTTTAATCACTCTTATCCAAGTAGCATCACATGAAAGAGGAGACTCTAAGCTTTCCAAATATGTATCATTCATTAAATATAATTTTGATTAAGTTATGATAGAACATCGATACTTCTCGGTTTCGTTTTTTCTGGGACGCACTGTAGTATCACTATGAATATGATGGACAAAGAAAGAGGACAAAGGAACATCCCTTCACTGTTATTATGTAAAAATGTATAGAACAGGTGTCACATGCATATTCACCTGTTTTACGTATTTTTACATAATAGCAGTGAAGGGATGTTCCTTTGTCTACCTGAGGAACTGTATATTTTGTCCTCTTTCTTTGTCCGTCATGTTCATAGTGTATATGCCTATTCTATAGCAAATTCAAACAAGTCTGTCAATTCCTCTGGTTTCAGCTTATTCATATCAGGCATATAATCTGGCTATTTGAGGTGGTATGGGGGAAGGCGTTCAAGTCCAAATTCTCTCAGTGACAGACAATAACAATACTCATGTATGTCACATGATGTGGGCAATACGAACAACCCCTCTCATCCTTACAATTTTTACAACGCTACACCAATCCACAGTACAGACCTGGCAGGCTCTCACAATTATTACCCGTTTATGAATTGGAGTAATAACGGAAAATTAAAGATTTGTACTACAAGGATATATGATTTAAAAAAATAAAATCCCTTTTATTGTTTGAAAGCAAAGCAAAAGAACACAAAACAATAATAAGAATAACATAAAATAAGAAAGAGAGGAAGACAGAATATGTTACCATAGTTTGGGAACGCTAATTATCTTGAAATTTCCCCGGCAAGCAAAATAGATGAATGAGTGAATGAATGATTTAATGAATAGATAAATTGGTAAATAACAGCAATGATGATAATAGTAATAATCAAAACAAGGTGATCACATTTTCAGGGGCCTTTTGTGGTCTAAATTAGCGAAAGCATGGTACAATAAAGGGACGCCTTTCTTTTCGGTACCAAAAGGTGTACGCAAAGGTATGCTGCAACGAGTTTTGTCGGTGAAGGGGGAAGTGCCCCTAGACCGCCCCTGAACCACCATTGAGTGCGTGTGCTCCGGCCTTCACTAACACAATGTTTATTATCCAACAAAGTATTATCCTCTTTTAATCATTACCCATACACATGAATAACATATAGAATAGCTATGACAAAGGGGGAAAGGGGGAGGGGGGGGGGGGGGTCGAAATTTCGTAGGAAAACTTGCTGTTTTTTTAAAAATCTATTACAATCATATAATACACTCATCAACATCATTCTCACTTTTTGCTGATGATACCAGCTTGCTGCTGGTCGAGAAGAATGCTGAAGATCTATTACTAATTGCAAATCAAGAGATTCAGAAACTGTATGCATGGTATTGTTGTAATAGGTTATTGTTGAATGTTCAAAAGACCAAAAATGTGTTATTTTTCGCTCAAAGGGAAAAAGCTTCCAGATGGTATTACTTTTCTTAATGTTGGAGGCCATGATGTCGCGCTTTGTGAAAATGTTCAGTTCTTGGGGTTAACTATGGATGAGCATTTATCTTGGAAGAATCATTTATATGCTGTATGCTCAAAGCCGGTTATCCCGGAGTGTAGGTGTCATTTTAGATTAAAATTTATTTTTCCTGTAAAAGTGCTGATAACATTATATAATAGTATTATTTTTCCTTATTTGATATATTGTAATGTTGCTTGAGGAAACACTTTTAAGTCATATCTTGATAAGTTGAGAGTATTGCAGAAGAAGGCAATAAGGCTTATTACTAATTCTAACTTGAAGGGCAAAATGGATTATCGTAATATGATGTCCAAGCTACCCATAAAAAGACATAACTTTTTAAAATTTACCGGTTGAAAATATAAGATATTAATTTAACCTTAAGCGATAAAGAGGAGGGGGGAGGGAGGCTGTCATATTACACATCCTTTTCAAGCAAGCCCCTGTATACTTTATTTAGTTTTTAAATGTGAGTTTTGAATTGTTAGCGAAAGTATTACATGCATGACAGAAAGATCACAGAATGGTTTAAAGGTACTGTGTCCCATTTGCAGGCCCCAAAAAAGGTTAAATTCCAACGGCATATGAAAGACAATACTAATTTAGAACTTCCCTAAAAAAAAGGGGGGCTTGAAAATGTCTGTAAGTGGGAAAATAACGACTATAAGTTGTCAATCGACTTAGGAGCTATAGAGCCAGTAAGTAATAGCCTGATTTTTCAGACCATTGTACGGAATGGTCGTACGTTTTATGCTGCGCAATGATTTAATCAGTTTAATTTTGGCCATCACATGAAGTGGGTTATTGATGTAGACAAATGCTCATGTACCCTTCACAGCTCAGTTTATGTATGTTATTATCAAAGATGAAAAAAGGCCAGTCAGTCACTCAATAGTGTCTGACAGTGAAGTCTAGCAAGTAAACGGGTTTCCTTGCATACTTTGAATATTAGGACACTGCTAACGTTTAAATTTCACAGATAGGACATACATGACATATTCATAATTCCTGCAAAGCTCTACATAATTTGATGTTGGCTGCAAAAGGGACATGGTATCTTTAAAACACTGCCGATAACAGCTATTTAAATATATAATATTATGGTAGTTTAAACATTCACATCTGAAAGGTTGGAAAAGAAAGGACAAAGGAGAACAGAGAATGAAGAGAGGGAGAGAAAGAGAGAGAGGAGATGGAGAGAGGGAGAGAGAAAGAGTGAGAGAGATAAGAGAAAGAGAGAGAGAGAGAGAGAGAGAGAGAGAGAGAGAGAGAGAGAGATTTTGGACGAGAACGAGGGTGCGGTGGATTGAGAAATGCAGTGGTGATGATTTTTTTTGATTTTTTTGATTTTTTTAATTCAACGTTTTTTTGTATTGATAACATTACCACCCAAGCAAAAGTCTTGTAAAGAGTATTCTCTTGATGTGAAAACAATCCTAATGGATTAAACCTCGACATAATAGTTCGGGTTGCGTCGCAGTGATTCATTAAAATGTTTTCATCGGTACACTGACCTTCTAAATCATTTAAGATAACAGATAAAAGCACAGAGGATGCTCAAAACATGCGCTAGTTTTAATACGATATGCTTGGAAATAGAATGCTCTTTGAAATCCCTTCTGTCGAAGCGGAGTCTTTAAGGTTTCTCTATAGACAATAGACATCGGTAATTTCTTCATGGAAGATATCACCGTAGAAAATTTGTCATCCCTGAAAAGATTACGGTTGGCAAATTAATTCAGATGAAGAAGTAATTGATTTCATTTCATCTTGAAGTAGGGTGAAATTGAACAATAACTTTTCTTTCTAGAGACGCATTTTGTTCGTCATTATTTTTATGTTGATCTATTAAACTTTACCTGTATTTTTTTTCAACGGATTTTAATTTGTTTACTTCCATTCAGTTAAATGGTCAAAAGAACGTTGTGGCCATCATCGCATTGTCAAAAAATTTCTTTGTAAAATAGTCACAAATCTTTAAAGACTAATGAAGATTGCAAACGAAGCTCAAGTAGAAAACGAAATATAAAAGAACAGCTCGAGAAGATAGGTCGGTCTAAAGTTTCTGATTGGTTGACTGCAGTTAACGTCAGGCGAAGAGATAAAGTAGTAAATAAGCTATAGATTTGGTAGATATAAAATACTGAGCATCTTCTGAAAAGATTCTACTCTTGATTTTAGGCAACACAACCATATAACTTGAATAATTGGGTTTGATTAATGTACTTATACTATTTGATACCTGCAAGAACTAAATTTAAACACTTTTACCAAAATCCACTATCAACGGTACCAAATTTGTAGAGAAAGATAAACAAAGAAAAACAAGTAATCAAGGAGCAGGAGATCTAAGATGGAAAGTGTTGAAACGAATGATACGTACACATCATTCTACGAAGAAAGTAGCTTCGAGAACGTCGCTGACGTCGTTACAGAAGACGATGGTTCCTCAGCAGGTTTCCCCAGGAGTTTGGACATCCAGGGATTGATCTTAGGGATCCTACTCGTGTTCGTCATCTCTGTGACCAACCTCGTCAGCTTGGCTGCCTTCATCGTCGAACGCCGTCTCCGAACCTACAACAACTACTGTCTTCATCATCAATCTCGTGTTGGCTGATCTCCTCATAGGCGTCAGCCAGACCGTTGGCGTCGCTCACACTGCCCTAAGGCACTTTCCTTTTTCCCAAATATTCTGCAAAGTCTACCTTGGTGTCCGTCAGGGTCTCCTCACAGTCTCCATCCTCCAAATCGTGGTCATCTGCATCGACCGCCATCGAGCCACCTACGATCCTATCAACCATTTCATATCCAGAAATAAACGGAAGGCCGTCATCATGAACGCCCTGACTTGGGTGGTGGGCTTAGGTTTCTGGCTCTGCTACTCCACCGCTTGGGACTTCATCGTAAATATCAACTCGACTCGGCAATGCTATGCTGCCTACATCCGAGACCCCATTCCAAATTTGATACAGAATGTCCTTACCTTCTTTGTCCCACTGGCCATCATCTGCCTGCTCTACTTCAGAATATACATCAAGATCAAGTCCACCATCGGCGGAAAGAGTGTCAGTCGGGAGTTTAAGGATGGAACGCAAAACGTGATAGCAGAAATTCGTGGAGGGGCTTCCGTGGAATCCTCCGTCATCAGCAGCACCGAAATGAAGACAGTCTGCGAAGATATCAACAACCTGACTGACATGCACGTGGAACCCGTCAAAGACAAACACGACACAGAAAAGGTAGGACCAAAATGTGCCTTATTTCATGGATAACCTGATTATCTATAAGTTTATAAAGGTATATTCATGGGCACAATATTACGTATCGATATTTTCAAACAAAACAATGATGATAGAACATTGTTATTTAGATATGGGCGGGTCGGTACGGGATATACGTCCTCATTTCCAAATTAGTGAGAACCAAAACCATATTAAAGGGAAAAACTCGTGTCACATTGCGGGGAACCCCTGCCCCTTTGGACTGAATGTTTAGATTATTGGAAGAATAATGAAGATACCATATACTATAATGATTTGTTAAACTATCGAAAATAGAGAATCCCAATTGACATGTCTAATGAGTATGATCAGGTAGTTTAATTATAGAGACGGACAATAAGTTTGCCTAAAACCTTTGCATTATTGAATTAGGCTCTTCTTTTTTCTTCAAATACTGCCGCAAATTGTTGCAATACGTTTTTTTTAAAGAATAAACTGTTAATTTTTTTGGGAAATGTTTCCGTAGATTTAAAGAAATCAACACGTGAAATTTGTGTATAATTTTTATGTTGCTTCCATTCGTCAAACTAGAAAATTATTATTTCAGTGATAATTTATATGTATGACCGTTCATCTCAAATCCATATCATTTTCATACACATGCCATCAAACAGTCTAAGTATAGAACTTTTCACAAATATCCCATTTTAGAACAATTTAGTTGACAAAATATGATAAAGAGGGAAAAGCGTAAAAGGAAGACACTTTTTTCTTGCAAGAGCATAAGTAAAAATACATTTAAATTATGACTGTCATTATATAATGATATGAGTGGTTATTGTGCAAACACTCTTTCCGCACCTAAATAATGTAGTACGCTGAATTTTTCTGTTGGTTTTTCAGATCTCAGATCCAAATTGAGAAGAAAAATATATTGGTTTATTATCTAAATTGTTGGATATTTAGTGAATGCTATTTGTTAAGCGCGATAGAAAGTAATTCATGATATTTGTTTGAAAATGTTCCTGTCTTATTTATCCTGAAAGCATTGGATGGAATTATTGAGTTTCATTCGCATACCAAGATACAAATTTATATAAGAATTGTTTATGGAAAATAATCTTCTTGGCGGACTCTTATCTGCAAATTGTATTTAAAATACGAATATTATGAAGTGTCTATCATTCTAAATGAAATTTAAAACAAGATTGAATCATTTTATGCTGGTATTTGGATGCAAATTTATAAAGAATGTATTTTTCTTTGGCAGCTGATTTCCGCCAATTCCCCCCTTTTTATTACGGCATAATAATGCCCTAACTACGGTGTGATTACACCCTAATTTACTGCTTTATTTCGCCCTATTAAGACGTAGTAAAAAAAGGAAAACAAATTGTTTGCGGAAATCAGTCACTGTACTTTTCTTGTATCGATGATGTTGATTTCATAAGCATGTCAATCATATAATCTTATCAATCTAAATATGTGATCATCAAGTTTATGATTAATTTCATACAGGCTGAGGACAAGAGTGGAGCCAAACGCGAATCCAAGAATGAGATGATGAAAGCCAATCGCACCCTGTCTTACATCATCCTCTCCTTCGTCATTGCCTGGTTACCAAACGCCATCATCTACCTCATCTTCGCAATCGACCCGGCTCTCCTCCTGGTGAGCGCATTCCCGCCAGAAGTACGCCAATTCTTCATCTGGCTCCTCTACGCGAATAGCTTCTGCAATCCCATCTGTTACGCTGTGTCACAACCGCTGTTTCTCCGTACCGTATCGGACCTTTTCATCAGGCCGCAGAAATACTGGCGCCAATAGCTGCACCCTATATTTTCGTCAAAACGCATCATACAATCTCTTGGGGTTATCAACTGAATTTAATATCGCCATAAATATGGACTATATCTTATTAGAGACGCTAAAATAAGAGTTTGTCCCACTTAGGGTAGGCTACTTTGATAGTAGGATGTCTTTATTTAAAGTAGAAACAAAAGGGTGAGCTGTTCTCACTTTTTTTGTTTTGTTTTGTTTTTTAGTTTGAAATCCTTTTGAAAATCATATGTTCTTTTGGTGGCAGTTTCGAGTGCGTAAGATCTAGAGGTTATGGGGGTAAGACCAGGGGCGTCGCCAAAGGGGGGGTGTGGGGGGGTGCGACACCCCCCCACTTGTCAGGATATTGTCGGTAAAATTGCGCTGCCGTCGGGAAAAAAGAGAAAAGGGGGAGGGGAAAAAAGAGAGGGAAAGGGAAAGAAAAGAAAAAAGAAAAGGAAAAGAAAAGAAAGAAAGGAAAAGAAAGGAAAGAAAGGAAAAGAAAGGAAAGAAAGGAAAAGAGGGAGGAGAGGAAAGAAAGGAAAAGAAAGAAAAGAAAGAAAAGGAAAAAAAAGAGAGAAAAGGGAAACTGAAGAAACGGGGGATGAAAGAGAGGAGAGAGAGGGGAGGTAAGAGCCTGAGAGAGGAGGAGTGGGTGTAAAAGAGAGAGAGGGGGTTGTTGGGTTGAGTCGTCTCGTCGAGGGAGCAAGAAAGACACGGGTAAATATGTTGCTGTGTCGGGTAAGCTGTGTCGGTATTCTTGCTCAATCCTCGTGTAGGCCTACTATATCAATGCAGAAGTTTGAAGTCGGTGAGATGTATATTGTCGGTCGGCCGACAAGTTTTTTCCCCTTCGAACTGTGACTGTTTATCCGCTGTGACGACTTCGAGAGTGACTACAACTACAATACTTGTATTTTCTCGAAGTTTCACTTTCCTATAATATCAGCTAAAGAAATCAGAGGTTGAAATTTTCGGGGAAACTAAATTTAAACAAGGATTAAGAGTCAACAAATGTACGACGAATCGTCTTCCTTTCTCTATATTTTGATGAAACGTCAAAACTTCCGCGCTTCGCGCGGGAGGGAGAAACTTCATTCATTCAGACGAGTCAAAAACGGTACAACGAATCATCTGCTTTCTCTAATAATTTAAGAAAACGTCAAAGCTTCCGCGCTTCGCGCGAGAGGGAGCAACTGAATTCAGATAAATAGGGCTTATTAAGAGTCGAAAGCGGTGCAACGAATCGTCTTCTTTCTCTAATAATTTAATGAAACGTCAAAGCTTCCGCGCTTCGCGCGAGAGGGGGAACTATATTCAGATAAATAGGGATAAATAAGAGTCGAAAACGGTACAACGAATCATCTGCTCTCTCTAATAATTTAAGGAAACCTCAAAGCTTCCGCGCTTCGCGCGAGAGGGGGAAACTGAATTCAGATAAATAGGGCTTAATAAGAGTCGAAAACGGTACAACGAATCATCTGCTTTCTCTAATAATTTAAGGAAACCTCAAAGCTTCCGCGCTTCGCGCGAGAGGGGAAACTATATTCAGATAAATAAGAGTCGAAAACTGTACAACTAATCATCTGCTTTCTCTAATAATTTAAGGAAACCTCAAAGCTTCCGGGCTTCGCGCGAGAGGGGGAACTATATTCAGATAAATAGGGATAAATAAGAGTCGAAAACGGTACAACGAATCATCTGCTTTCTCTAATAATTTAAGGAAACCTCAAAGCTTCCGCGCTTCGCGCGAGAGGGGGAAACTGAATTCAGATAAATAGGGCTTAATAAGAGTCGAAAACTGTACAACTAATCATCTGCTTTCTCTAATAATTTAAGGAAACCTCAAAGCTTCCGCGCTTCGCGCGAGAGGGGGAAACTGAATTCAGATAAATAGGGCTTAATAAGAGTCGAAAACGGTACAACGAATCGTCTGCTTCCTGTAATAATTTATGGAAACGTCAAAGCTTCCGCGCTTCGCGCGAGAGGGAGAAATTGAATTCAGATAAATAGGGCTTATTAAAGGTCGAAAACGGTTCAACGAATCGTCTACTTTTTCTCATAATTTAATGAAACGTCAAAGCTTTCGCGCTTTGCGCGGGAGGGGGAGAAACTGAATTCAGACAAGGATTAACAGTCGAGAACGGTACAATAAATCGTCTTCTTTTCCTAATAATTTAAGGGAACGTCTAAGCTTCCGCGCTTCGCGCGGTAGGCCTATCACCCACACCCCTCAAAGAGCGCCCAAAAGTGATTCGCTTACTCACCAACGCCCCTCCCTAAAATAAGATGAACTGAATTTAGACATTTAGGGCTTATTAAGAGTCGAAAACGGTACAACGAATCGTCTGCTTCCTGTAATAATTTATGGAAACGTCAAAGCTTCCGCGCTTCGCGCGAGAGGGAGAAATTGAATTCAGATAAATAGGGCTTATTAAGAGTCGAAAACGGTGCATCGAATCGTCCTTTTTCTCTAATAATTTTTTTGAAACGTCAAAACTTCCGCGCTTCGCGCGGGAGGGAGAAACTTCATTCATACATGGATTAAGAGATGAGCAATGTTCAACGAATCGTCTACTTTCTCTAATAATTAAATGAAACGTCAAAACTTCCGCGCTTCGCGCTAAAGGGGGAAACTGAATTCAGACATTTAGGGCTTATTAAAGGTCGAAAACGGTTCAACGAATCGTCTACTGTTTCTCATAATTTAATGAAACGTCAAAGCTTTCGCGCTTTGCGCGGGAGGGGGAGAAACTGAATTCAGACAAGGATTAACAGTCGAGAACGGTACAATAAATCGTCTTCTTTTCCTAATAATTTAAGGGAACGTCTAAGCTTCCGCGCTTCGCGCGGGAGGCCTATCACCCACACCCCCTAATGAGCGCCCAAAAGTGATTCGCTTACTCACCAACGCCCCTCCCGAAAATAAGATCCTAGCTCCGCGCCTGCATTAAAATATATAGCTAGATGCTGACTAAGTTGACGAAATAATTCGTATATTTATGTCGTCGAGGAAAATGACCATTTGCGCATACGCAAGTACTATAGATAATCCATAGGAAAAACAATTTAGCCTTCGGCCCCGGGTTTATAGCGCTAAATTTGTAGATATTGGGACATTTAATTTTGTCGGTAATTGTTGGCTAGTTTTGTCGGTAATCGTTGGCCTCTACACCCCCCACTGAAAAAGGTCTAGCGACGCCCCTGGGTAAGACTGCAACCCTCCCCAAAATAATCATTTTTATTTAGCCCTTTTGAGGACTCCCACTTTTTTCGCTAAGCAGAAAAATTATCACCTCTCATCTGGTTGTTTTCTTGTCTGTTTCTAATGAACTACATTTCTACAACATTTTTTTATCTTCGGTTCGATGTTGAGCGTCACTAGTTCCTAAATATTATAGACATATGTTATTCAAATTTATTGTTACACTGATATGCCAGACATAAAATATAACAGTTGTTTATAGATATACTCGTATGTTTATCTACGCAGACAAGTTGATATCACGGTGATAGCAAAACAAATCGGAAGCCTAATAATCACTGTCAGACCAATATTAACTCTTAGTGATCATATTGGTTAAATCAGATACAAAATCTAATATTCACACATTTTGAAGTATTGTTTTCTTTTCTTGAATTTTCTGTGTTAGTCTTGAAGGTTTATCCATTCAACGAATTTCAATATCATCACGATCATTTTTATTTAGTTGACTTTAATTTACAAGTTACTGTAATAAGTTCAAAGTAGATGAGAGAAGACACTGCGGTTTAGCGCAACAAGAGAGGATGCAATGATAATAACAGTTTTTGTCAGCTGCCAATATCTCCATAGTTTTGTTAGTGGTAAAATCAAAAGACTCGAATTATGATAGAATTTAAGAACATGATCCCGTTCTCAGTATTTTATTTGTTAGATTATTTCATATTTTTTGTGATAAAAAACTAAGAGGCATTGTAATACACTGTCACCATAAATGTTAGGCATTTGATCCATACAAAAATGCAGTATACTCTTCAAATGGCCTTATTTATTAATATTATTTGTTAATGTATGAGAAAACAAATAGTTTTATAATCGATGTAGTCAAAGTTACATGTATGGTATTATCATACGCATTCAATTCATCTACGTGTAATCTACATGTACATTAATTAGTCACACCCTCTTGACATTACGTATCATCTTTCTCACCTCAAATTACACCTTTCTGTAAACAGATATCAGGTTCTTTGAACACATTCATATGCCTTATAATTATACTGATTCGTTTATACCAGGATATGAACAAAACATAGCAGCAATTTTATCAAATATAACGATTTAAACACAAATAAAAACTATGCCTTGCTTACCTGTAGCGGGGTGAAAGCGGGTGACGGTCACGGTTCACAAAGCCTGACACCAGCGTCCTTCTTACATTATAACACCTGTAATTGAAAAGAATATATGGAAACAAATTAATCTTAAAACGGCTGTTTTATTTGAGCAATTTGATATGGATTGCTGCCTATCATCTAGGAAAAAAGAAGCATAAATTCAATATAAGTCATGATTCTTTTTATGATTGACAAAATAATGTTCAGCTGAAACGTCATCACTTATTTTGATCAATCTTTTTTCCTCTAGATATTGTAAATCAATAATTGCCCAGGAGAAATATATGCTAGTGCGCGCGCACACGCACAAACACACAAACACACGCTCACACACATACATACACACCTCACCTTCCCACTTTCGCAAAGACCCATGCCCATTAGTATATGATCGGCGCCTCCGCCGTTCTCTTGATTAAAGTCACGTTTTATAAAAATATTTCAAGGCTTAACGACTGAAAGACTGATTGCTTCTCAGATTAGGGAGAGGAATTAGGCCACTGAGAATATAGGACACAGTGGTTTACTAACATATTGTTCCTTCTGTATTCAATCAGTGCATGTAACAACATATAACGCCTTTTATTATCCAGCGTTTCTGCTTTTTACAATTCAATATTAAGTTTCGTTATGAAATTTCCTTTGAATGGAAGAGCAAAAATGAATATCTAGTGGAAGTTATCATTACGGAGTGATAATGAATGTAACCTACACCACGACTTAACAAAATGAGGTATCTGATTTAAACAGCCTTTTAGGATAGGCCTAGTTCTTTTTGTTCATGGAAATAGACCTGTTCGAATTCAATATTTGTACTATATTGAGTTAAGTAACTACCTCGTTTATCTATTTTTAATAATGAAAATAAGTTACATGGGCAATTGAAAAGGTTATTTAAGAAAATGATTTAAGAGTCAGTCATAATAATTAACATGGTTATCATTTGCCAATATAATTTAGTATTTTTATTTTCTTAAATATCTTGTGTATCAGATCTATTCCGATTGAATTCACTTGAGTTTAAAAGCTGAATTTTCTATGTTTATAGTGGTAATAGTTTTAATTTATAAATATACATGAAGCCATCTAAATTATGTAATTTAAGCGCTTAGAGATATTTTATTAAGCGCTATATAAGAGCTAACTATTATTATTATAACTAGACGAAAATCAATATTATGTATGATCATTAATATCATCACCAAAATGTATCCATATTATGTAGCCTACTTATGTTCTTTGTAAACTATGTCTGAGCCTTTGTTTTTCATTTGAACAAATATCCATGTTGAACTTAGATTGGACAAATGAATAAAGATCATTGAATTGATAGAAATAAAGCTTGTGCACATGCATGTAATAACAAATGGAACAAGATGGAACATGTATCACAATACAATTTCCAAGCACTATTGATCTTGATATTGCCTTTTCTACAAAATCCATTACCTTACATAACTGCCATAATAGGTGAGTGAACACACGAAGCAAACATGTCATTGGAATTAATTCAAATTAAGAAAATAAGGCAGTTTCGCGTTCGTGGCATGCATTTTTGCTGGATTCTTTCTAAGATTGTGAAATTCGCAGAAGGAAAACCAAATCGCAGACATGTATTAAAATACATGTATCCACAACGACAAATGAAAATATGGAAAGGTGGAAACGTGGTAACGATATAGGCTACCCCTTTTGCAAACAGGCAAATGTTCCTATAAAGAAGTTGATGAATCAACCAATTTTTACGGCAAAATATTGATCCTATCATACCTATCATACCTATCATATCGGTTTTGATTGTTCAGGACTTGTTATAACCAAGATCAATATGCTGAATAAGTAATGTATATATTTTCAATGATTTACCAACACGAGAACAAAAAAGATAGGTAGAGAGAAACACAGGAGAGGAGATAAGGAAAGATAGAGAGAGAAGGGGGGGGGGGGGGTAGTGAGTGAGAGAGAGAGAGAGAGAGAGAGAGAGAGAGAGAGAAAGAAAGAGAGAGAAAAAACAAAGAGCGACACACAGAGAGAAAGAGAGACATAGAGAGATAGATACACAGAGAGAGAGAGAGAGAGAGAGAGGGAGAGAAAGAGGACGATAAAATGAATTGACCCAAATTCACGAGGGTTTTGATTATGAATATGAATTCAAATATAGAACGCTCCCCGATGAAACGCTTGTCTTTTGTGGGTCTATAATTATATTACTGACCTATTAATCAAGTTTTTTAAGAAAGAGAAGAACAAAAATGAAAAGAAGCAACAATTTAGGAAAAGGGTATAAACAGCCCTCAGTTGTAAGAAATTGACAGGCCTATATGGAAAATGCGGAAGTTTTACTGCATATCAATTGTTAATTTCAAATATCTAATATCATTGTATCATTGCTCTTAAATGAAAACGTGTCGATAAAACTCTTTTAAGAAACGGTTACGAAACGCAGAAAAAATCCCTTGTGACATCTTATACGACGAATGTTTCCGTAAACCTTACAAATATAAACATTTATAAATGTATATAGAAGAAAAAAATAGATTTATGCTCGAAGTTCGAGGATTAAACAAAAACAACAAGTGCAAGAAATAATGATGCTCTGTACACGAAGACAATGTTTTACAAATTTTCGCCCTTAATAGTATGCCTATATTTTGATGAGTAAAAATACTATTTTTCAAAGTGAAATAAAAATCATTACTTGACAAAGTCCTATTCGTAAAACAATTTCTTCGTGTATGGATCATCATTTTTCTTGTATTTTTGTATACATATATCTACACAAATACAAGAAATCTAGACTTTCTTGTATATAATGTACGTTAGCTTCGCCCGGCCTTTAACTTCTAAATCTCAGCAGTATATCAAACGAATTCATAAATCCATAAAAAACAAAACACGTCAACCCACGGCTATGTAACACGTTCTTTCCTCACGTCTCTCGTATGAAAATTAATAAATAATGATGATTTTGAAAAAATGACCGCAGGGGACGCCCTTTAGGTTGGTTTTCGTCTTATAATCATGCAGGAGGGGCGCGAAATCGATATTATGATTATTTTATGAGTCTTTTTAGTTGACTTGGTACATTGAATTCGACGAGGTTCGTTTTCTACTCTCTGTGTTCTCCTGTTCTCAATAAGTCCTGTATTAGTTTTGAAAACAGGTTCTTCGTATACATCACGTACGTTTTGACATTCTTTATAAAACCAGTACAAATACTTCCTACGTGACTTGTCAATTTTTTTATTCATTCTGATAAACGGAATTTTTTTCACGATTTCTGCAGAATGAACACCACAGACATTTTTACCGAGGTGAACACCATGGAAAGCACTTTCCTTGGGTTCAACTCAACAACAACGATGCCATCCGTCCCGAGGAAATTAGGCCCAAATAACCAGAAGATCGCAATAGCAGTAACTGTCAGTTTCTTGATGATATCGGCCAACGTCATCAGCTTGGTCGCCTTCATCATCGAGAAGAAACTCCGTACCTACAACAACTACTTCATCATCAACCTCGTCATCTCCGATCTTTTAGCTGGTATGCTCTTAACCATCACAGTAGCCCACACCGTCATCGGTTACTTCCCTTTCTCGATGAACTTCTGCAGAGTCTACACTGGCCTCAGAAACGCCTCGACAACAGTTTCGAACCTCGGCATGGTCGTCATATGCGTAGATCGGTACCGAGCGACGTTCGACCCCATCAACCATTTCACTTCCCGAAGCAAACGCAAGGCGGTGGTCATGAGCGGTATCGCATGGGCAATCGGTCTTGGCTTCTGGCTGTCATACGCCACCGTTTGGGACTTTGTGGCTAATGCCTACAACACCCGACACTGCGTTCCAGGCTACTCTTTCCGACTTATTCCCGCCATTCTGCCCATTTTCCTGCAAGTGTTTCTGCCCTTGGCCGTCGTCTCCGTTCTGTACTTGAAGATCTACATGAAGATCAAGAAGACAATGAGAGGGAGGAACGTGAGTCAGATGTTCAACTTGAGGTCCGGGGTCCAAGAAGAATCGGCAACAAGTAATCCCAGCATCATCACTATTGCAGGACGGACAGACTTACCAAAGGTTGCCGTTGGCGGTATGGAAAAGGATATTGGAAAATCGTTACAAGGAACACTCGAGGCAAATGACAAACAACGAAAGACACTCAGAAAGAAAACCGAGGTGAGTTTAAACGAGATTGGCTTCTATCGAAAAAAAGAAGATATATATGTATATATAATACAGCAATATATTTTGTGTCTTCATCTGTAATTCGTCGGGCAACTTATCTGTTTGTGGTCCCTATCTTTGACCGAAATTCCGTCATTCCAAAATTTAGTATGACGCCGCATCATGTTCCAAACAAACTTAGGGTAATGTCAATTGTGGACAAATAACTTTTTAAAAAGAGAACACAAATTCGATGCGTAAAAATAACAAATCCAACATGTCAGAGGCGGGTTGCTCTTTTATAATCCCATGGGTATGAGGTTATGAAGGTTAAAAACAACAGAGCACATCAGATGTCTTATCCAAGAACTATAAAGAAGCATTAAAATACTCCTCACCAGAGGCGTCTATCCCGGGAGGGAGAGGGGCAGGGAACACAGTGCTCTCACACTTTTTCAAGTACCCCCAAATGCTCTTTTATGTAGAAAAAGTGATTCCTTTTGCTTCAGGTAAGTGCTCCTTTTGGTTTGTAAAAAGTGTCCCTTCCCCCTCCAAAAATGCAAATCTCTTTCAAATGCTCTTTTGCCTATATAATAAGTTCCCCTTTTCATCTCTGGTGAGCGTACCTCTTCAGGTGCGAGAAGTGTTCCTTTTTTGTTACATCTGATAATTGCCCTTTAACTTTGACATGTTCTCCTTTTCATTTCTAATACGTGTCTTTCCCTTTATATGATAAGTCCCCCCCCCTGTTTTTCCTTCTCTTTAACACATGCCCCTAATTTAAAGCGACTAAGAGCAATTTTTTTCTTCTTTAATTTCCCCTGAAAGCCGCTCGCATTTATAGTTGATATAATTCTGTTGCTCTTTTAATGTCTTTAAAGTGTGTCATGATTAGATTATGCTTAAAACGTCACCAGGATTGTGTGTTCCCGCTCATATAACAAAAACAAAAACAAGCTATGCTTTCCAGTAGGTTCCTGTTTCATTTCATAATTTTGATCTTACTTTGTCAACTATATTCTTTATCGTGCAAACATTATAATGTAATGAATAAATCAAATCAATATAATGCAATCTTTCGCAGTGCGACCTCACTAATCTTAAATGTTTTGCTCGCTCGCTTCGCTCACTTACAAATGAATATTCAGACCATCACACTCAGCTCCAACGTATGATGCTTGAGCAGTATGTTGGACCATATTATAAAAAGAGAAACAAATGTTGAAATCGTCCTTGATAATGTGATTGAAGTATAGGGGTATATACCAATGTCTAAAAAAGGGGACATTTTTGCTTAATGGTTTCCCTTTGTAAGGTGTCCTTTGTTTTTTCCAGAAAATGCCTTTCTTTGTTGGCGCCCCCGACTTAGAAAGACGTTGCGCTGCTCATCACAACCACAGAACTTGTCATATATTTTGCTCGACATAACATCAATCATTATGTGCAAGTCGGAATTCATCCAGTAATATACTGATGTGAATGAAGATTTTTTTTAATGAAGGTGAATTGTTTGTCACAGAAAGCCCTGGAAAACACACGTTTGAAAGTACTAGTGCTCTGGTCTATTCCAGATCATCATGTTTAAGTTACTGAAGATCGCAGACCATACCCACGACATCTATCGTTTGGGTAAGCCTCGGAGTATACCATGTAAAAAATATTTAACAGTAAGAATTATCTAGAACCTGAAACTAGGAATTCAAACTCAATTCTCTCTTTGAAGTCAATTAATAAACGTATTAATAACATGTACCCAAACTCAGAAAACGCCCTTGAAAATCCACCTTCAAATCGAACAACCACCTTCCTAAACATCATTATATCTATATATTTTCAGTCTAAATCAACTCCCCAAGAGTCTACCGGTGAGATGGGGAAAGCCACCCGAACCCTCCTCTTCATCATTATCTCTTTCTTCGTTGCCTGGATACCAAGCAGTATCGTGGCTGTAATCTTTACCATCAACCCAATCCTCCTTCACCAAGGATTCTTCACCTCCATCTGGTACATCTTTGTCGTCTGACTGACCTACGCCAACAGTTTCCTTAACCCTATCACTTACTCAGTTTCACAACCGTTGTTTCGTAAGACGGTCTTCAATATTCTCTTTCATCCTCTTAGCGCATGTAGAAAGTAAAAAGCGCCAGCGGAGTTAGTTTTTTAAAACTCCCTACTTCAGTCTATTCTCGTGAAAGATTTAATCCTCTTAGCGCATGTAGCAATTGTGTCAATATTATTTTGGTGATTTTACTTGTTTTTTTACAATGTGCAGAGACTCGCTGAAAAACAGTTTGTGTTTGACTGATTGTGAGATTTTACCGTGAACAAAAAAAAGGAATACAATACAACACAATACAAGGTAAAAAGCGCCAGCACAGTCATTTTTTTTTTATAACTCCTTACTTCAGTTTCTTTTCTTGAATGCTAATGTAAATATGAAAGTTGAGATGTATATACTTTGAATTAGTAGGATTTTGCAAATATGTAACTTTTTTCTGTCTAGTGATGTGATGTGATGTGATACCATATTCACATTTTATCTGCCATGGATGACTGAGCTCCAGGTTTTTTTTTTAAAGTGCCGTCAAAATCTCCTTGTACCAAGTATTGGCTGATGCAACGAACGTTGTTCAGGCCACATGCATGTGTTATTTTGGTCTTTAATCCTTTTTGAAAATAAAATTCTGCTTCATGCTTCAGTGCTTCATTAAACAAAATAGTGATCCAATGTATCTAATCTTCCTCAGGGCCTTGTTTCAATCCACATGATCAACTTTAATTATTTAAATAAGTTTACTAACTTCTTGTCTCATGATATCTAAGATTTCTCTGCTCACGTGCACCATTGCATCTTTCTCTATGCATAAGGCGCGTACGTTGAATAAGTTATTTGTCCCGAACAAGACATAAATTGTCAGAGGTTTACTAACTTTAAAGATTTAGTGAATGCAAGAAAGAACACATATTGATAACTATCAAAGATATTGACTTTCATTGAAAAAGATATCATTCCAAGTAAATTTCGCCCAATTTGAATGACTCAATAACATATAAAAAGAGAAGCGAGAGAAGTCAAAATGTTGTCATTATAACTGAGACAATATCACAGATTTGCTTGTCAATGAGCTTTATTAAAATATTGAAATGCACAAAATCAATGCGAGTAAGCCAGCAATTCTTTTTTGAACGGAAATAACAATGCGTAATGTTTTTAATACGAAGTCTTTGTTTTACGCAGATTGGTGTGGTTGTGGAATAATTTATCTAAAGGACCTCTTTGAAGAAAGACATTTTTTTGTCTATTAAAGACCTTTCAGGACGCCTTGAGACAAAAAAGCAAGCAAAATCTTTTATTCGATTATACTAAATTGAAGAAAGCTATTCCAAAGATATGGTTCAGTGATCTTACCAAGGAAGAAACTGAACCAGTATATTATATTCACCCTCTTGGAATTCCTTATTTTAAATTTGGAAGAGTGTCCTTACCTATCAGTGACGTAAGCAGCAAGCGTTTCTACAACCTGATATCTTTTAAACATACATTCAACAACAGCAGGTGCTGTCTTTTTTGGGAAAATATACTACAAAGAAATATTGACTGGTCTTCCATGTTCAAAAGGAATTTAACATATACAAGGAAACATCACTTAAAGGAAACCTCAACCCAAAGAATAAGTGTAGGTATTCTGAAAAATGAGATGTATTCCTGACCTTTAATGTGCAATATTCTTTATGAAAATGTACAAGAGATATATAAATGAAGATATTCCTGGCATGATGTGATGCCTTTTAGCATGACATGGGCGCGGCCATTTTCTTGAAAATGTGACGTACCAGTTGAAGTTGTACATGTTTCATGCACCAAGCTTAAGTTGGAAATAATTTTTGAATCAATAACGAAACCTTTACTTTTTAATGAGGAAAAATCATAACTGAGAAGATAGAAATTATATTTGGTGAAATATAAATAACAGGGGAACAAATGTAACAAAATTCATTTATAAATACTACAGTATAGTAGTTGCCAAATCTATTTCATTTGTGAGAAATGGAGAGCACCAACTAAGTTATGCAATTTGCGTTCTGGCAATTTATAGTACAAAGGATAATAGCAGGTGAATGAAATGCTTCATCACCACACACGTCTGGAAAGGAAGCATCCATAAATTTGAATACATTTACTTGATAAACGAATTCGCATGGTACGTCACGTTATCAAGAAAATGGCGATGCTACATTATTATTGCTTTATACCTCTCTCATACATTTTGGTGGGGAATCTTGTAGATTAATGGGCAATAATATAATAGATCTCTCAGAATAAGTAAAGTCATTTCTTGGGGTTCGGTTTCCTTTAAGGGACTTCTATTTTAAATTGCTGTACAATATATTACCTGTTAGAAACAATCTTAACAAAATGGGATTAGCAGACGACAGATACTGTCCCAAGTGCCATGTCATAGAGGACATAGTGCATGTGTTTATCGAATGTGAACGGAATAAGAATTTCTTTGATTATATCAAACATGTTGTGACGTACACTTTTAATATTGATTTTGTCATGGATATCTCATGTTTACTTAAGATTAATATTGACAGAGAGATAGACGTTGTAACAACGATCGCATTCTGGTGTATATACAAGATGTTAGTCACCCGGAATAAGTATGGATTTAATGAAAACCGTTTCAAACTAAGATACGTATTTGAAAGAGAAATCAAAAACAGAATTGTTGTAAATCAGGAGCTTAAAAAGCCAGACCAGAGGTTGCCAAAGAAACTGTTACAAGCTCTTTAGATGAAAAGTAGCAAAATATTGTATAGTTGAGAAAAAATATGTGATTTCTATTGATAACATTGTGCGTCAATTGTATTTGTTCTCACAAGTTTATTTAGATGTTTGAATGTAAATAGACACCTCATTAGAGGCACACAAAAAAAAAATGCGTAAGTGGTTTCGGCGCACAATCATTGCTTCAGCCCAACCTCGGGACGAGAGGAGTTTGATAATACTTGTTGAAAGGCTACTGCTCAGTCATTCACGATAGCAGAGTTATGAATGATGAATGAGGTATCACGAGACAGAATATTAGTTATAAATATAATTAAAAATCACACAGGTTATAATTTCCAAATGATAATCTACCTAAGTTGGGTATATATTTCTTTTGATGCGCACTGTAAACTACTTTCCCCCTTTTTTAAATGGCTTACTTCGATAATTCGATAATAGTTATGAGTGATTTTACATAGGGCTTGCGAGTAACAAATACGAAATCAATAGAGCATACAGTGTATGATATCTTGGTCATTGGATTCAGGTACCTAATTAACGTTGTTGTAAAGTTTAAACTTTAAATTTACCTCAAGATTTTGTCGTTTAAGGCCGCCATCCTAGTCGAACTTCACTTATGATTGAGGTCTCCTGCACCTTTTCCAAAGATAGTTGGGATATTACTTAAAATGTATAATAATATGTTATATAAATATTTAGTTCGTTATTATATGTATATACGTAAATCACATTTCGATATGGTGTTACTATTGTATGGGTATTTGTATTATACCTAACGTTTACATGTTATGTGTTATTCAGTTATTGTATTTGGAAAAATGCAGAAATAAATGAAATAAAAAACCCCAATCAAATCAATTGTTGGTTCTTGCACCTGACTTCCAGGAGGTTTAGAGTTAAAATTGACACTAATCTCCGATGCAAACAATAGGCCAAATATAGCTTGTTTGTATGCCATGTGAATTTGTTCATACAATGTATTTGTTTCCGTATGTGTTTGCACTTCAGAACCTTAAAAAGGCCTCACAAGCCGAAAGCTTGTAATACAATTGTAAAGTACAGCTACGTCTCACGTTACTAGACCATTTTCTTCACGCCTATATATATCTATATCTATTATCATCATTATTGTCGAGGAATATCTATCGCAAGACTCAGTAACCGACCTTTTGAAATCAATATACAATCGTGTATAACAGCGCTTCATTGTTATCACGTATACATCTCATAAAATGTGTCAAGGATGTGGTAGAACAATGTTTAATTATATTTAGACAAAAACACACGATTCCTATATCCTAGCCCAGTTGATGGTCAGACTTCTGTAAGTAATCAAATACACGTCTTTTTTTTCAAATTAATTTTCATTTGCTGCTAAACGGATTTTGGACACGGGTCTTTGGTGTCTTCTTAATGTTGTTTAATATGAAATACAATCTGTGAGAACCAGGGCAGGATTAGCGTTCACATCACTGATCATTTCATAAAGTGGACACAATTTGGCCACGATTGCCGTGCATGGGGTAAGAAATCCCTATACAGTGCGTCCCAGAAAAAAAAATCAGAAATCTTTCGTCTTCTTCGTGCATGGCTGATCGTCAACTCTGTTTGTTGCTACGGCAGGCAGCCAGTGAAAACGAATTCGTTTAATCTAATTATGGAAAATGCAAGCATTACTTTAAACAAACAGAACTTTGTTATTCCTGGCCTATTTTTTCCTGATTGTGGTGAAATATGAAAGGGCAGAAAATGAACTTTTTAGAAATGTGATTTTCTCTTTGCAATTCAGATTCCGTTCGCCAAATTACTTTTTGATACTCACTCTTCAAATTCTTTTGAATCACTTATGCGTGAAGTATGTATCACAATTTTGAGTTGCATCAAATGATAGAGGAGGATCTAAACTTTATAAATATGTGTGATTTATTAATTATAATTGTGATCAAGTTATGATAAAGCATCGATAATTCTCGGTTTTGTTTGTTCTGGGACGCACTGTATATATCTAACTGAACTTAGTTTATTAGCCTGGAACAAACGAACCTATCTATTTATTTATACTTCAATGCAATTGCAAGATTTTGTCGTTCCAAATTTCAATAGCCTTGGGCATAATGACATATAGTAATTGGAGCATGATTTCGATGGGATATACATTAGGGTTTTGAAATTGCTTTCAAAATGATCTCCCAAAAGTCTTGCGATGGTGGATTTCTTTTTTAAAAATGTTAGTAATGGTCCATTCTGTCCAAAATTGGGTATTAAAGGTAAAGACCAGTAATGGTCATGCGATTGCATTGTGAAAGAAACGTTGTGGAATCGATCAGAAAAGGTTGATCATCTAGCATCTAGCATCTGCAAGGTTCTGGAATCATCAAAGTGATAAGGAATTTGGCCCATTCTTCGTAAAGTTACAAGCACTATACACAGAAAGATGTATATGGGACTACCCTATATCTCTCACCAGACCATGAGAGAAACAAATTTACCAAATATATGAATTAGTAGGCGGTTTCCCGGCAAATTTTTTATCATCATGTATTAGTCAAAACATATTCTTTCACATGATTGGTAATGAGAGCTTCCATTTCATTTTTTGAAATTGGGGCGTTTCCAATACTGGTCTTTACCTTTAAACAACGGAGGTTGAACTTCTTTCCGATGTGTTTTCAGGGAATGATTACATCTTTTTCCTCTCATTTTGACCTAGAAATTGCTTGAACACTTATAAAACGGTTGTCAAATTGACCGAACTTGATGATAATTATGTGTGCGACCTTCTGTATGAAATTGTATTCGTTCAACAAAAGGGAGAATAAAAGAGAGAGAAAGAGAGAGAGAGAGAGAGAGAGCGAGAGAGAGAGAGAAATAGAGAGAGAGAGGGAGAGAGAGGAGGAAGGGGAGAGAGTAAGATAGAGAAAAGAGAGGTGAGAAATGGTATGAGGGAAAAAGGGAAGAGGGGGAGGACGGGAACTTTTTTTGTGTGTGGATTGCATTTATTTTCCACATAACATGAAATAAGAGAGTACAAAATGAAAAATCATATTGAACAAATCTTTCGACTAATGCCAGTTCCCGTCGAGAGAGTTTGCTATTGAATGAGCGTGATTTTTCTCCATTGAGTGCTTTTCACGTGGAAAACCGATGCGAGTGTATAAATTAGTATAGGAAATCAAATGTGTGTGTTGTGTGTGGATTGCATTTACTTTCTATATAACACGAAATAGCATAACATAAAATAAGAGAGTACAAAATGATAAATTTACAATTAAACGAAGTGGAGGGATAACGAAAGTATAAATGCTTATCTAGGTTATCCCTCTGAAGCGATGGGTCCTTTGATGATTTCAATATGAATATGATATTACCATTCTCGGTCAAAGTACAAAAGGCTGTTGGTAAGACTTCAGAAAAATCGATGGACTGGGAAAGAATGAGATTTACAACAAAGAAATCCAGCAGAGTGTGTAGATAGAGGATGAAAGATTTACGATTTCTTTTCTCCAGCAAAGATATATTGCTTTCCATTTTGGAATGGTTGCCTCGGGTTTGTGGCACGGTCACTGCGTAGGTGGTTTTTTATTTGGGTTTTAGAGAGACAAGGCAAGCGTTTAGAGCTGCTTTTGAGGCAGCGGAGAAGGTTTTGCGTGGGTTTGGACTCAGTATATCCACAAGCAGAAAACGGCTGACATTAATTGTAAACCACGTTTTGTTCCATTTTACTTTGCACCAGTGGGGAGGTGGCGCATTGCACTGCCCGCAGGGCCACCACCAAAAGGATGTAGTGTTAAAAACGGGCCGAAACTCATGACGACTGGTGGAAGGACAACTGATGGTGCATGAGACACCTATCACCATAGTGTCTTGTTTTCGTTAACGTGAATAATTGTATATAGACCTACAAATGTTTTGACTTGCGAAAAGCTTGGAAGATTGCGTGAAAACTCCATATATTATTTCCTATTTTACAAATCTTTAGACTAATCAATTTACTTCATTTATCAAAAATTTGAAAATTATCCTCATAGTAACATTGCATTAATGATACAACCAAAATTAAACGCAACATAGGAATATTAATGGTGTAATACACAATTATGCATCAGTATATTAAAGGCATGATAACTGATGAATTTAGAAATTAGGCTTCCCGTTACTCTCTATATGGATCATGTACGCTTGAGTTCACGACAATGCCAGTTCCCGCCGAGAGAGTTCGCTATTGTATAAGTGTGATTTTTCTCCATTGAGTGCTTTTCACCAGGAAAACCGCTGTGAGCTTGTGAGTGTATAAATTAGTTGGAACTCACTTTTAATTGAAATTAATGAAAAGCAATATATATTTCAATTAGCAGAAAAAGGCGGGGTCTGTTACACCCACAAATGTAATAACTCCCACAAATGTAATAACGCCCACAAATGTAATAACACTTTACCCACAAATGTAACAACACCCACAAATGTAATAACACTTTACCCACAAATGTAATAATTTTACCCACAAATGTAATAACCACTTTACCCACAAATGTAATAATTTTGAATCACCCACAAATGTAATAATGACTTTACCCACAAAATTAATGTAATAAATTTGAAGTGATATTTTGAATCACCCACAAATGTAATAATGACTTTACCCACAAATGTAATAAATTTGAAGGGATATTTTGTCGAATTTAAAACTAAAACCCTGTAATAAAGCATGGGTATAGCGCGCAGTCTTTGCTCCAGACCCGGTTATTTCAAAAAATTTAAAAAATCTTCTAAACTAAGACCCCACCATCTTCCAAACTAAGACCCGGTAATAAAGCACGGGTTTAGAGCGTAGTTTTTCTTCCAGACCCGGTTATTTCAAAACTTTTTAAAAATCTTCAAAACTAAGACCCCATCATCTTATTCCTGTGGAAGAACATAAGTATTGAGCGTAGTCTTTCCTCCAGACCCGGTTTTTCAAAAGTTAAAAAAAAAAAAAAAAAAAAAAAAAAAAAAAAAAAAACCTTTTAAGCTAAGACCGTGCTCCATCTTCCAAATTAAGACCCGGTAATAAAGCATGGGATTAGAACGTAGTCTTTACTTCAGACTCGGTTATTTAAAAAAAAAAATCTTCAAACTAAGACCTCACCATCTCATTCCTGTGGAATAACATGGGTATAGAGCGTAGTCTTTCCTCCAGACTCGGTTATTTCAAAGGAAATAGAAATTTAAACAAATCTTCGAAACTAAGACCCACCATCTTATTCCTCTTTTTTTTCATTTAAAAATAAATTACATTATTACATATGTGGATACAACACGTCACAAATAAATGATTGGTCGGCGGTCACACGAACTGACGAATCAGTAAAAATGGTCCATATATATAACACACAGAGGAGGGACCGATTCGATTGTTCGTTGACCGTCGACGATTTCTTAATCATGTAAATATTCTAACGCCCACAAATATCCTGAAATTCAATGTTCGTAGAAAAAAAAGTAATTGAATAAGTGACCTTAAATGTATTTAAATATTGACGCTGATTGTTCTATGCTTTTGATTTCTACAATATCTTCTGGTCTTTCTGGATATTGTACTACAATGAAGTAATTGATATATATGCCTGATTTAAGTGCTCAATATTAAGAACGTCTCCGTCACAGTTTTGTTTATTGCTGTGATTTGTTTTAACTTTAGTGTTCTGACACTGCTCATTACCATGGAGCTACAACCACGAGTGAGGGGACTCCCCCGAAAGAAATGTCAGACATAATCTCTAATCGAGAATCTAGGACACCTACCCCCCTGCCAACTACCCCCAGCTAACTACCCCCTAGAATGATAACCCCCCCCCCCCCCGGCTAACTACCCCTGGACATCTACCCCGGACAATACCCCCCGGACATCTACCCCAAGTCAAGTACCCCTGGACATCTATCCCCGGGCAACTACCCCCAGACATCCACCCCCCGTCAAATACCCCGGACATCCCCCCCCCCCCCCCATCCAACTATCCCCTTCGAACTACCCCCAGCCAACTACCCCCACCCTGAAAACTACCCCCGGACATCTACCCCCATCCAACTACCCCCGGGCAACTACCCCCAACTACCTTTATTTGCTTGGGGGTAGATGTCCGGGGGGGGGGGTAGTTGGAGGGGGAGTTAGTTGTCCAGGGGGAGGGGTAGTTTGATGGGGTAAGATGTCCGGGGGTAGATGTCCGGGGAGGGGGTAGTTGACTGGGGGTAGATGTCCGGGGGTAGTTAGCTAGGTGGTAGTTAGCTATACCCATGCTTTATTACAGGGTTTTAGTTTTGAACAAATTCGACAAAATATCACTTCAAATTTATTACATTTGTGGGTAAAGTCATTATTACATTTGTGGGTGATACAAAATATCACTTCAAATTTATTACATTTGTGGGTAAAGTGGTTATTACATTTGTGGGTGAAATTATTACATTTGTGGGTAAAGTGTTATTACATTTGTGGGTGTTGTTACATTTGTGGGTAAAGTGTTATTACATTAATTTTGTGGGCGTTATTACATTTTACATTTGTGGGTGTAACAGGGTCGTCAAGCCCCCCCCCCCCCCAAAAAAAAAAGTCAAATCAAATCTAAACACTTAAGTAGTCTAAACACATTGAGCCATAACACTGTATCTATGGGTGTTTGGGCTGTGTAAAGGGCACGAGGAGTCGGGTACAATGTTTCGGCCTATGCGATATGCAATGTATATTATCAATTGGTACAGTCCGCCCTAAATTCAGTGTAGGAAATGGATGGAATTATTCGTGACATATCACAATGAATACAAAAAAAGCCTATCTCTTGTAGTTCTCGAGATATCGTGAAATTGATGCCAATACCTGGAATTTCATAAGTTGTTCTATGTGACCTTTGAACTTTGATCTTGTTTCCCCAAAATGTAATCAGATTGTCTTCCTATGGTGATACATACCAGGGGCGGATCCAGCCGGCGGCGAGGGTGGGGGCCAATTCGTGAGAAAATATTTAGCGGCGCATAAGCGAGTGGGGGGGGGGGGGGGGGTAGTGAGCACTACTTTTTTTCAAAGTCAACAGTCAGTATATATTTTTTACTCAGCAGTGAGCATATTTTTGTTTTACTCAACACCCCCCTCTTCTAAAACAAAACATGCAAAATACCATCTTTAAAAATAAAACAAATTCCAAGGGGTATTTTTTAAAGGTAAACTTGTCGTTACCATCTGTGTTTGTTTAAGGGGGAGTGGCGGACCCCCCATGCCCCCACCCTGGATCCGCCACTAATACATACTATCATCAAGTTTGAAGTTCATATCTCAAGTGAATTCTGAGATAACGAGAAAGTGGAACGGACGGACAACCCAAAACATCCGCCCACTGAAAGTGGGCGGAAGCATATAAATAAGAATAGACGTGAATTTGGTTATGTTAACAATCAACATACCCAAATGCTTCAGCAAACTATGAAGGGAAAGGTACTAAATATGATATCGTTAGTGTTGATTGGCAACAAAAAAAGAAAATAATACAGAAAAAGAACTATGAACAACGTATGAACACAATGACGTAAATCCACACTAATATAAGAATGTCTTGCCCGACATCAAATAATAAAATTCCTGTACAGACGGTCATAGGTTTTTCATACAGCAAAAAAAAATCAACCTTTTTACAATACAGTCCTCTGCGCATGCCCATAATTAACATTAACATACATGAATATGTATAAGGTTCGTAAGAATTTCTTTGAAAAGTTTTTATTTTCCTTTTTTAGTTTTCGTATAAAACTTTGTGTCGATATTGGAAATACTTCGATGTGTGGGTTTTGTTTTGGTCGAATTCCTGTCAGATATTATGAAGTATTATGCCCACTTTCTTTGACTTACCTGAAAAGGATAATTCCGTTCATTGAAATTAAATGATGAGCGACTGAATTCTTTGAAAGCACTGCTCTCTTTTTCTTTCCTTTTAAAGTTTTATTTAATTCCATAGTAACAGGTCGATATTCATATCGGCGGAAATGCGTCCTTATTCTGTTTTGATGATTTAAATAAGAACCCTAGTGCTGGAAGATTCTTGTTTATACTTTAGGAGGCGAATGTATCTAATTCCACTTTTCTTGCCCATTAGATATTGATCTTCTACAAATGCATATCTATTGTGCCCTTCAATATATTATGGCAAAGTAGAAAGATGAATGGATACAAATGGCTATTCAGATATTATATTTTTGCTGGAGAAAAGAAATCGATGAAGTAGTTGAAAGTAAGAAGTCATTCAGAGGAAGCCTCTTAATCTTCTAAAAAATAATTTCAATCCTGCACCTCCGTTCCAATATTGATTTTTTTCATGACCACAAAATGTATTCACTTCAGATAACCTTGATTTGATTAGAAATACATTCACCACACATGAATAACGGACCATCGTGTTTTATAACCTGTATCTTGGTTGAAAGAAATGTATTTCAAGAAAGAAAAAAAAGAGTATATGAAAATGAGACGGAAATAGATTAAGTATAAAAGAAAATAAAACTGCTGGCAGAAAAGAGATAAGGAGAGAGAGAGAGAGGTGAAACGGAAAGCGGTTGACATTTCTGATTAAAGTTACTCTTTTCTGACAGTTCAAATTGAAGTTTTCTAAAAGTGTACACATTTTTATCAGTACTGTAATAGCTCCATCTACGTCACAACCGAAATAGAGGAATTGATCAATTTTCATCATAACATTGGTGTTGGGCAATGTGAATAAAACCCTTGTCTAGTTGGCAATTCCACATAGATAAATTGAGATTTTTTTTTCTTCTAAAAGTTCATTGTATTACATGAATTTCATTTATATCATTATCATTAATATCATTATTATTATTACTATTATCATTATTATTATTATCATTATCGTTATTATGATTCCTGTTTTACATCACACATCTTAAACCAAGATCTTCCCCTTGTAGTGATCTCCAATATATATATATTTTTTTTTTTGGGGGGGGGGGTGAGACAAACATTCTCGCTTTAAAGAGGAGAACATTGAATTTGAACAATTTTAGCGGTTGACGTGATGAAAAGTGGAATGTACCTTTTAAAAAATAGAGTTTAACATTATTTTTTTCAGCTGGATGATACGTGTATACCGTACTTGTATCACGTGTATAACTCATTTTACAATGCTATAGTGTTCCCAAACGAATTTTTGATATTATTTCCCTAGATTTAGCTCCGGCAGCCGAAATCAGCACACAGTGCATTTCAATAAATAAAATACAGTAAAGTTTACGATATATGTCATTGTTTTTTAATTGGCAAACGGATGTAAGAAATTTACTCTTTATTGAAACGAATCTGATAGGAAAACATTTCCACTTGTTATTATTCCATCACTTCTATTCGTTGTCAATTATCAAACATTTCGCTATGAATCATAGGTCCGTGCTTGCATTGAGCAGTCTTTAAGGATTATAACATCGTGAAAGAAGAGCCGTAAGCAAGGACATGAATTAATTATTACAAAACAGCCGCGAAATGGCGATTTATAACAAATTGTATTCCCAAACGAAAATTAAAAGTGACAACTCTGATTTTCCCCTCTAAATATCAACGGTAGCAGTGGGAACGTAAGTATTAGCATGATATGTGTCAGGGATAGACTTTCCCGCTTAAATGAGAGGAATTTCCTCTGTTAATATTGTCTGCTCTCTGAATGAACAGTCATCATGGTTAGAAACCATGTCAATCTTCCGGGGTCATATCGAGTGTCAACTACGATGGTTCTCACGTCACACAGAAATGATATTAAAGAAAATATTCGTTTTTCCTTTCCTTTTAAATGTATGAAATAACAACTATTCGTTGTACCAACCGGTAAGCGGCTTATCCCCTATAGAGTTCGACATGAAAATGAAAGATATAGGTCAGTGGGAGTGGGGACTGAGTTTGGAAGGGTAGACTTCTTGTTTTCTAAATGTGCATTTGAATGAGGAAGAAAGGTCTCTTTAATTATATAAGATTAAGTATCGTAAACATCAAACCTAGGACAAGTACGTAAATTAATCTAGATAAACCCTTAATTCCTAACCACTTATTTGAATTTATAGTATCCAT